>OY720632.1:49313900-49913900 GCA_963169105.1 Ceriagrion tenellum
TTTTTCGCATGGGGCCATTCTCAAGTTTCGCGACTCATTACCGGCCAAACCCCTTTGCATAATTAGATCCCTATTGTATCCCTCTGACGCTCCTCAGGGTTCACGCCCCTTGAGAGTCACTTGTCAGCCAACCAAGTAGATCAGCTGCCGAGTAAGAAGAAAAAAATCCAGGGCTCAATCACGCTGAAGGTGTGAAATCACGAATCATAATCTCCAGTCTTGATGTATATCGATACTCAACCACTTCCACGGGGATGACAGCCTACATAAGCCCAAAGCGAATTGGTTTCTGAATATTAGCACCACATAGTAAGTAGCGACCAAAGGCAATGATGATTCCAGGAGGTTTAAATAACTAAATCTGAGCTACTGGCCCCAAGTATTACACCCTATTTATGGGATTTTTACATATATTCACTGTGGCATTTTTGGAGTCCAAAACTACCAACTATCAGCAAAGTGCAAAACTTCATGTGATACATTTGTGGCTCAAAAACAGTTAGCAATGTATTATCATCAACTCCAACTATCATCGCGCTAATTACTGCTAATAATTACTCCATGAATACAGAAATCTCAATTGATGAAGTCACTATTGGGGCTAGTAATCACTCCCTGAATATGGAAGCTTCTATTAATGACGATAGGGCCGCCATCTTCTAGGTTCCTGACAACGAGACTATAACTGCACTATAAAGATTTTAAAATGGAAAAAAATGCTAGTAATTATCAGTGAATTGATCTGCAATCAAATATTCCACTAAAAGTGTCCGATTTATTTGAATATCAAAATAATTTCCAGCATAGTTTGAACAAACACATAGAATTATTGAATGCCAAAAAATCAAGATCGAAATAGTTTTTCATACTATGTATTGTATTTATGACGGGCCCATGTCACTTCTGAGTCTTCCCATGCTACTGACTCCCGTTCCAATTCGCTTAAAACAGACGGGTACCACCACCGATAGCCATTTTCCCCACGTTATTACAAACGTCCTACGTACCTGTGTGTCGGTGAGTGATGTGAGCGCGCAGTCGGCTTTTTCTAAACTGATGCGGATCTCGTCGGATGCGAGGTTACGTGTATCATTTAAGGAAATAACAGTCCAATTAATGAAGATATTCAAATATATCTGTAACAACGCACGATAAACTGGCTGGGGGGTTATGGTTTTACCATACCACTGATTGTTTCTAGGATATAACACGATATCTACGTCACAATTGAAAGGAATGCCCAAACAGAGATATCATGTACCTTTTAACCGATTAATCTTCATTTTTTGCGTCCGAATTCACGAATAATTATTATTTATTGGATTTATTTTCCAATTCGCATCCGAAAAAGTTTAATGAGCCCCCCCCACCATTTTGTCTCATTGCCCCAATCCCTCCTTTCAAAAGTGCTGTCTTTCTGTTTCGTCGCTTCGTCCGCGGATCGGAATCTGGATCGAAGATGAAGATCCGCGGTTCGCTTCCCAGTATATATAAATTATTATGTCCTGGAAATGTCCGACGCATTCTTCACCGCTCATCACGGTAGATGAAAATAATCCCGCTCTGGCTTTCGGAAGTTAGGTTGAGAATGAAGTTGGGAGGGTGGGGGTGGTTGGGTGTGCCTCTCTCGAGTTGGTTGTGCGCCACACATATACATGGCTCGGCGTCGGTTGACAAACGAGTGGAATCCCCAAGCCACTCTCGCCCGTTCCGACACCCCTCTCTCGGAATGCCTCCACACCCCCCCTCTGCCACACTCACCCCGCACCGCCCTCGAAAGCGCGGAGACCCACGCGACCCCGCCCGCTCCCCGGGGAGGAGGCGGCCGGACGGGATGAGGAGGAGGACATGGGAAGGAGGAGAGGAGGGACGATGAAATATTAAGTGGCTGTCACCGACTTGGATGCTCGGAGAATGAAGTCCGAGGTGCGTGCGGAGCTCCGTGTATCGCTTCGGGGGAGTTGTGGAGGAGGGGTTGGGAGGGGGGATGAGGGCTGGGGAGGAGAAAGGGAAAGGGATGTAAGCCTCGGGGGGCGGGCTGGGAGAGGGTGGGCGGTTTAGATTGCTTTGGGGGAGAGGGTATGGGTAGGAGTGGCGAACGTCATGCGATAACTCATCACTAGCCTGGGGTTACAATCATGCTCGCGACGACTGATATGGAAAAAAGTGAATATACAAACATAACGGCGAATGGCATTGTTGTGAAAGAAAATGTTGTCGGCACTATACGGGGGAATGCAGTCTGTTGTTTATGTGCGAGGAGAGAGAGAGGGCGCGGATGGCATTATTATGAGACGCAGCGGAGTGGGCCCAGAGTAAATTGCTGTTTCCGTTGGAGAGGGTTCGTCTCAGGGTTATCGGTCGAGGCCATGTAACCAGGATGAATGAAATTCAAAAAAATCCTTATTCACTGAATCTTTAGCTCATTTAAAAAAACACAGAGAGAGAAATGACTGGATAGCCGTGAATAACTGTCATCATTCATAGCAGGAATTTTTTTCATAAAAATTTCTCGAATTTAGTATGAGGACCCTTAAGAGGAAAGTCCATGTTGTCGACAGGCAAACGAAGGCCATAAAGGAATACAAAAAGACCCCTGACATCATTTTAAAATATAGGCATGCTGATGTAACTTATGTGAGCTTTTGCTAAGCAATTATTACTAAAAACTCTATGTTGCATACTTTTACTCGCCCGATCATTTTATCGTAAATGTCAATTCCATTTTAGGAAACAAAAAAGAAAATTAGAGGAAGGCCATCGAGATCGTTGCCTATGAAATGCCGGAAGTACAGTATAAAATGAGAAATAACCTATTTTAAATAAATAATATATATATATATATATATATATATATATATATATATATATATATATATATATATATATATATATATATATATATATATATATATATATATATATATATATATATATAAGGGATCGGTAGTGAGAAATCTCATGATGTATAAAGATATTTACTCTTTGTAGTTTTCATTAATTATCAAAAGAAGTGTGGTAGTCCATCGAAGAAGCGTTCTAAGTTTCCATTTGCGCAACTTCGAAGCTTTTGTCAGAGAAGAAATAATGTGCTAATCAACGTAAAGTTAGCAGTGAAATGCTTTAGAAACATTTATAAATAGGAGGAGAGAGAATAAGCCCTTACATAATCTTTGATTGATACAATTATACATGCGGGCAGATTAGATTTTATTTTGACATCACTTAACAGCAACTGTCGATGTACATAATTCTATACCTTTCCTTCAAGCAAAAATAGGACTCAAAAGATCATTTTTTGTTCACAAAAATTGCAAGAAAAGCGAACGGTTAAAATTGGCGTTTTATATTTACCACAGGTTTGCTTTCATTCAGTCTCGACAACATCCGAGCTATCGCCTAGTTGCGTTACCTCCGTTCTAATGTATTGAGCCTGTTTACAAGTTTCGGCATTCATGTTTATAAGAAAGCAAACAGACCAAAACGAAACATCCCCGTGGCGCCACCATACAGCGCAACGCGATAATTTTGAGATGATATTTTTGGTAAGTTTTCTCTTTTTAAAGTAAAAAATTTTCAACCATTCGTAATTCGATATTCTCAGGCTTAGCTTGATGTAACTTCATGATTACTATACTAGTAAAATAATTTTTTATCTTTTACAATAGGTTACACACAAACCTATTATTTACAATGCACTTTTGTGAAAATTACGATTTCATTGATTCAGTCATTTGACATCGCGCTCAACTCAGTGGTTCCTTAAGCGCTAATTTTCAATTCACAGCCTCTATTTGCAACAACTAAATAAATGATTCACAAATAATAGACCAATTTACGTCGACCAGTTGACGAAAATTATCGTTTTATTAAAATAAATTATCTGCAAAATCTAAAAGCTTTCATATATTTAATGCAAATTTTGAGTTGTTTAATTATTTGAGAGATCAAATGATACTGTTATTCGCTCAAGTTATAGAGAAATGGCCACCTACGTTTCTTGCTTCCCGAAAAGTAGACAAGTTGGCTAGACTTGTGACATTCACGGATAGTGTTTTCATTTTTAGCCGAATGGAAGCCTTTTGCAAAGTAAAAATACATGGGCAGTGATGAACTCATCCCTCCCTTCTTTCATGTCCTCTCAAGCAAAATAAGTTCACTTTTGCTGTCTCACTCACGTGCCGAAGACATAATCCCTACGATATCACACCAATTTTACACCCCTTCTTATTACGGTCCCACTTTGTAGCGTAATAAGCTCTCCCCCGCCACACAATTTCCCAGTTTATGCAGATTCTTATTCGCCGCGTCGTCGCCTCCATCATAATTTTCTTTTTTCTGAGGAGCCCACGACCTCGCCCTAGCCGTCCCCCGACGCCAACCAATCCGCGTACGGGATTCATACTTTATTCATCCAGAATTCATGTAGGCGGTCTCAGGGTTTCCCCGCTCAAAGAGGGAGGGGGGGGTTGGCGGCCGTGGGAGAGGCCGCGTGTTGGTGGCGAAGTGAGGGATATGGGGAGCGGGGTGGGGAGTTAGCTTTGCGGGGCACGATGTCAGAACATAGAGTTGAGAGGATGGTCTCGCGGAAGGATGGCTTGGGACAAGAGGAGAGGCTCTCAAGGTTGCGGTATGATGAGCCAAGAGGAACGAGCGGGGGGGATTTGGAGGATGGGATGTGAAGGAATTTTATCCCTGTTGCAATAACCCGCGTCTTGTCTCGCTCGAGGTCATCGATAATTCACCGCTGAAGGCGATCGAAGGACAGACATGGGGTAGGGACGAAAGAGGTGGGGAGGGGACCAGGGTAATGGGATGGGCCGGTGGGAGTTATAAATTTAGGGCAGGGGAGGGAGTGTGGGGGGGGGGACCGGCAGTTGTTCCGGATAAGAGGGTAAGAGTGGGGATGTGTTCGGCGGGTAAGGTTGTGGTACGCAGTACAGTACATGCATGTCCCGACCCACGCTTTTCTCCCGCCCTTCTCTATAAGCCGGACTTAACACGGAGAGGCGAAGGGGGCTCGTGTGTAATTCTACGGAGTGATCTCCTCGAACGTCTGGACTCGTATTCGCTCGAGCGAAAATAAAAGTGGGGTGTGGCTTTCGTGGAATGATGTTCTTCACCGAGTGGTCTTTTCTGGGGCGCGCTGATTTACACATCGTTACAAAAGACCGCATTGCGCTGAATCCTCAACTAATGTTTACGGAGAACATCCTCCACTTCTTTCATATAGCATCAACATGCACTGTCTCGTTACGTGACCTGGGATTATCCATGCTACGTATGTATATGTTTCCTAAGCCATTAATGAGCCAAAAAAATTCGCGAAGATATAGAGTACGATGACTCACTCTACATCAAAACGGAGTATGTACCTTGTCAAATAAAATATACAAGAGAATCTATAAGTTAGTTTTGGAGTACTGATATGAAGTAAGGATTGAAAGGGATACAAGTATGTCATTTGAACCTGTAAAAATTTTAGGCTAGCTGATGAGGGCGGATAATTTTAGTGACTGAAGAATGTAATAATATCAGGATGATACAAAGTTGTGGCCAAACGCTACTGATAATAAATGGCACAATGGAGTTATCATTGTTATGTCTAATTCAAATGATGGATAGTATTGATGTGGGATTCAGTTCATTTCCCTGGGAATCCGAATACCATTGAAAAAATCTACAACACTGCTGGTATTCAAGCAAGGACACTTCGGGGAGGGAAACACCTCATCGGTCCGATCAATACTGGATCTCACTAAAATAGGTTCTAATGGATCACTATAGAACGTGTTATGTAACGTCAGATCCAATGGTCCTCACACAGCTGATGAAAAAAAATCAGCTCATCGTGAATGTAAATTTTATTTTCAAACATAAATCATTGGGTCTGAAACTTGAAATCACAATGCTTAAATACATTGCCTGTCAAAAAAGGGAGAAAAAAAGATGACATCGGTTTAATTGAATTCAGGGAACGAAAAAAAGTTATCTGAGGTCATAGGATAAGTTAGTTTGATATTTTAGTGTCCTCGACTCATTGGAGAGCTCGATTAAAATTTAATGGCTGTCAAAAAAATTAAACGAGGCTCGTATGAGGCCAATTTAATTAAATTCAAGGGGAAATAAAATCATTTTGACAAGTAATAAGATACATTGGTTTTATATTTCAATGTTCTCGACTCATCACAGATATCGCTCTAAATGAAATGCAGCCTCTGTTAATTTTTATCGGGTCCAACCAACGCTCGTCTCACCGAGGATATTCCCATTCCGTGAAGCCGTCATCATATTAGTATACAATTAATATACGGAGGTGAAACTTATCTACACATTTTTGTAATGTGACAGGTTGATGACTATTTATGTCTTCCATTCAAGTAATGCATGGGCTGGAATAAGTTCAGGCATTAATAAAAAGGGAAATATGTTAATGATCCGTCTCCATGATATATTTTCATGCGCATCAATTGTAAGTCTAATTACTTCAATGAAAGATACAAGTTATTGGCAAATAAGCTACCCCGAAGTCTATAACCTTTAAGCAACCCTCTTAAGTCATAATATTTCAAACATGTTTTATCATCAGTCCATTTTTACAATGGAGAGGCCCAACACACGTATCGCTGGTTGAATCACCCTGGTTCGGTTTAACTGTATATCTATTACACAGTTCTGCATGCAGCATTCTAGGATCTTCCCCAGTATTTGACCGTCTCAGATTTCTAAATTACCGAGCCATTTTCAAATTAAAGCAAATAAAGATACATATGCACAATTAAGAGCATTCATGAAAAATTAATTTTTATGAGAAGGTTCCAAAAAACGTTATTCCCAAGCATTTATCAATGCAATTACGTTAGAGCTCAATAACTGCCGAGGAAATAAAATCTCCAGGTTCAATTTGAATCAAGATAAAGACCACTCACTGAACACAGCGAAAACTCATTTCGACTCGATGTGGGCCTGGCTGCAACTCAATCACGCAGCGCAAATGGGAGTTCGCCGTTCGAATCTCGCTCACTCAGCCAGTTTCCCATTCGATCCTACGCTTCTCTCTCCATTTTGACACCGCGAGGGACCTTCCCGCACCTATCTCCGCACCCTTCGGTAGCCATGATACGCACCCATAAGGGCCGGGGGCCCTATCGTCACGCCCCCATGCGTCCCCAACCGCTCCACAGTTCGGCCCTCTCCATCTTTCTGCCCCCGCCACCCGTCTCCCTCTCCTAAACCTCTCTCTTAATTTCCTCAAACGCACAATCTGCTTTCCCTCTTCCGTCACCTCTACCGGGTCCCCCTACTACCGTCCCTCCCAAACCTACCGGAAAAATATGTCCTTCCCTCTCCTCTTCCCTATACACTCCCTGCCCTCGACCGCACCCTCCACCCTTCTCCACTCCAGAATGTCCGGCAGAATCACCTTCTCCTCTCCTTCCACTCCATGTAGCTCGCAGTTTATCGGCCAGAAATCTGCTCGCCTCCACTCCGCCATTTTCTCCGCAATCCCATCCAGCAACTCGGCAGACCTCCTCATCCTTCCCCTCTCCCCTCCCCTTGACCCAAACTTTTACCGTTTTCATCCCCAGTTGATTTCATCCCCGGTCTCTATTCGGCTATTGTGTGCGCCTACTCTGTCTACGAAGCCGGCACTATCTCTTTCTTTTCGTATCCATGTGGGAGGCCACTTTTGTCGCATCGAGTGAATCTTTTTATGCGCGGTAAAAATCAATGGGTCGAGTAATTGAACGTAATCAGTTCCGAGATGAGTCGAGACGAAAAAAAAAGGATCGATTCTTTAACTGGCAATTTTCCCCTCTTTTGGCTTTTACTATCTCTCCAATGCGGTCCATTCGATAGCCTAGCAGAAATAGAATACTAGTAAATTGAGTGAGTTCTACCGATCAGTATATTATGGACACGGTTTTTCAATCTACTAATTGAAGTCCTTCAATAGAATCTTTATCTGGGCTCCCGCAATTACCTCCTCTACTTGCCAAACTCTCCGTGTACCAATGACAAAATTTACCCTGATAAAACTTAATTCATAGGGAGAATTTGTAGATCATATCGTTCAATCCGCAAAAAAATATGAACCTCAATAAATCCAGGCCCTAACTAGGTATTTTCTCGCTGTCTTCTAGCCAAATTATCTTTTTCTGATTTGAAATAAAATATTTTACAGCCATATTAAAAATACATGTTTAAGTTTAAACTGTATAATTATACTTATAAAATAAAATATAATATAATATAACATACCAATTTTTTCATAAAGTAATCTTTTAATCGTAGTGTCACTAAAATGTATACCTTCAAATTGGCCTAAAAATTACCAAAATGTAGCATTGTATTTTCAGCAATACATTTATATGCGACATTATAAGCATTTGCTTAAAATCCGATCCATTTTAAAAACTTTCGTAAAAGTACTCTCTGTTAAAATTTGATTAGTGGCGGATTAACTGTCCTGAATACCCAATAGAATTTCATGAACTAGATGCTACGGTAACATGTATGTTATCATTCCCCTTTTAATAAAGCATACCTCTTTAAATGTTAGCTTTGATCGAGTTGAAATCTCTTTCCGATGCCTCCTGCACGTTATTACTTATTGCATTCTAAGGTCTTTTTCTGTCTTTCCTCAATTGAAATAAACATTCAATTCAACCATGGAAAAAATAGATATTGACGGATCAAGTGCCCTGAGACGGATCAAGTGCGCTGTTGCCATTTCTCCTATTTCCTAGGAGCGAATGATACAAGGATCTTCCTTGAGGGTTGGATTCATGCCGGAGCAAGCTACGTGATCCCTTCTTCAAGCGACAGAGTCGCAGCAAATTACAGACGATAGTGGGAGGAGGGGCAAGCGGTATGGAGAAAGTACGATTGAATGAATGGCTTCTTGTAAGAAGATAGAGGGTGGCTGAGGAATGGGAAAGACACGCGGGTGCGGCACAGGCAAGGAAGCTGCTGAGTTTGAAAGCGAAATGTCATGGGGGAGGAAAATGCTGCGTTAGGACTGATTGCCCACCCCTCGAATCAGTTCTTGCGGTTGCCAACAATATTGGATATGTGATGTGCACTCGGAAATACTACGCATTCTTCGAGTGATTGCCTGGAGATAGAAGGATCATGACTCATTGTTATAGAAAACAATGATTTATCTAGTATTTTTTAAGGGTATTAACTTTCACCTTTATTGAGAATAACTGCTTAAGAGTTCAAAAAACGATACAAGTAATACCTCGCAAATGATATACTATGCAAAATTTTGGATTGACATAAAACAGTAAACTCAACGGGTGGTTACATTTTACAACTCCTACAAATTAAATGAAAAATGGAATGACAAACGATGATCAAATATAAAGCAATTTTGTTTTTTAGCCAAATGAATTTCACTTTAAAATATGAAAACAAATTTTCATATATTATTTTAGCAAAATTAAAATACGGGTAATTATAATATTTCCAACAGGTTCATGAACTCAGCGCGGCATCAAGATTTGGAAGCTGAAGCACGTGAGTTAGAACTTCGCTTAATACGTGGATACCGAGGGTAAGTGTTGACATGATAGATAAGATCAGGAGAAATGGGGCAATTTGTTACCATGTCGTTCAAGTAAACAATGCGACCGTGGTGACAGAGAAGCCAGAGAAAGCTCTAATCGAAACGGGTAATTTATCTCGCATGGGTACGGCTTAAAGTAAGTGTGATATATCTCTGAGTTTGCATCTGAAAATATTTTCTGACTTAAAAAATTAATCTTGAAGAAAAAACCGCGTGCCCTCCACGCATTTTATCTAGTGCTTCAGGTTTGTCAAAATCTTGAGCACTGTGTATGACTGCCTGTGGGTTTATTCAATAAAAGTTGCGGGAAGTACACAAAATTTACTTTCAGATGAATTGAATAACTTTTCACCAATATAGCCTAAAATTCTTGTACGACTTTTATAATTTTAATTCTCCACGAAAATAATGAAAAAATTAGTCACGAATTCCTTAAAGGCTTCCTCGTGCAGGTAAATTCAGAAAATGGGGATAAAAGACTATTGTAGTTGATTATTTTTAACTTATAGAACAGCTTTAAGCACCTTGACGGAAATCTTTTTCATTTTGGGAAGCTACTTAGGACATCCACGGAACATAATGGGAAAAAGAAACAAAAGGGAAAGGGTCGGAATATTATCACCACGCGCGAGCCAGAAAAAAGAGAAAGAGTCGTCGTAAAAACAGAAAAATGCCAGCAAAAGAGGTTTCAGGGGAGCGAGTGGTTAGGGAAAGGGGGTGAGAGGAGGCAAACCAACGGCGCGAACGCAAAGAGGCATCCTCACAATTTGGAAAGGCACGGCAATCCGTCATGGAGCGAGAGATAAATGCACGAGGCCGCGGACATCCATCTAGGGACGCTTTCCCACCCGGCAGCCACATCCCCCGCCCTCCATCCACCAAAACCCCCGCACTCGAAAGCCTCCACTCACGCACTGACTGAGAGAACAGCACCTCTTCCCGCACCCTACTCGCTGTACTCCCTCACCTACCCACTAACCTTCCACCCCCTGCCAACTGTCACCCTTAGAATAGTCAAGACTTGGACTTATACGCGTCTCCCAGTCGCACTTGGTGAAATCAATTATGAATCGTTGAAAAAAAGTACTTCCTTCAACATTTAGGTGAAACTACAGACACTGCTTAGGTCAGAAAAATATTAAGTGATGAAAATTACCGAGTCTTTTTTATTCTTGTGATAAACAATTCCGTCGCATGTTAAAAGCAATGTGTCTGTAGTCGATGGCATTCAGCTACTCGATCTGAGTGGTCATAAATCAAATGAAAACACGAAAAAATGCCCAAATGCATGAATAAGTCGTGTTGAATGACAACAACGTGGAGCAACGACTGAGGCTAGCAGTCAAATCAGACTTTTTCGACAATTAGAGCATACAACACAACTCCCACGACCCGACGACCAGCCATTCCCTTCCTGTGCGGCACCATTCCTTTCCTTATCCCCGGCTATTCAACGCATGTGAATCCCACGAACGAGAAGGTGCGATCGAGACGATGAGGAGGCGATGGTTGTGTGAGGGGTGGGATTGGAAGCCGTGTCAGCGTAAAGGAGAAGTGGGGGTAGAACGGAGATGGGGTAAGGAGCGGGAGACCGATAGGGTGGGGAGGTGGCGAGGGGAGAGGGAAAGTGCGAGAGTCCTGCATAAATCTCAGCCAGACGACCTCTCTTTCTCTCCACCTCTCTCTCTCTCTCCACCTCTCTCTCTCTCTCTCTCTCCCTCTCTCTCTCACCCCTCTCCTTTCTCCCTCCATCATTCCTCCCCCTCCACCATTCTCGCCATCACCCTGCAACAATACTCACACACACCTTTCCCCCATCCATCGCTTCGCTATCTCCCACGTGCACAACATTCTCACCTCCCTCGCCCTCTTCATCTCGCCTATTCTCCGCTCTTCGCTACTTCCCGTTTATTTATTTCACCTCTCCCCTTTTTCCTCTCCCCATTTTTGAAGTGACTCCGTTAATGCTTCCTCAATCCCCCCATACCGTCGCGTCGGGCCAAGTTCGAGACGAAAACACTTGAAGACAAAAGCCTTCCACCCTGCCGAGTACGGATCACGTTCTAGGTCATGTTTTCACTGAATTTTTAGCCACTTTAAATTTGGCAGTAGGGGATTTATTCTGCTAGTTTATTATGATTTCGCGACTCCGTAAACACTAGTAAAGGCAAAATAGTCTTTTATGATTGGAAACAAGTAGTCTGATACACCTAAAAAGTTCTCGGAGAATCAAATTACTCGGCGATCCAAGCATCTATTTGAAGTCTATATTCTAGAGATAGAGTATGCGACGACTATTTCTCCTTTTAGACCAGTTCCTAAATTCAATACGTTAAATACAATACACCATAGAATATATGTGGGTATGAAGAAAAACTGGGACAGGAATCACATATAGTTGCGACTAAAACATTTAAAAATAAAGCCTACGAAACTATCTTATACCTGCACTATTTTTTCACATCAAGCACAAGCTTTCTGACTTATGTGAAACGTATTTTACATTTTCCTCAACAATTGTAGAAAAGTCGCAGTGGAACTCTGCACACGGTCAAACCTTCATCCTTCGGAATGGCTGTTTTTGAGCGAAAATATTTTCCTATTTAGATCTCCTATTTCAAATTTTTTATCTTAATCACGAAGAAAACAAGAAGTTCCAAAGGCTACAATATTGGGCTTCTGAATTAGAATTTTGTACTAAATGTTTTCCATTTTAGCATGTAAAATACTTCATATCCTGAAACTGACAATTATGCGCAACATGCAGGGATTCGGAAAAATCTGGTTTTGTTTCATTTTATAAATTACAACATTTTTGTAGCAGTCTTCATATACAACGCTTTGACTCCTCTTTTCGTTAAGGAAGCGTATCACAAATTTCAGCGTAGTAGTAATGACTGAAAAAAAATTATTGGATTGGATTAACACTTAAACATTTCTAAAAAATCAGATGAAGTCACAATGATAATGACTCTTTGTACGCATTGGCTGAATCAGGTTGATTTTCTCTTGGAGCGCAAGTTCCATATCTCGACTAAACTTGCGCCAAGCGGTGGGGGGATGAGTTGGCCTAGCGACGCAAGCAAACTGCAATAGTGGTAGGAATTTTGTACGCTATATTAGGAAGCATTAAATGGCTTGGTCAAATCGTTCCATACGAGAACGAATTTAAGCTTTTCCTAGAAATATTCTCATCCAGATGTTCTCCATAGTATGCAGTATTAGAAAATATTGAGAATACTTACGAGAACTTATGGCATGAAGCGCAAACGGATTGTTAATTACCGGTAAAATGTGGTAAAAACATTTTATGGTTAATGATTTGGGTGAACATTACCATGTCCTTAATTTATGACGGATTCTTGCATCACCCCAGAGAATGCATCATTTATATCTCTTTTCTTTCTCGGATATACATTTTCCAATTAGTTTCCAATGCTATTGTCCCAAAATCTAACCAATTGATGTAAAAGAATCTCTCGTCAAAAAAATTTTCCACAAAGCTACTCATGGTTTGACCAATAAAAATTATCTCTGACCGCTATGCAACTCTGTAATATGAAAGGCAGAATGAAATGAGCAATAGAATTTATTAAGTAAATAAATAAATTAAGATACTGTAAGGGACTATGCAATATCGCAAAGGAATTGTAATAAGAGTAAATAAAGAAATATATGTTTATAGTCCAAGAAACAAAATCAAATAATCCTTCAACTCTATGCCAAATAAATTCCCTGCTAAGTGTTACGTAATGAGTAAAATGAGGACTTGATTGATTTCTAAAACTAACAAATAATACAATACTTAAAAAATGATATCAAATACTTGCTGCCAATGACCACATATTTCAGATCACATGCGTTATCATGGCATTTATGAGTCAGACCTATTCTTTAAACGCCAAGTGCCGAGTAACCATCGAATCGGTTCCAAATTGAAGGAACCGAAAAATGTAATCCTCCGGCGACTCCACGAGAGAAAAAGAAAAATTCGCCACTTGAGCACACCGTAGAGAGGCACGGAGAGCGGGAGAATGGGTGAAGAGGATATGGAAAGAGAAAACAACGCCTGTATCTTTAAGGTTTTTAGGAGAAAGGGTCGAGTCCTCCCGTTCCTCGTCTACGAAGAGATTTACGGCCTGGATTACGATTTCGCCGTTCGGATGATCGAGAACATTTTACGGGAGAGGAGGCTTTCGGGCTCGCGTGGGGGGGGAGGGAAGTGGATCGGGAAAGGGGAGGAGCGTGGGTGGATGGGTGGGTGGACGGGGAGGAGGAAGAGGTGGCTGCATGCGAGACGTGGAGTAGGGTGAGACCGTGGACGTCGCTCCGCCCGGCTGCAACGTACCATCCCAATCTTACTCTCCCCCTCCCCTGCACTTATATCCCCCCCCCCCCCCGAGCGCGACCCGCTCGCCCTAATGTCCCCCCACTCTCGCCAAAAGTCATCTCCCCTCCCCACTCTTTCTCTCCCTCGCACAGCGCCGAGTCTCCCCGGCTCGCCGTCAGCGAGCGCCCTGCGTCGAGACGGGCGGAGCCTTTAGCCTCGGGCAGGACGGCTACTTTATATATTTTCCCCTTTCTCGACCCTCCAGGCACTCTGCCGCCCCTTGCCCCATGTGACCACTGCCCCCTAACGCTCCCCCGCCCACCTCAGTCATCCGTAACCCTTTTCAACTTCATCACCCGGCAGAGTCGGACCCGAAAGTTGTTTTGCCGCCTAATCGTGGTCGATTGAACGCCAGTGCATCGTTGCTCCAATTTGAGAAATCACGAGCCACTGAAAACAACAATTACCGGAAAAAAGTGGAGATTTATCCGCAACGAAATCCGTGAAATGCGGAAGTGATGACTTCCGTTACATATACATTACGAGAAAACATGTTGTACACGAGCAAACCAAAAGTTTAACACTGACTCAAAGTTACAGATATTAATGAATATTTATAAAACTGCTCTCTTTTAATTACAATTTTTGCACATTGGCCAACTTCTTTCCAAGTATCTGGCCAGTAATCACTTTTTTCTACCGCCGACAATAATATCTAGTTGCGGTGATGTGAGGAATTTTTTTAGATCACAAACGTGAAATAGCCGCTGCCACCATGCATGTCACAAAAATCTAGAAAACTTGCCACCCCTAGAGAATCATTTAACAAAACTATAATATGTATGGTTTGGATGTGTTAGCATGAAAAATAAACGAGAAAACGTAAAAGTACATTTTGAGATAACCTCTTAAAAATGAAAAATGGAGATGATGTGTCACTGGAATTTATGATGTGTCACTTAGGGGAAAAAATATGGCTTGGAGTGTAGAGCTATGGTAGAGGCCACAAATATTTGTAAAAATAAAGTAAAAACGAGCTCTCTTAGCGTTTTGATCTCACATTCAACAAAAAATCTTGAAATTTCTCCTTTTTTAATTATGGTGAAAGATGGTAGGGGTACCCGTACGTTTTTCAGCGTAGCTTTTACCCTCAATCAAGTTTACCCTCGTTATAAGAACGGTATCACCGAAAGTTAGAGAAGACATTTCCAGAAAGAAAAGAACAAATCATTTCCTACGAGTCCAAATACCTGGTGCTGGAATAGTTTAAAAAGTAATGATAGGGAAAACACAATGAAGAGCGTGGTTTATCGGAATTCCACCGACTACTTAGTTCACCAATGGCAATTGTGTCATGAAAATATCGATCTTCCTCATCTCTCGTTCCAATATGCTTCTCTGCTTTCGTTCCAGAGCATCTCATTTTCTTTGCTTCTACATTTCATCTGTCACATTTCACTGACTCGCGTCTTTCCTCCAGATATTTTAATGTCCGTTATTCCTTTATCTTAATTCCAACATTCTGCGATCTTTTCATTACTCCATTTCAGTTTTTTTGCTCTTTTCCCAGCATCCCGATCTCCCTCTGCACATTTTCCTTTCAACCCGCGCTGAGCGGCTTTTGTCTGAAGTGTCTAATGTCATGGGGATATTTTTCGTCACACCCCCCCCCTTTCGTCCCTCATTCCAGTTCACTCCTACAGGGATGCCACAGTATTTTTCCAACTCCATTCATCCTTCAAGTAAACCATAATGGTGCCCAGAAATGCCTCGAGGTCATGAGAGCGTGGCGTCGTTCCGAAGATTACACTCGGAATCTCGGCAAGGAAAAATGTAATGGGTTTCATTATCGGGAAAACGAAAAGAGAACGAACCCATTTAGGACATTAAAGATATTATAATATTGTAGAGCAGTCTTTGACATCAACATTATCAGAGCCTACATTTCAGTTTATTCACTTGTATTCGTAACATTTGCGCAGAAGTTAATCAGGATGGGATGGAAATTATTAGTTGTGGGTCTCAGAAATTACACGTCTTTCCACAGACATGTCTTTACATCGATATTTCTCTTCAGGATATATTTGAAATATTTTGAGTTGATTAAGGCTAAGTCGTTTAGGGCTTGTAACGAAGCTCGTACCCTCGCAAGTACGTGGCTGGAAAGATGCATTAACAAATGCTCTAAATTACGACGGACTTATTTTATGGCAACGCGTTCTCACATTTTCACTCCTTTATACGTATTTACACGATGCAATTTTAGGGTGAATTGGGACACGCATCCATTCGCGCGGATGCATTCACCGTAAAACACGGCTTTAGACTTCCTTGAATTAAAATTCTTCCGTTTGGTATCTTAAGAGAGGGTATTGCGCAAATATTATTGGGTTCTCTCTGCGCCGAAAGGTCATTTCAAAATGCCACAAGATACATAGAACAAAACCAAATGGAGGGTTTTCTTAAAATGAAGGATCAAAATTTATATCCTTCTGTGGTGATTCAGGGAAAGTCATGATAAGTCCAAGAACATGACGCATGTAATCTGTTATTCCGTAGAAACACCGCAAAAGTTTAGTTAAAAATAAAGACTATCTTAGGGTTATAAGAATGGTTATTGTATTTGATTTTGAATATATTACACTTCGGGAATATTACTCCCCAATAATATATGCAGCGTATCCATACCCTTGACCGTGCCTAATACTAATGAAAACAAACACAATCATTAAGCACAGTATGAATTCCAGAGAAGAACTTACAAACTTAAATACCACGTAAGTGTTTCAATATTACTTCTAATTCATAGATACCTAGTTAAATCATAAAAACTTGAAATAAATGGAAACTTAAACTTGATTAAAACTTTGATGTAAACTTGAATGTCATGCATACTTAATTTGACTTCACGCATCATTCCGAAAAAATATTTTTAATGGAACTAAGAAAAGTAAAGATCTACAGATGAGTAGGAAAACGTGAAAAAATAAAGAAAACAACAGACTAATGGAGCATCTGATGAAGGGACGGACAGATTTTCCACTCCAAAAAACGGGTCCATATATTAAATAATACTGCTAAAATTGACAAAAATAGATTTTGTATTTGATTTATGTTGACAGATGGATTACCTATACATTGCATTATTATCAAAATGGGATTAGATGGTTTTTTGTGACTTTTCTATACGTGTTTGGACGTGAAATCAATTCTTAAAAGATCACTCCGAAGATGTACTATGTCAATTAGCAGAATTTACACACAGGAGGTAACATATGAGGACAAGTTTTCCTTGAACTCTACACAAACTAACGTGGATAAGCAAATATCATCGGATTCGATAGCAGTTTGAACAGATGTGGGTATATAGATAAATTGAGTCTTATTGGCGTATGGCCTGGCATTAATCACCTGGGCCACCATCTGACAATTATGTCAGTAATACTCTGTAAATTATTACTGCGTAAAAAACAAATCGTGAAAAGTTTTGATAAGTAGAAAAAATAGAGAATAAATAGGTTTATGTATTTATTCAAAAGAAAATTGGCTCCAGAAATCAGAAAACTTGAGCTGAATTGGCGTGAAAAAAGTCTAGAGTGTAATGGTGTGGCCAAAAGAGGAGATAATATCCGGTAGATATGAAGATAAAACGGAAATAATAACAAAATGACAGGTAATCTTGAGAGGCAATCAACATGACGAAATCAAGGATGACTGAGAGTGGAAAAACTTTTTTTTTAAGAAAACTCCGTCAGAAACCTCACTTTTAAAATGAATTGATAACGATACGTAGTCAGTGGCTACTCACCACTCTAAGGACAGCTGCAAGGGCGTGCGGCAGGAGGTGTTAGAACACCAGCCATTAGGAAGGGACAGAAGAGGAATTATAAGATCGATAGGACAATGGGGGTAATGCGTATTGACAGGTTGTTATCGTGTCTTATTCTTGCCATAGACGTTAACGGTGTTTTAGAATAAGGGATTTTATTTACAACTGATCGTCAGTGAATTTTTTTCTCCATTTTTTTTTCTCATCAGCCCTAGTGATATACTGCTAAAAGAGGGAAATGCAGCGGAGAACCTTGTGCTGACGGAAATTTCCTTCGTTTGTCTAGAAAGTATAATCAATTGGATGGGTGATGAACTGTAAATTGAGGGAAACATTGCTCTATATTCCATAAAAAATTGACGAAATGCAGGTTTGAGGACTTTTGGTGAGGGAAGTGAAGGTCTGAGTGAAGGGGAAAATAAATAACGGCAGTAGTCAAGTGATGGATTTAGTGAGATAAAAATTGTCAAGAGGAAAGGACTATATCGAGTCGTTGGATCGAGAAATTAAGAGAAGTTAATCTCAATTGCTCGAGTACAATTTCAGGGGATAGTAGCAGTATGTCATTTTAACGAGCTTGATAGATAAGTTTATTTCGCACTCCCGGCGTTCTATTGAAGATAGGGGCAAAAGAACCCCGAGCAAATTGGACAACCACTCGTCCAACTTCAAACAGAGCCCGATGGTTTTGACCTGATCGAGGCTTGCCCGTGTCTCCATTGCATCAGACCTGTATTTTGCAATTTGCCCGTATTTCTACATGCAATGAAAGTCATACCATAAGAGTAAGTACCTATTTAAACCAACTTATGAACCGGATGCAAGTGTTTCATGAATTTTAATGGAGTTATGAGATGTAAGGGGGGAGAGTATCGGTTGAGAGATTCAAGTTAGTTAAGTGGGATTACGCTCTTGTTTTTTACGCCAAATTTTCCGTCCCCTTCAAAAAATATAATTAGGAAAAATTATTATAAAAGACACGGTCTACACGGTCTACACGGGTAGACCGTAGTCGTTAATTTATTTATTTTTTAATGAGCTCGGGCCATATAATGGATTCTCCCGTAGCAGGGGATAATCAAAAGGAATAGAGCCAAGTTTGGCTTTCACTTATGAGCCCTCTTCTGGGATTAAAATTAACTTCCCAAAAAGAACTCACCTTAATACTGAACACAACTTTTCTAGTCTAGTCTATCCCTGAAGAGGTGACAGTCTAAAGCGGGGTTCACACCGCTGTTTTTGTTATTTGTCATTCTGTATTGTTTGATGTGTAAATAAACATATTTTGACTTTGACTTGACTTCTAGTCTAAAAACTGCTTACATGATTCGTAGCAAATTACTTAGCATCACTGACAGACTACAGGAGGAAATTGTGGCGGTAAATATAAAAAGTCGACGTTAAATTTATTCATTCCGCTTCTTTAAAAGAAATACCTACATCGGGGTGAACATAGTCCCAGTGTTTTACGGTGCATTAGATTTTAAGAAGAAAAGAATCAACTTTTCAATTTTCTATAACATTCCATCGTCTTCCTGCGATCAATAAGATCAAGTTACATTATGTGAGACAGTATCTGCACCTGAAACTTAAGTTTAGAGCAAACCAAATGGAGTGAACAACTTTCCGTGTCCACAATACACCTGCCTTCACGTATGTGCTCAATGCATTCCAGCACATAATCCTCAAACGAACGGTAATCACATTAAATTTCAAAAACCCAGAACTTGTACCATCTATTATTAAGTAATATATTTATCTTACATTATAATATGCAAGCAATGCACATTATGCTACTCTCCTAACACACTTTATCCCCGAAATGCATTAAAAAAGCCAGGTGTATCAAGTATAATGATACAAACCATTAACAGTCTTATAAATAAAAGCATTGTAAATGAATCCATTCAACGCGGCCCTTGAACATCGTTGACAATGAAGAGATTCCTAGCACGAAACATCCTACAGTGGCAAACTAATCTCCAAGAACTGGTGTCTAAGTTCGGTAATTCTACCATGATATCCTCCAAGAAATTTGCACAGAGTCAAGGTATTACTAAGGCAATTTTGAGTTGGAAAAGCGTTTTTCTGTTACTTTATAATGCACATGCACATCCTGGATAGTTTTTCCCAGGGTAAACAGGCGGAAGAAAATTTTACACATAGAGTTGGAAACTTGAAATGAAGATGGCAAAAGGAAAAGGAAAGCAAAGTGGTGGCAATATCATTTACACAGGATGAGAGAGAGAGAGAGAGAGAGAGTGGGTAGTGTGGGCTTAATGAGTGAAGAGGGAGGGAGAGCGAGGTGGGGAGGGGGAGGCATCTCGGAGGAGACGATGAGGCGAGGTCCGGGGGAAGAGCATGTCTCAAGGAGTGGAAGAGGGAAAGTTGGTTGCCTCGAGGCCATTCTCAAGGAGAGCAAAATATTCTCCAAAGTTTCTCCCAGGCTCAATTAGGGTAATGATATCCACGGTTTCAATTAATTATTCAGTTCTCGTATTAATAAATACGAAGAAGCAGGACCTGAAAGCATAATTAGTTTTCATTTCAGATTATAATGTTAACTAGTTCTGAAATGAAAGAGTCTCCTTCATTACGAAAATTTTCCTGCTTTAATAATGTAATACCAGCAGTTTCAATGATTCCAAAATGGAACAACTCTTCTTGGAATTCAGATTATTGCCTTTAGAGATAAAAGGCGGTGATCTTGTTGTAACATTTCAGGAGGAAAAAACTTTTGTGCCGAATTTGGCCATAATTTCGCCGCGGATATTTTCGCTCGTGAACAAGTGCGGTAGGGAGATTTCAAAGTGCGCACTGTCGGCGATATTGCGCGTTGTCGGCGATATTGCGCGACAAGAACAAGGTGCTCTAATTTTATCGTGAATTCGCATCTGGCGGCCTCTTTTCGGAACTTTGTGGCAATAGTGCTCCTCTACGCCGCCGTCTCAACCAATGGCTGGACGAACAGTTCTCCTACTTTCCCCTTCTCCACTGATCCAGAGCTATCTCCCCTCCTTTCGGCTGCGCTGACCGGACGTTTCATCGCAGCAGCTCTCTTCTCTGCCAGCCACCGACGTGTGTACCTAGTCAGCAGCCATCGTTCGTCAAGTTTCGGCAGCTAACGTGCGGGCCTCATTGTTGTGTAATCATAATTGTAAATTAGTATCTTAAATATAGTGTGACTGTTGGAAATCAATCAATCCGTTTTGGTCATTTTTGACTCCTTTCCCACCGTGTCAATTCGTCTTTCCGCGAAGTTCGTCGCACTTCACCGATTAATAAATTTATGCATTACAGTGATTAACATTTTTCTAGAGTGTTCCAAATTTTCATATAAATTTCAAGAGGAAGAGGAATCGAAGCAGGAGGCCAGCTGATAAAGTCAGATTCGCTGACGAACAGGCATTAATTAATTGATCATTGAAGCGAACATAATATTTAGTGGATGTATTTAACATTCAGTGCAGAGAATGTGGTGTGAAGATAATAAATTGGGAAACAAAAGTATTTCAAGTAAGTCAATTTTCCACATATTTTATGACCAGTACTACACGTTATGACTCACAGATTCATCATCAGGCACAAGACAATGAGAAACAGTAAATCCTGATAAATTTTGGCCTGCTCTCTATATGTGAAGCTTCTACTAAATTACACCTGAATCTGTGAAATTTAATCGAAATGCAAACATAGTATATCAGGTCAAACGTTATCAGGCTTTACTAGTCCTCATTGTCTGGTACCTGATGATGGCTCTGTGAGTCAAAATGCGTAGTACTGGCAATAAAAACCTGTGGAAAAGTACGATTGTTGTTCTGTTCTCGAACTATCGCTACATTATGGCTGAAGCAGTGAACTTATTGAGATTCAATCGGACAGAGAAACTAAAGGCTGACCATAGAAGTAGAAGGTCAAAAACAGGAGCAAGTGGACCAATTTAATTGCTCGGGTAACTCAATAGAAGAAAAATAAGCATAGTATCTAAAATATTAGAAGGGGAATAGGGCTAATAAAGAAGAAGCTGGTAAATAGCTTTATGTGGAGTGTTTTGCTTTATGAATCAGAGACTTGGACTCTGTGGAAGAAAGATGATAATATGCAGCAGGCATCCGGGTTATGGGTGTGGAGGATGTAGGTAAAAGTGCCGAGGGCGGAAATGAAGAAAAACGAGGAAGTATTTGCTATTGCGGGTGAGGATAGGAAACTTCTTCATGAGGTTAGAAAGAGGTATGGTTGGGGTGGGGGGATATAATTTTTTATGAACCAGGTGAAAAAGGGTGGGATGTACGCTGAAATGAAGAAAGAAATATTAGAGGTAAATTGAAGAAGTAGATTGAGCCCTGCAATGGTATAACTTCATTAAAAGCCTAAATTTTAACAGTATTTAATGATTTTCGTTAATTTTAACGTATATCAATGCATTTAGTAAAAACAATTTTGCAAGGCATGGCTTGCACAGAAAAAAAACATGAATGACTGGCATGCTGATATTATCGTCGCACGATGTTTAACCTTTACAATATTGCTAAACATCACGCCTGAAGAAGGAATATTGCATTTTTTGGCGATTTGTTAGTTATAGGATTCTGATTGAAATTTTTGTATTTATATGTATGTTCCTACAATTTTAAAGGAATTTTTTACCTTTGTCATTGAATTCGACAGAAGGCTCTACGGCTTAAAAATGGGCTCAACCAAAATGTTGTGATTTTCTTTCAGTCAGAACTTTGAGAATAAATGCTTAATACCATCATTAACATAACTCCAGAGCCCGGAAATCCTGAAGTTTGGCTGTCTTGAGACTTCATGTCTGAAAATCTCTCTCTAAATCTATATAACCAGCCCTAGGGCGGATCACGAAGTGAGAAATAATAAAGGTCTACAATCCACCATCACAGCTATCATGATGGTGAACGAGTTTTTTTCATCAAATGGTAATTAATTATATGGCGAATAATAAAATAATTTTGCTCCAAAAACGAATGCAAAACTGAGTTATTAAGAAACGTATAGATTAGGAAACCTGGATAAATGAGAGCCTTCCCTCACCGAAAAAATAGACAGCACCTAATTTATCTCCAATGGTCAACTCCGGTTAAAAAAGGGCTTACTTGAGTTTAGCCTGAACTCTGGACAAATCTACTAAATGAATTTGCATTTCAATTAGCAGCTTCTACCTCAGGGAATCAAGGCGATAAAGGAAATGAAACGAGGTAAACGATATACTGCATGTTCTTAACATCTTAAACATCATATGTTCCTACCTCGAAGACTATAATATGTGGCAAGGTTATTGCTTAATGACAGAGCAAAGAGTCAAAGTTCAGTATTACTAGCAAGGGCCGCCGTCCATATGAGCGAGAGGTTTTTCTTCTTCATTCGTATTTATCGTAATATTAAATATGATGTAAAAAATTCATGTATAATATTTTCTTAGCTAGATGTCATAATAATAAACTTATGGTCATCGTAAATTTTTTATTGCATAACTTCATGACTTCCTCGTGCCGAATTAGTCCGCCAATATTAGCAATAAGATTCCTCGCTGCCTCGAGTAAGCACTGTTATCCATGAGGATGGAGGGAAGGGGAGATAAGGATAGCTCGAAGGTTACTACTTTGTGAGAGCAATTGGGCAAGGGAAAACGAGAGGGGCATTGTTTTTAATTTGTAAAGTCACGGCGTCCATCGCGGTCGCAGAGAAAAATAAGATATTAAATATATAATGGTCCACCATTTTAATAATTATGACCCACAAAAATAATGCCCTATTACGATGAGAGAGTAGAAAGATTCAGAAAGTCTTTCCTGAGGACAATTTTAATTCTAGTGAGTGTGCCAGAGTTTTGATAATTGTTAAAAACCAACCAATGTAAATCAAAATATTTTAAAACCAAAACCTCCAGAGTTAAAATTTTTAATGACAGGTCTATTTTTAGTATCTATCTATATATTTTAATGATAATTTTGCACTTGCGTGAAATGTGAATACAGACTTAACAGTATCACAAAAGTGCACGAAACGTTTAGCCAAATCTACGGATATTTTATTTACGAAACATTAAACCTAACACATAATACATTTCAGACATAGACGTAATATCTACTCCCTTTAGTTTTTAAGGCCAGCGTGTAAACAATAAACTTTTATAAGTTTTCCTTTATTTATAAGTACGCAAAGATGGTTAATGCCAGCTCTGTCAATTGTCCCATTTTAGGGCTTCTGGATTCAACTGTCGAGTGTGTTAATCCGGCAGCAAACTTAACTGTAAGTAAAAGAGATATTCATCGGTATTCACCCGGGAATCTTTTACAGAATGTCCTCCCTACAAATACGACTTATTTGAAGGACCATGGAGTATGCACTGTTGAAGGGATATTAACCCCTTTCTGTGCGAATTCATTTTTTAACCGATATCAAAGATTTTTTTATTCTCTCATTAATGTAAAGAACAATAAAGATATATTCTGAAGGAATAGTCACCAGGATTTGGAAAAGCACATGTAGTGACCATTAAGAATAATATGCCATCACGTGCCTATACAGTTCAATGAACCCAAATGGGAACAAAAAATATTTTGTTGTGACTCGCAAATGAGAACATGATAAGACCAAGTACAAATACAAGCTCGGAATAGTGTTATAATATAGTATTAAAGGGTATTTAACCGTTAATAGAGAATTAAGAGATATATAATTACAGCAAATAAAAAGCGAATTTATAGAATGCTTACTACAGATATGCTCAAAATTGCCATTTTTGAAAATATATGACCTATGCTCACAGAAGTCATGTGTTTTATTCTAGAAATTAGTTGAACATATTATCCACTCGATAAAAGTTATAAAATCAATCACAAATGGGAAATAAATGTTTATTAACTTTTAAAAATCTGTTCCAAAATTGGAAATTTTGACTTTAAATGGTTAAGTATTGTAATATTCGATCATAAAATAACTGTTAAAAGGTGCTCTCATGGCCGCGTCAGCACCATTTCTCGATAAAATGTAGTAAATGGACATCTTGTGGTTAAAAATCACATAATCCTCATGAACTATTCAGTCTCCTACGACTCGCTACACATACCTATGCATTACCGCTAACGATACCCCACAGATGTTTTCGATTTATCCTTTAAGAATTCCGCGATACTATCGGATGAAAGTAATACCTACAGATAGCACATTGAGGATATACTCTGCGGTAGATGTCTTTGCGGGCTCAAAGTGCAGACCCGTCGTGTCAACAGTGTAATTCATATGCGTCATCAAGGGGCCAGTCTCATGAGGCATTCAGTGGATGCTTCATGTCTAATGTCGCAGCATACCTATCAGCCGCTCGAGTCGTATGTGAGACACCTCCAGCTCTGGATAACCGATAGATTGATCTCTGAGAGCGCGGGAGAAGAAGAACGGGTGTGGGTCACATTCCTCTTGTCCAGCTTGCGTTGTGTGTGACTCACTCACTCACACTCAAATGGTAAAATGAATGTGCGCGCTCGGTGAGCGAAGAGAAAACAGAAAAGGTGGCGTGAAAAATGTTGTCATTGAATGGTTATATTGGATTTCCTAGAAGACGATTTCTAACCGCTCTTACGCTCCAAGCAAAGCGCTTGTTTGTACTCGAGCTTCAGCCGGTCGAATTGCCTTTTTCTTACATATGGTTAGCTGAACAAGATGCAAAGGAATTTCGCTTAGTTGATATCAGAGAATTTCCTGACTACACTCTAGAGGGTCATCTAAATTTTTTGCGACAATTACATATGTGGACCCCAGAAGTCAAGGGGTCTAAGTGAAATTTTTGAATAAAATAAGTTAGGTACAGGAATGGAATGTGAAAATATAAATCTTTTAGGTGGTAAAGGGATCCAAGTGATTTTCTTGACAGGTGCTGCTTACTAAGGTAATGCCTTTTAACTACTTAGTAGGTTGTACCAAACATTTTCAAATTTGACTTAAGTTTTCTCTAAACAATGGTTTTGTTACTTAGACCCCTTCACTTCTGGGGTCCTCATATATTGTTGGCCCCAGTGCTGACGGGATAAAGTCTTCATCTGCCAATCCGAGGGTCGGGGGTTCGAGTCCCGCCTGTGTGGATTTTTCACCACTCAGCACATAGGTGTTTGTTCTCGTTCATTGCTAACACACCCGATGTAAAATGCCAACTGTGCCGTTTTCGGGGTAGTGGAGTTAAATACGATGATTCTAAAAATGTCTTATCTCATATATCTTAATATACGTCTTATCTTTAAAGAAAAGTCTTTATGATTCTAAAAATCCTAAATTTTTCGATATTTAACTACCTAGGTTTTTCTAGTTCACGGATTTTTTATTCAGGATTTTGAGTAAATAACAGAGAAATTTAAACAATTTTAAGTAATGTTTGATTCTCAATCATTTTTTGAAATTGGTTCAAATCTCTCTCTTGAAACTGACGGAGGTTATTTTCTCAAATGCTTACGTCACCAAAGTGTCAAAATACTGACTCTAAACGAGTTCTAAATGTGGATTATTTCATGAAAATGGCATTTTCAAGCCAACTCAAAAGGTTTCTTCAAATCAAAACATGAACAAAAAAATCAACGCTTGCAATGATTTTAGATGGAGGCGTCAGAGTCACTGGAACATAGACTTGCGGTCGGAATTATCGGGTTTGGACACTAAGTCTCAGATGATTAAAATGTGGCATAATTGATCAAATATTGAGGCATTAGGGTAAATTGAAAGCGGTCCTAACTAACAGAGGCAGAGAAAGAACATTAGCAGGGAAAGCTTATTGTGGTCTACTCCATCGCACGCTTCATGTATTGTTTTAGCAGCCGGAAGCTGTAGCCCAATCGGATATGCACCAGCCAAATAAAACCAGGGTCGATGACTTTTTCGGGTTTCAGCATGAGTGTCTCCATGAGTTGGCTTTGGGGGCTGGACCGAGCAACACTTAGCGAATCTCATGAGTTGTAAAAGATATATCTGCCATTTCTCTCGATGAGAGCAAAATTAAGAATGCCGGTGCATGAGATCTTATTGGAGCGGAAAAGTGTACGCACTCTAATAACTATAGAACGATTTCCTTCAAATAAAGAACAAAATGCCGTTCATGAACTTTCAAAGCAAAAATAGTCTAATCAAATTCATACATTTTTTTCAGTAACTAAAAAATCAAACTAAACCAGCCGTCGGGACAAATAAATAAAAGTTAACAATTTTTTCCTTAAAACATGTGTATTCTCCACATTAAATTTGACACCGTTATCCAAAACTTCGAGGCGTGGAGCGATTGATTAACCTAGTTTAAGTAAGTAACATGCACTGTTCCTAAAATGAATGTTTGCTACAGGTTTCGGCCGAAACCTACTTTGAAGGGGCCAATTCTGTAACTAAGGGACGCTTTATACCACTGGCGTTACTCAACGTCTTCAAATAATGCCAGTTTCAATTCTGTAAATTCCGCCCCGCTATGTTCCGCCGATTTCGCGGGTGCTATATAACAGTTTGTGAAATTATAAGGGCAAAGATCAAAAAGATTTTTATCAGCCAATGGGTTGTTACTTGTTCGTATGATAAATTTAAAATCTCAATTGTTCAGCATGACTGTATTATTTTTGCCCATATTTTTATTTGCTGACAATTTATTTTTGCGTCAAATCTTGTGAGAAAATCAAATACTAACTTAAAAGAAGCTGAAATCGAGATAAAAGAGTAGCGTAACGCTCACCTTTGTGATTGGTTAATGCGCTGGTGAACATTACAAGTGTTCTTCGTGATAAAAATATGAAAATGTGCAGAATGGTCGGCATCATAAAAGTCATATGACATTTATTATTGCTGTACACTTTTATGAGTTATATTGAATTGGCTTCTACCGGTGCCAACATTTTATATAGTAAAAATGTCAATGGATATATCTCGTGTGCGGAAACAATAATGAATAAGTTGCGTTTATCAAGACTCTGAAATAATTCTGTGTTAGCAAACTCATCGAGTAATTGTGTAAACCTAGGGAGAACTTGAAAATTAGGCTGGAGAATTCTGAAAAGTCAAGAGCACTAGTCTTTTGGTTGGCAACAGTTGATTCGAGGAATTCAGAGAAGTCATAGCTGTTTCAATTCTAGTGAATTTTCATCGCATTGCATTACGATAATTGATAAAAAGGGCATGCATGTGGCTGCTGCGATCATTCGTGTAAATTAGGAATGACATAAGCCAACCTAAAAGTGATCAAGGTATTGTAGAATATTACGCCCAAAATGTTCTGACACGAGAATCCATAGTGAGACAATGTCTTCAATAAGACAGTCGGAATTGGTTTTGCAGTCAGAAAGCATCCTTTAGCTCTATCACCGCGGTAGCAAATATAAAATCAGAGGCAGAGGTTAATGGTTTGTGTTGGAGTTCCTAGCTTGGTTCCTAGCTTGAATACAAGCTAGGAACGTGAACGAGACAAACGAACTTGCGTGTCATCAGCGATAACAGAAAATTTTATTTTCAGTGGTTGTCAAATGTACACAAGGTTAAAATATCAAATTGAAATTTGATTTTCATAGACTTTTATGATGCATTGGACGTCTGTCTTTCTCTGTTAACAATACAGAACCTCGGATCATAGTCGATTGACGATGGAATGTTTCTTGGTTAGTAGATTGTTAATTGGCGCGTTGCATGGGTGGTACGCTGGTTTCAATGTATTTTCGGTGTTCTGCCGTATAATTCATGCATGCCTGGTGTGGTAACACCCCCTGCCACACACCCTTTGGCTGGCTTGCAGGGTATGACGTAGATGTAGATCATAGTAATGCTTTCGGTTAGAAGTAAAGAGCCTTCAATTTACCACAATTAGTGACACGATCAATTGCGAAGACACTACGTTATTGGGATAGTTATCATCAAATAATACAAACAAACATCTCGCCTTGCCACTAAAATAATTTAGAAATCATTTTATTAGAGTCATATCCCAGAGCAATACTCCTTTTTTCACATACGAGAGATCATTTTCTAGTTTATTCAGGTGAAACTACAAATTCCGTCGTGCAATTTACGAAGCTTTTCTAAAGATAACCAGAACACAGTGCCGATCCGTCAGCAAGAAATGCAATCGTGAAGGATTATTATTAGGGATTACGCCAGCCTTTGGCTGACAGCATGAAAATTCAGCAGCCTTCGGCTGGCGTTATTGTTAGTGCTATTTAACGTCCCCAAATAGTGCTTTGAGGTCGCTATTTCAAGTTACAGAATCACGATGGCGTTAGATAGCACCGAAATAGCGCCCTACGTCATAATAGCGCAGGCATTCTGTTACAGAATCGCCCCCAAACAGTCTATGAGCTGAGCTTAAGGACCTAGAGAGAATTACTTCCCCTCATAAGCAGATGCTTCAGCTACAGAGTTCCCCATATTCGTTCATTTAACGACTGATTCCACATACCAACTACGGAGGTCAACTGCAAATTACTGGACTTTAAAATTAGAAAATCCCTATGATAATACCATGGTGATAAGAACCTAAGCAGTATCTCAACTAGTACTCAATGGAACAATTTCTGGCATCTGTGATTGCGAGATGAGATCCCGAGAGCATAGATCCAAGAACTCAGGAGCGAATATAGAAAACTCCGGCCGATATAGCGTGCACGAATCGCCCTGCAGGAAAGGGAGACACTTCATCAGCTTTTCGAGCGAGAGTTAACGAAGGAAGAATCACAGGACTGCAATTGGTTCCTATATAAGCCTGAATCTATCGTTCAATCATTAGCTCCTTGCATCAAACGGTGAACCACCTCAGTCAATGAAATACCAATAGCAGTTTCATCGTGCTGGATTCACATACTTTTCTTTACCAAATGGGCAGTGAAGAATATTCTTCTCGTCTCCCACGAAGTATATATGTTCTACCACTCTAAGAGTGGAGTTTGATTATCATGCGTAATATTACGACATATTAGATTGCCGATGAGTTACTAATTATCTTACATGATGAAAGTTAATTTCTTAACTGCCTTAAATAACTATTCTTTGTTGTCCTTTGGCAATCAAATTTGAATGACTGAAACTTTTAAAATTTACAAATTGTAAGTTACAGATAAATAATGCATGGTTAATCAATAGATGGAGCTACAATATCTACAGAAACGTTTGAATATATGTGAATTCAGATTTGCTAGAATATTCGATGGCTGAATGTATAAAATTTGAGAATGGCATTTGACAAGTAATCACAATTCAGAAATGGGCAATGTACAAAGTGATAGGAAGGAGTAACTCACCATTCAGTATACTTCAGTATGAAACCAAAAGAATGACCGCCCCAATTGATAAACAATGCTCGCACCTGATTTGTTGCACAGCCACACAGTAAACACTAATATCTAGAAGCTTAATGATACTGCGAGTAGTAAAAAATACGGAAAACATTCCCTCTTCTCGTTTTATAACAAGCCTTTCGTCGTCAACAGAAGCACTTCACACAAGTTTCACTGCAATACGCACTAGCAGCAAAAAAACCAACGCCACTCTCAAAAAATATGAGTGTAGAAAACACAATATTGCCAAAAACACAAATAATTCCAATGTGATGAAATATGTAAGCCAAAGGTATCCACAATATGATAGATATAATATATCCAGGGCAATTCCGCGGTAGAAAAATAACTCACATTGAAGAGTTGATGCAAGGAACATATCATGAATCTTTCACTGGACGTATTTCCCTCTGACTTTCACTGCACACAGTCCACGACTCGACTGGAAATTTTTCACGAGAGTAGAGAAACCTCCCCCAGGAACCTTATGGCTTCGACTAACACAAGAGGGGATGACTTACGTGGCCCTGAGACTGTTGACGGCTTATCACCGCAGTTGACCGCAAATTCGAATCGTTCCTTCATCGCCCCCGCCATCGTAAAAGCTGGCAACTTTCACTTTGAATTCACTGGCATTAGATTTGTACTTGCATTCAGGCAGTAGGCTGAGAGCGATTTGAGCTCACAAAACTCAAGCTTCAACGACTCCTTGCGAACCGATTCAGGATTAGAAGGCCCTTGAACTGAAATAAATTTTGAGCTCTCACAAAGTTTTTGGACATGCTGACAGGAGGAGGCGTGGAATTATTTTCCCCCGTGGAATTTTGCCATTCGGTGGTTTTTCTCCCTTCAGTTTACTTCTATGCGATTCTGAAATCATGAATGCCTTGGAATCTTGTAAGTGCAGGAAAGGGCAGTATTTCAAGTTTTTGAAGGTATAAAATAAGTATCTCATCATGATCTGAGTACTTCATTCCACTGATTAAGTCCCAATAAAATTAGAATTTATATAAAAAATACCTAAATAACTTTCAAAAAATAAATTGAAATATTTACATTGAAAGAAAACGAATATGTATGCTCAATTATATGGTGATTAGGACAGATAGACCATATCCCATTATTTACTAATCTAAGGGTAAATCTGAGGTACTTAGCCATTGGCATGAGCAGAGTGATTCAGACCTCAAGGTGGCTGTCAGCTGATAAGTTCCAAATTGTTCCTTAGACACCCCTCCCTCCACCATCCATCTGCCTTTTCCTCCTCCCAAGCATCTCCTTCCCCCCCCCCCCCCAAAAGCGCTCTCCCTCGCAGATTATTTCCCCGCTGAAATTCGGATGTTCCTCCAGATGGTGACGATAGGTATTTTGACGTAAGGCTCTCGGCAATGTGCAAAAAAGTTCCCTTCTTTTCCGAAAGGAAATAATAAGAGTGAAAGAGAGATAAAGGGACTATTTATATGAATCTGCGGTCGAAAGGGGTGCGAGGGTGGGAGAGGGATTTGAAAAACGCGCGGATTACTCCCTCAGGATATCCTCTTTAGCGATCCCTCCACCCCGAGAGCCCCTTTCGGTGAAAATAAAAGCGAGAGGGGATAAAACTTCCCTCTTCACACTGCCCCCTCTCTTTCCCGACAAATATCCCTCCCTCTTCCGAACACCGTCTCGTCCTTCAGTCCCCTCCTCCTGCCCGAGTCTCTCCCTCAGCCACATCCTCGCTCTCCCCCATGCAACCCTCGGCTCTGCCATATGTCTCCCTCCGGCTCAATCACCATCTCTCGCAAATCATCCCCTCGGATTCCACCTGAGAGTTTCATCCCCCTCACGGAACACCCACACTCTTTCCCCACCCCCTTTTAGTCCTGTCCACCCCCTCAATCTAGGTCCCACCATCGCCACCCTCTCACCCTCAGCCATGATCCCTCTTGTCGTTCTCTTCTCCTTCTTGTTTTCCTTTCCCCGTTTCTTCCTCAGAGCTCCTCATTATCGTCCTCTTCCTGCCCGGCCTTCAACTCTCATTCTCTTTTCAAAACGAACATAAAACCTTTTTTGTGATAAATCGTGTCCGTAAAAATTCCTCCGTGTCCACTGGATCTGCTGCTTGAATCGTAAACAGAAGGGCACGGCACGGAGTCACTTGACCCCATTCCGTGCTACTACGTTGTCTTCTAGAATACGAAGAACTCCTTTTTTCGCGCGTTCGCGGACTACTGCCACCGGTTGACTGAAATACTGGAATATATATTTATAGGTTAGGTTTGCGCAGGGTATTTCAGTTTCCATAATATCGGACCATCTATACTAAGACCTCAATAATTGTACCGGAAAGAAAGTCATCCCCGGAAGACGATCCCACGGGTTGCTAGGTTGGTGTTCTATAAAGAAGAATGAATTTGCAAGAAGCGGTCATAAGGTACCCGCTGTACGCAATGCCCTATGCAAGCGCTCGATCCCAGAAGCCTCGAGCCGGAGGTTCTGGGTCCAGGTTCGATATAAAACTTCTCGCTTGTCATAATTAAAAGTTTTTTTTATTTGCGAGGGAGTTGTCGGAAACTAAAACCCTAGGGAAAGGATGATACTTTCAATGTATGAAACTCGTGTGCATATGGTACGAATATGACGTTACATTTTCCCTGCACTGTAAAAGAAACCCATGAGTTGATCACTCGGGGTTTGCCTCGGCCTTCACCCCAATTCACATAGTATTGCAGAGATGGGCTATGGTGTTTCGTGAGGGATCATCATTCGTCCGTCCTGTGTGCTTAATTTTTTTATCTCCGAAATTCAAACGCAGCTAAAAGAAGAAACGCACCTTCTCACTTGTTTCCGTGCGTTAGCCCAACTTTTCGACCCTTAGGAATCCGCAGCATATTAAATCTGCTAGCTTGAGAATAAATATTAACGCATTATGAAAACAGTCCATGCATAGTAGCTGAGAACTGAGGTCATTCTCGGTAATTGGTGAGGCATCTCTCCGATATCATCATCTTGCATATGTAACGGGGCACATGGGTTGAATTCGAGGTCACTCCTCAAATGTGTCTTTGTCATCAAATAAAGAATCTGATTCTGACCTCGAGCAAGCTTTTATTTTGTAAATCCTATTACCTTAACCTGGATAACTTATCTATAAAGTATTTAATAACCATTTTCCACTGCTTTAATTTAGAGGTTCAAATTTTCACATTTAAAATCATATGAAACTCCTGAGCATCCTGAATGTGAATAGTCGCGAAATTTCAACGACGAATTAAATAAACGCTGCTACTTGTTCAAGAAGACTCAAGACATTTATATGAGTCTGCATGCTTCGTTACCCAAATACATTGAAGCAGAATACCCAAACAACTAAGATAGTTGTGATAATATCTAACTGTTTTCAACGGATTCTCTATCTTTACTTGCGAATTAAGACGATAACGTTGCAAATTTTGCATTTTTTTGCAATCCTAGTAAGCTGGGGCAAAAGTCATTAATGCGTCACAAAAAAGGAATTATAATTATTTCTTAATTCGCCGTTTGCATACCTCTAGCCGTCAAATCCATCTTTGCATACCTCTAGCCGTCAAATCCCTCTTGGGCAACGATAACAGAAAAATTAGGCATTATCTTCCTGAAGAGTTTTATGCTATTTACATTCCACCTCGTATTGTAAGCCAGAAAAACATGATTTCGCCACCAAATTGATTGAGAGTCTCGGATTCCCATTTGTCGTCTGGGAAAGATTTATGAGTCGCATTCCGAGAAAAATAAGAATCGGCACATCTCCAGCATTTACTCCTCGTCTATTTCCCCTTCTTTCCTCCCTCCCTGTGCTATCATTTCACCCATTCAACCTTTCGTTCAGCTGGGTTCTGCCACCCCCTTCCCTCCTCGCCCCGTATCCGCACTCCTTAAGCCAGTCTCTTCCTTGAGACTCCCCCAACCTTCCCCCAAACCATTCCCTCCGCTCCTCGCACCTCACCCATGTTTCTATTCTTTACAGATCACGTTTCCACTTCAGCGGATACGAATGCTTTTCTCGCTTAACGCCCGTCATTTTTTATTTGCATGCAACATGCATTTATCATGGAGTTTACACAACCCACCGCAGGTCGGCGGAACGAATTTCAAGGGTTTGGGGAGCAGAAGGCGTGGAAGGGCGAGTCGGGGGTGGTTTGGGGATAAGGGGAGAGAGTGGGAGGAGACAATGTGAGAAGGGGATGTTTGGACGCTGAGCGAGGGGATGAAGATATGAGTGTGAGGGACGCAAACTGGATGAGAAATAGAAGGAGAAGGACACTTTCCCTTTCCCGGCGCCCCTTTGGCTGGGAAAATTTTCGCGCGGGAATCCCATGATGAGATAGAGCATGAACGCGAAATCGAGCGGATGTATCGTGAACTTCGACGGTAATTATTGAAGCTATTTGTAACGTAATCGGATACCAGAAAAGACAAGACTATGTGGCGCTTTTGAAATATCTTTATCAGCGTAGGCGTCCCCATTTAAAACCGGTGTCATATGTATGGGCACAAAAAAATAACCCTGAGATAATTTTGCCGGGAGGCATTTCCTTGGATCCAAAAAGAACTTCTTCAAGGACTTCCCATGAATCGTTACAATTTTCTGAATGAAGAGCGATGAGAGAAACTCACTCGGTTTTAGCTGGTTGAATTGCTTTAAATGTCAACAGAGAGTTTCTGGGCCGTCGGGGTGACCTTTAAAATGATGCTTTCAATGATCGCTAAATAAACGATATTCTATGCCTCAAGAAATCCCATTTGGGCCGAAAATGTGATCTTTGACAAAATTAAGAGCATTTGGCATTGATTTCATAAATATTTCTGTACCATTTATGATATGTTAACGGGGCAATACGATGTGGAAAGGTTATTTCTTTTCTTTCCCAATAACTTATGGAATTTATCGTCGCGTCTTGAATACCAACGTGCCCTCCAGAGTATACAAACCATAAAGATACGTTGAATTTGCTACAAGGAAAATTCGGCCTGGATCGGGAATCGAAACACCGACCTTTCGTTTGCCGGACCAACGCTCAGACCTCGACGCTATTGATGCTTCCTGATTAATCCAACGTGCCATCTAGAATTTCGAGAAAGCAGCTCAAATGGATTGAAGGAGGAATTATAGGAATAGGAGGAAGGAAGAATAGGAGGAAGGTTTTTCATATTTTAATCCTCTCATAATAGCACACGCACATAAATATGATCTGTATCTGTTAACATTCTTTTTCTAAAAAAGACAATGTTCCTCTGTCTGTTTGTCCGCATATTCTCTCCCTTTAAGAAAATATGCATATTGAGTTCATTATTTTTTCGTTTGCAGTCTTATTTTTTGGTATATTTACATTAGAAATACTGGTCGTAAAAAGTCGACAGAAACGCCAAAAGAAAGAAAATATTTTACAAAATTCTTAATCTTTCAAACTAATTTTGTTTTTCACTTGAAATAGTGAAATTAAAAAAAAAACATTCATAAGATTGGACAACATTACGCGTTTTTGGTATACCAATAGTTAAAGCTGAGACGTGTTCCACCATCTTTCATCTCTTCCCCAAGATTAACATTAGAGCTTATAGGCCGATGCACTGATATTTATAATTTTAGGATATTTTCCATCTTTACATTCTTCAAAGTACACTCTTCGGAACACATTTTTCATGCATTTTTTTTATTTCATTTTTAAATTTCTTCATTTAAAAACATAGACCACCTGGTCCCCCAAAGGCAGAGGCTTGTCTGGAGGTGCCATTACAAAACGTACTGTTGTTATATGAACAAATACTAAAGCAGTAAAAATTCAGATGTCAATATAAATAAAATATTTGGAAGTATAATTTTAATAAACATATAGGTATATCAGTTTAAGTTCTTTCATAAAATCATAATATGTAAAAAGCGTTTGTCACGTTAGGTTAAATTATTTAATAGCATGTTACAAAATCAGTGAGAAGTGTGTAAAAACCACAATCAAAACAGTACAATATAGTACTATAGAAGCCACACAACACCTAACAATATGGAATGAACACACACCCCTCGAAATACACAATCACATGAAATCCTCGCCAACATCATTCATAAGCCAATATTTCATTTTCTTTTTAACTTCATACATAGATTTCATATTTTGTAACTCTAATAGAAGTCTATTTAAGATAATAGGAATTATTACATTGTGGATTCTTTGTCCATAAGAAGTAAAAAAAGGGGGAACTTTATATACCCTTGGCCTACGCCTTACCATCGTATGTGTTTTATCATACTTTTTTCTGTAATTCTTGGAGGAGTAGTTATTAACCACTAATATATAAATGTAGAGTTTATCAGTAGTAAGTGTCTTATATTTTTTGCTAAGGACACTAGGCGCAATGAAACCCTTAAAATTATCATTAATATTGTGATTAATCAATTTAAGTATCCTTTTTTGGTTTCTAATTATGGGTTGTAGGCTTGACTTTACAGTGACACCCCATATTGTGAGGCCATATCTGATGGTGCTTTCGACTAACGCATGATTCATCATTATCTTTTCATAAATGGGCAATACATTCTTAATTCTACAAAACTGATATATGTGTTTCCTGATGTTTGAGTTAACTTTATTTGCATGAAGTCGAAATTTGAAGTTATCATCCACTAGAATTTCAAGGTAGGTGTAAGTGGACACCTGTCTCAGCATGTTAAAATTACAATTAAAGTAGGTGTGCTGGTCAGATGAATGTAAACCATTATTAGAGTGATGCTTTAACTATATTTTATTAGTATTTAGATTAATAATTACCTATATTCCCAAAAGAAATACTCGGTAAAATCGATCAGAATCACTAGCTCCAAATAACTAATGTATGTTTTAATAGTTACTTGCCTTAAATTTACGACATAAGGCGGGTATTTTTGCTTCCAATCCGTTTATTAGGCTCCGTAACACCTACATCTACATCTACATCTACGTCATACCCTGCAAGCCACCTAAAGGGAGTGAGGCAGGGGGTGCTTCCACACCAGGCATGCATGAATGATACGGTAGAACACCGAAATTACATTGAAACCCGCGTACCACACATGCAAAGCGCCAATTAAAAATCTAATACCCAAGAAACATTCCATCGTCTAAAGTTCCAACATGCAAGGGATACAAAGAGTACTACTACAGATTCTAAATATCATGCATAAATAAGGACATCAATATTTACATCATGCATAAATAATAAAGAGGAGAATATAAAGAAAAAGATTTACGGTCGGTCTTTTGTCACAATTCGAACTATTCATGACGACGACCACAGCTGTTATGGTCCCGAATGGTACGCGGAAAAAATGACATTTTATACCTATCGGTTCTGCAATCTAGCTCTCTAATTTTATTGGCGCGATCTAATCTGCCGTAGTACGAGGGGGTTAATAGTATGTTTTTCACGTCGTCAGAGAAATGATTTTCTTGAAATTTAGTTAGAAGGTTAAGCCTATAATTTAATCTACGCTGTGATACGCTGTTACCTATAGGTAAGGAATGAAAAACAGGAGGAAGCACTATTATGGATATCTTGGTTGTCACGTAACAACTTGATGGCCCCTTTCTCTCTCCATATACGTTACGTCAATCCACAAAAAGAATTAATTGGCAATTAAAAGTCGCTTTTGTAATAAAGGAAGCATTTCAGAGTAATGCACACTTCTAACGTGGAGATAGAGAATTAAGCTAGAAAACAGAGAACCGAACTAGAAGTTAAACGGGTGGTGTTTTGTTGGTGTAGAGTATCCTGTTGGAGAAAAAAAAATTCCAAAACTAAATACCCCTACACCCCATTTGGAATAGAAAATAGAATTGGATCGGGCATGTTTTAAGAGGTAGGGAGGAGTAATAACTACAGTTTTCGAAGATTCGGTTAATAGGGTGCACTTGAAAATACTTGTTGAAAAATGTAAAATATGCGATCATACTTGTATTTAGTGAAACTTCATTTAATTTTTCTCAGGGTAGTCCGAGATATTTTATGTCAAAAATGTTTTTCATAAGAGCTTCAACATGGTAAAACCTACATCAAATAATGCAATTAGAAGTTAGCTCTCCTTTAAATCATCCTTCTGGACGATAAAAGTTCCTTTATAAGAATATAAGTAGAATTCTATTGGTCAAAATAAAATTATTTGCAGCAAAATAGTATTATATTTATTAATCAAAAGCTTTTGTGTCAATTTCTCAACTTGGAAGCTGGAATCATTTTAAAAAAATCTGAATTACATTCTTGTGACTTGTTATTATACCTGTGATGCTTTAAACGAATTTCAAGTCATAATACTTAGAAATTTTGTTTCTATTGCAAACTTTATTTAATTTAAAGCGTTTATCGTAAGTTGTCTTAAATTCTAAAGTACACATGGTTTCAAAACAAATACAAAAGGAATAATTTGTGAAAAAACCTTTGTGCCAACATGTCAGTAACAAGTCCATTTCGGTCTCACTGTTATCGACAGCCGACAATCTTGACAAAAAAGTTATATATATTTTGATGAAGATTATTGATTCATGCTTCCGTTTGACAGCCAGTTCCTTGGGGAAGTAAGAACTTGAGTGCTCGTAAAGATCGATTGAACAAAAAGTAAGATTACATTTACGCATATCCCTCCGCTTAAGGTTTCCTACGTAATTCAATTTGCATAGTAGATGAAGTAGTAGGAGTGATACGACCTGCTTGACAAAAGATGCATTACACTTTGTTTTCCCAGAGCATATTTAGGGATAAGATTCTCTTCAGTATGCATATTGATGTAAAGGATAAGTTAGCGTCAAAGACAAAATGCTTCTCGTGGGATTAAGAATGTTTGATAAAACAGGAACATTTTGAATTTTCTTGAGCACCTAAAACCCTTGCATTACCATTGTACAGTAAGCTCAATTGTAAAGGCACTCAGATGCAACTTTGTTAGCTTAGCACTCGGATTACTGGTGCTCGATAGTTCTACAAACAGCCTAAATAAGCCGTAATCATTAGAGCTTCTCTTACACTGGGAATTATTCCAAAATCTCATTTCTTTACTGCCTAGTCCGTAAGATTTCCTATTAACATAAAAATAAGTATTCTTAATTTACGATGGAAATGAGGTGGCCTATGCAGATTCAATGCATTCCAGAGAAAGACTGACATGCCCTTTACTTTGCGGGAAATTGAGGCTATTGAGGAGTATTTCTTTAATCTAATTCCTTTCCATGAAGATTATTATGTTGCGTCACATAATTTCAGATGATAATAACTAGAGCTTGGAACAAATAGTTTTTCGACTTTTTTCCATTCGGGCTTCAATGGTTTTGCGACATCTTCTGACCAATTTCGTAAAAAAGGGCATTTTTTTATTACTTCTGATATTTTCCACATACTGAGACTTTTTTTTCGGAAAAAGGACTTTTCTGGGACTTTTCATTTAAACCAAATTATATAACCACCCTATATCATCACCGTAACTGATTCTTAATGCACATTTGAAGCAAGAGAATGATAAAACGGAAATCACATTTAGTTTCACTGTGTGTTTTCTACTTTAGGTGTTGCTCAACGGTACTTTAAGAAGATCAGTAAATAAAAGTTTGGTGCTCAATAAATATTTAGGTCTCCACGTATGTGAGAATTTCTTGCGATTTTATCTGTATTTGCGCATCAGAATATTCAGATCTGTGAAGTCGCACGTGAGCAGTATATTGACTGCTTGCTGCATCAAACCCATATAAGATTAAAAGAATCTGTGAATTCGCAGCTTGCCACGGAACTATTGTAGCTTATTTTCCATCCAATTTCGATGCGGTTGGACTCATGCATGTTATTTCCGGCACGGAACATTCACACAAAAAGTCAAAACATTCTTAACATGTCTGGTGGAATAACATGTAGGAAGGGCAAAACAATTTGAATTTTTTTGTATAATAGTAACCATACTTCCGCGAAAAGTTTTTTGTTTCGGAATCATGGTTTATTTACGATAAATATATCTATTTATTTTAAAAATCTTCAATGAATCTGCATCATGAACAGGAGTGTTATTAAAACTTACGAGGAAGATTTTGTAAATACATAAAGTATCTTTTTCCCTGAAATTCCTATTTTCCACATAAATTTCTCATGAAAATCGTTCTAAAAAATTCTCCCAATAAACAAAAATCCAAGCCATATTCATAAAAAAACATTTAAACTATATTTTTTTTCCTTTATTTCTAATACTCATTTCAAATTTGGAACATTCTAACGGAAATACTTCATACTTTTAAGAAAATTTTCTCAAAAATATATGAGACATTTTAAGTTTTTTTTCGTAAAATTAAGGAATTTTTTTAACATTGTATTTCGCAAGATGTGGTTTTGAATTTCACCAGATAAATATATGACAAAAATCCAAAAGAGCAAATACAACAGTGACAGTAAATATATGTAGTACAATTTTACCAGCATGATCGTTAAATAACTTCGTTTGAACTTTAAATTGTATAAGTTTACAGTATTTTCAATATATGAGTTGGACAAAAACTAAAAAATTACGATAATTAACTTTATACATAAACAATATTTATGGCTTGGTTTTCGCCCCGTGATTATGATCAGTAGGTGAAAGTGCAAATACTGAGTGGCTTATGAATGCAAGAAACAAGGTGACCTATATCTGGATGAGCCTGATGATCTGCACACGAATAGCGAAGCTCTTTTATTTTAAATCAAAGGAATTTGCATAAGACGTCTCCTTCTAGACTGTCTATTCAACGAGCAGGTAAATTCCGAATCCTCAGCAGGTAGACGGGGGCTATCCACACTTGTCCCAATTTGACGCGAGTGTCGCCTCACCCCCCCCCCCCCCCCTCCTCCCCCTCCTCGACCTTCCCGTCGCTAACGCGCTATTCTCCTCCCCGTGCTTCCCCTTCAATTGGCTCACTCTACACGGGCGTGTGCGCCTGTCACGGGGGAAACACGGAGCGGGACGTGACGAGGAAGACTGGAAGAGCGGCGGGGGTGAAGGCAGAAGGGGGGAGGACGGGGGATGGTCTACACGAGGAAACGGGGGTTAGGGTGGTGTGTTTGGCGGGGTGTGGGGTGGAGAGGGAAAGGGTGACAGTCGCGCTCACGAACAAACAAGGCCACCGTAAATGAAATAGCCATTCCCAACTGCGAGGCGACAATACAATCCGTCATGGCGACGATATATGACCCGCGCGGACAACCTACTCTCACTACGCCATCACCTACCCCCTCCCCCCCAACTCCACCCTCTTCCCCCCCTCAACCCAGACACCGCCCCGCCCTCATTCCCATCTCTCCACACACTTACTTCGCATCCACTTTCCTCCTCCAAACTGGCGGAACTTCACAACCCCCGGCTTCCCCGTAAGTCCCACTCGGCCTCAACTTCCCAACCTCGGATGCCCTCCCATTCACTCAACGGGCGACCACTTTATCCCATCCCAGGGGAGCCCTCGACTTGAGTGACTCACAAAGTGACTTTCGATTAGTGAGGAAATCGTGAGGAAGTGCATGGAGGGAGACTCGCTGACGGGATGAAGTGACTGAGAGAAAATGGAATAAGTAGGGATGGGTTACATCGAAATGTTAACGTGCACAACGATTCGGGGGGTAAGCGCAATAAACATCTTATCTCCGCACATGAATGTGATTTGATCTCATTTCATTTCAAACCACGGCATTTCATTCATTTTGTACATCGTTATCTGCTTAAGCATCTCATAATATCGTGAATCACTTTCGTAGAGCGTGATGCAGTTGTTATCTACAAAAGCGGGGTGAAATTGTAGCTCAGCTGCAAGAAGTTTTGTAACGCCGAGAAGGTATTAATATAATAATTTTGAAATGAGTCCATAAGGTTTAATTAAGTACAAGCATTGCTTACCACCTGTATTAGCGTATCGTACTTTACATCACTTATGGATCTATAGGTTGTTACTAAAAGTGTACTAAATTTAAATCACCAACTTAAATCATGACAACAATGAGCATTTACGCAACATGTTGCTCGACATTTACATGCATGTTACAATCACAGATTATACGAACTGGTGGTTAAGACCACTTTTATGGAGAATATTTTTCACAGTATTGATGTATCCTCAATCTGCTGCATTGATTACGCAACAGCTGTTTAAAACTTTCTCGCGGTGCAATATCTATTAAAAACATTTTGAAAACAATAATCGGAGGAGGAATCAAAGGGATGAATAACAGAGGTTGATCAGAGGCATGATTACAGTGGTGAAACATTCGGCCAACTATGGGCGTCGAAGTGAGGAATTATGTGGGAGTGAAGCGGTTGGCTATTAGGAGAACAACGGGGAGAGCTGTAGCAAACCAATCATCGGATTGATAACCGCTGATGATAATGCAATATCTGAAATTGTATTACGTGAATTCCGTGTATCGGGTTCGATGCGCAGTGAAATCGTGTTACCAAAGTGGAGAGGTAGGCGGGAGAATCTGAGGAAGAATCGAAAGGAAGGCGATGGATGAGCATAAATCTCGCGCGGGGAAACATCTTCCTCCTCCTCCTCCGTCTCCTCTCGAAATCGTCGCTTCATCCCTCTTCCCAGGCTTTCCCACCCTCCACTTCTCTTCCCTCCCTCCAAGTTCCCCTCCGCCAATCCTTTCGCTTCCAATGCGTGATTCGGTTCGAAAGTGGCCGCCCTTCCCCACCTCCGCGTCACACCCTCACCCTCAGGAGACCACCATTTCCTCCTCCACACCACCTCACCCCCCCCCTCCAATCCTCCCCGCTCCCTCCGCCGCCGCCGACACCGTCTCGACGAACGAAAAGCGAATTGTACCGCGAAAGTCTTTCCAGATGCGATCTGAACTAAATCATCGCCCTCAGAGGTCGGTAATTTTCTTGTTTTAATCCGAGTCCTTTACCAGGCAATACCAAACTGCATTGGTTTTCGCATCTCTATCATGCCCACAACTCCTAGCATATGCGATTCCTCTCTATCAACGTTACGGTCGAAGTTGACGAATGAATTCAAGAGCGATCCTACTGATAATATTATATTATTTCATCAGGTTACTCAACCCTAAATGTCCAAACCGTGACGGTCGTTTACATATGTCCCATTCAAACCCTAAACCATTGAATACACACTATATTCCAGTTAATATGTATGAAAAAATCATCGTCATTAATGAAAACAAAATTTTTATGACCCGTACGTGGATTTCATTTGATATTATTTGATATCCGCAGATTCATTGCGCGTTTTTGCTGCCAGAAAGTGATGATGGTTCTAAAGGAAGAGGCGAAAGTCTAACAGAAAGAAAAAGTTCTACAAGTCAACTTCAAACTTTTAGAATTTGTTGAGTCAAATGAGAGAGCGGAAAGACTGCTCGCCCTCTGCGGTTCCCCGCTCACCAGCTCGCTACGTTCCCTCACCGGCTCAATTCAACCGCGTCGAGAACCCCTTGCCGAAGTCATTCGCAGTCGCACTCTTCAATGTTTATCCTAGCGGGGTATGAATGGGGTCCGAGGGTGGAGGAGGGGGGGAGGGCTAGGCACCGAGAAAGAAAGAGCGGGAAGAGTGAGTGTTTATGGGGAAGGAAGGAAGCCTGGGAGGGAAGTAAGAGGTGGTTATCGGGGCACGAATGGCAACCCGCCCCCCTCACACCCTCCCGCCAATCCGAATTCGACAGGGTCGAACTCCTTCCCCCGACTCCTCCCCCCATACTCCACAGAAGCGCCCGCATGGCCCCATCTGCACCCCCAAAACGATCGCCTCTCCCTCCCATGGATCCTGCCAAAAACTTTCCAATCCCTCCCGCATCAAGGACTGTGTGGTAATACGGTGCTTGGACTTCGATGTTCCGTACGAAATATTGCATTGAAATTTTGAGCCAGCAGAAAATCCGACATAGCTCCAAGCGAAAGTTTGCGATAGGCAAAATTATAAGCTCCTCGGCAATACGAAGTGTCACGTAGTTCCATGCATATTATACATTACGTGTTATGGCTTATCACGAATAATGGTAATTATATGAGGACCCCAGAAGTCAAGGGGTCTAAGTAACAAAACCATTGTTTAGAGAAAACTTAAGTCAAAGTTGACAATGTTTGGTACAACCCACTAAGTAGTTAAGAAACATTACCTTAGATAGCAGCACCTGTCAAGAAAATCACTTGGATCCCTTTACCACCTAAAGGATTAATATTTTCACATCCCATTCCCGTAACTAACTTATTTTTTTCAAAAATGTCACTTAGACCCCTTAACTTCAGGGGTCCACATATATATATGGTGCCCCAACATCTATAGTCATTTCGAACTTGCAGACAAAGCCACAGTCCTCGTTCAAATAAGAAGATCGCCCCTATGAATCCGAGCCGGTCCTGGCAAGTGTATCTTCGGTGACAGCGGGATCCGGGGTCTCCATCGCGGTAAAACGTTGCCCCATAACCAACCATGATGCAACTTGTGGCATCGTAAGACATTGTGTGATAAAAAGGACTACCTCTACGCACATTCATCAAGTTTGCAATGGTAACACTTAGATTAGTCAAGGGACCACTCATGGAGTTCCAGATACCAGCCACGAGAAGGAGGGAAACAAGAAAAGAAACAAGCAAAAGAAGAACGCAACAACCTAGAGGTGTTTATCTAGTCTTGATGAACTCAACATCTTTCCGTTTCAGCCATATGTTGAGGTTGTGAAGAAATCGCACTGACGCCTTAATTTTCAAAGAGTATCACTAATATTTTTCGCTTTTGCTAAGTGGCAGATGCAATGTGAAGTAAAATAATAACTAAACTTCGGCCACCCCCCTCCGATGACTTCCTTGAGCAGAATTTTCCGAGTTATATCAGCCTTGCGCGCAATAACACTACTCGTCTCCTAACTTAGCAGTTAACCTTTATCTTCCGAGTGTGTCTCTATGGCAAAAAAATTATGTTCCTAGGCTGCCGAGCTTGTTCGTTTGGCACATTGATGGACATTTAAAAAACACTGGTCATTTAAAAAAACCCCAGCCAGCAAGGCTTACAATAACGGAAAAACTCAGGAAGGTAAAGGTTAAAAAGGCTTACTTACTCTCTCGACTAGTTCATAACAGTTTTGTAGTATACCGAGAAGCTTTCATTTTACTTTGTTCCTTCTGTGAATATGTTTTACATATACCGCGTTTGCGTTAAAAAAGAAAACTTGCGGTTTTATTTCCCCTCGCCCTACTATGTAATATCCAGCCACAGTTTTTTCACCAAATGCCTTTCTCGGGGTGCAAAATACGTTGTTTTTTCAGTAGATGCATCCATCAAAAACTTATAGTTGAGTGTGGAGTTCTTTTTGTGATATTGGTGTTGGGTAAGATTTGGATATTAAAGGTGGGGTTAAGGTGGAAATATCCTAGAAGATTCTGGTGGAATGTCTGTAGGACAATGATGTTGGACGACATTGGAGGACTGTACGTTGGTCCTCCTACAGCTCCCAGTTTTGGATGCATAGTCATCTTTTGAAAAACACATTGATAAAAATGGCCGAGTTTAATTACTTGAGGACATTAATCGATCCCCAAGCCATGGTTCGATATTGAATAATGCTGTGGGATCGTAGGAAGTGATGATTTAACTACTGTATCATGAATGTAACAGTATCCCTCGATGTAAATTCTAAAGTCCTTCCTAATATAAATCGTTTTTCAATGCAAAATTCCGATCAGAGTACGATGTTGATATTCGGATATGGCCCAGCCGCGCCCCTATCACCACCTCCTCCTCCTCGTCTCTCGTCATCCCCCTCAGAGAGTGCCACGGCCCCCGCAGACCCCGGGAGTAATTCTGGGGCCGTCAACAGGCGAGCAGTCGCCGAGACAGGCGGAGGCAAGAAGGAAGGGAGCCTCGGGGCGGACGGACGGGTGAGAAAGAGGGAGGGGGTGGGGTGTGGGTGGGGGGCTTGGTGAAGGAGAGGGGGTTGTTCCTTCCATCCATCGCCATCCAGACACACTACCCTCTCTTTCTCGAGAGAGAGAGAGAGAGAGAGACACCACCGCACTGCAAACACCACCAACCATCCTCCCACTCCCCACCTCCTCCTCTCGCCTACTCAAAGACGCTCCCCCCCTCCACCTCCTCGCCATCTCCTTAGTCCATCAACATTCGCGCTCACCCGCCTCCCCAGAAATAAAAGAAGAAATCCGCCCGTCTCACGCATCCTGCTCCTTCTTACCAGACTCCCTTCCTCTCTCACCCTCCCACCTCCTTGAAATTCACTCCTCTGAGCCCGCCTACCCCCTCCCCCAAACTTCTATCGCAAACGTTATCTTTTTCTTCCCACGTTCCTCCATTCCCTTCAAAAGTTACGTTCCGTTTGTCTTTTTTACACCCTCGGTTCTCTTCTCCTTACGTGAAGTACGAATAAAACATTGGATATGCCAGAAGTTGGCTTTGTAGGGTTATGCCAGCATCTGGGATGATTTCCACCGGGATTTTTATTTGTAACTGTCGAAAATGTTTTTTAATCGTGCTTAACCTCAAATATAATTCTCATTATAAGTCAATTCTTAAATCGTAAAGAATAATCTTCAAATCAGACCCTGATTCCTATCATATATTTAAATTTATTACCATGTTAACTTTTTGCAAGTTGAAATTTAATTGAGTGTTGTTTTCTTTTATTTTTACACGAAAAATCAATCCAGTTTTATATTAATGACTGAATCCAGAGTCTAATGCTGCGACAGAAAATTATTTGCAAATAGGCATAGCTTGAAGCACCGACCGTTTGTGTCAGCTCCTATCCAATAAGAGGCTTCTGGATTTTCAAAAGGCAATTTTAACTCTCCATGTCACTGTGTTGTTTGAGCGCAAAGGGGTGGTGTTAATTCTAAAAAATAGACTTCGTAGGCACTATCTTAATTCCCGATATCCCTTTATGGAATTTCCACCTCGTACACACCCGCATTTATTCAGTACCATATCCACCGTGCACAAAGCTTGTAAACCTGGCCAGACGAGGTGAATGCCAAAGAGCTCTCAAAAATATCAGACGCATGGGGTGTTAAAAAATTTGGCGTTAATGATCTAGTGGAAAAGCTCCAACGGTTCGGATAAAATGGACGTAACAACTCGAAACGGTAGTAATTTGACGTTTTTTTTCCTCTTCTTTCTCCCTCTCTCTCTCTCTCCCAAGCGTGGCCACGGGATAGAGCCATTGATCCTCCAGAACTCTCCGCTAAGCCTCATATCCTGCGAGTTGCGATTAAGCCACGTGGCGTATCGAGCGTGGCGGCGAGCATTCCGTCAGAATAAAATACAGCGTGGATAATTACCGAGGTCAAATTGACGGGGGAGGTCTCGGAGAGACGAAAATTGCCGGAGGTCACAGACAGCGGCCGACCGGCAAAGAGAGGGGAGAGCGCCATCCAACAATGGAATTACCCGCATACTGTTTGTACCCCTATAGTCACCATGGCTGCAAACTGGAGTCGATCAGATGTATTGAGCCTAATCCATTACTGGGTAGACATAACGGAGCACCGCGAGGAGTTTGACCTAGCGTACTGATATGCTGCTCCATTGAGCACATTCCGCCGTTTGACTAGATAAGAGCCGCAGCCCTTCAAATAAGAGCGCGCTTGTAAATACACTAAATTAACAGAGAGGGTGAGTTTCAAAACCTGCCCTGTACATTTTTTTAGCATTCCTAGAAAATGAGAAAACCCTGCAACTTCTATACTATTATACTTACTAAATTCCAACGTCGTGCCTGCCTTTGTTTAATTCCATTTTTATTTATTTTTATTTTATTTATTTAATTTTCGTTCGTTATTTGGGTTTTGCTGGAATTAATTTATGTTTGAATGTATGTTTATCTATGTTGATGTTTTATATTGTTTATTGTTTGTGTATAAGGCTGCTATGTTGTTGTTGATTAAAAGAAGGGAGGATTGTTAAAAAAGAACGTTGAAGTGGAGAGACGTGTATTCAAGTGGGACAATGCCAAATTAATATTTCAAGGGAATTTGTTATCATTTGAGAGATCCCGACGTCACACAATTCGATGATATGATTGCCATCCGTAATCTTCACAATAGTCCAGAATATTAGAAGATCGGAAGAGATCGTTGTCGAAAATTTCCAGTGCATTATTCGCACATGGACAGTTTAAAAACTAAAATGGCATAGAAAGCTAAAAAATTATGAAATAAATTTTTTGGAGTAAGTACAACCTTCATTATTAATAACATACTGCTTTCTTTGTAATTGAATTAACAATTGCAAAAAGAATGTGATCATACAAGTTAAGGTGTCAATTTAATAGAAACTAGGAGCGTCTGAAGAAATTACAACTTGGCTGTTTCCACATAAGGTTTTATTGTTACCGACCATGGTTTCGTTACAGAGTAACATTATCAAGGACCTTGATAATGTTACTCTGTAACGAAACCATGGAAGAAATTACAACTTGGCTGTTTCCACATAAGGTTTTATTGTTACCGACCATGGTTTCGTTACAGAGTAACACTATCAAGGACCTTGATAATGTTACTCTGTAACGAAACCATGGAAGAAATTACAACTTGGCTGTTTCCACATAAGGTTTTATTGTTACCGACCATGGTTTCGTTACAGAGTAACACTATCAAGGACCTTGATAATGTTACTCTGTAACGAAACCATGGAAGAAATTACAACTTGGCTGTTTCCACATAAGGTTTTATTGTTACCGACCATGGTTTCGTTACAGAGTAACACTATCAAGGACCTTGATAATGTTACTCTGTAACGAAACCATGGAAGAAATTACAACTTGGCTGTTTCCACATAAGGTTTTATTGTTACCGACCATGGTTTCGTTACAGAGTAACATTATCAAGGACCTTGATAATGTTACTCTGTAACGAAACCATGGAAGAAATTACAACTTGGCTGTTTCCACATAAGGTTTTATTGTTACCGACCATGGTTTCGTTACAGAGTAACACTATCAAGGACCTTGATAATGTTACTCTGTAACGAAACCATGGAAGAAATTACAACTTGGCTGTTTCCACATAAGGTTTTATTGTTACCGACCATGGTTTCGTTACAGAGTAACACTATCAAGGACCTTGATAATGTTACTCTGTAACGAAACCATGGAAGAAATTACAACTTGGCTGTTTCCACATAAGGTTTTATTGTTACCGACCATGGTTTCGTTACAGAGTAACACTATCAAGGACCTTGATAATGTTACTCTGTAACGAAACCATGGAAGAAATTACAACTTGGCTGTTTCCACATAAGGTTTTATTGTTACCGACCATGGTTTCGTTACAGAGTAACACTATCAAGGACCTTGATAATGTTACTCTGTAACGAAACCATGGAAGAAATTACAACTTGGCTGTTTCCACATAAGGTTTTATTGTTACCGACCATGGTTTCGTTACAGAGTAACACTATCAAGGACCTTGATAATGTTACTCTGTAACGAAACCATGGAAGAAATTACAACTTGGCTGTTTCCACATAAGGTTTTATTGTTACCGACCATGGTTTCGTTACAGAGTAACACTATCAAGGACCTTGATAATGTTACTCTGTAACGAAACCATGGAAGAAATTACAACTTGGCTGTTTCCACATAAGGTTTTATTGTTACCGACCATGGTTTCGTTACAGAGTAACACTATCAAGGACCTTGATAATGTTACTCTGTAACGAAACCATGGAAGAAATTACAACTTGGCTGTTTCCACATAAGGTTTTATTGTTACCGACCATGGTTTCGTTACAGAGTAACACTATCAAGGACCTTGATAATGTTACTCTGTAACGAAACCATGGAAGAAATTACAACTTGGCTGTTTCCACATAAGGTTTTATTGTTACCGACCATGGTTTCGTTACAGAGTAACACTATCAAGGACCTTGATAATGTTACTCTGTAACGAAACCATGGAAGAAATTACAACTTGGCTGTTTCCACATAAGGTTTTATTGTTACCGACCATGGTTTCGTTACAGAGTAACATTATCAAGGACCTTGATAATGTTACTCTGTAACGAAACCATGGAAGAAATTACAACTTGGCTGTTTCCACATAAGGTTTTATTGTTACCGACCATGGTTTCGTTACAGAGTAACACTATCAAGGACCTTGATAATGTTACTCTGTAACGAAACCATGGAAGAAATTACAACTTGGCTGTTTCCACATAAGGTTTTATTGTTACCGACCATGGTTTCGTTACAGAGTAACATTATCAAGGACCTTGATAATGTTACTCTGTAACGAAACCATGGAAGAAATTACAACTTGGCTGTTTCCACATAAGGTTTTATTGTTACCGACCATGGTTTCGTTACAGAGTAACATTATCAAGGACCTTGATAATGTTACTCTGTAACGAAACCATGGAAGAAATTACAACTTGGCTGTTTCCACATAAGGTTTTATTGTTACCGACCATGGTTTCGTTACAGAGTAACACTATCAAGGACCTTGATAATGTTACTCTGTAACGAAACCATGGAAGAAATTACAACTTGGCTGTTTCCACATAAGGTTTTATTGTTACCGACCATGGTTTCGTTACAGAGTAACACTATCAAGGACCTTGATAATGTTACTCTGTAACGAAACCATGGAAGAAATTACAACTTGGCTGTTTCCACATAAGGTTTTATTGTTACCAACCATGGTTTCGTTACAGAGTAACACTATCAAGGACCTTGATAATGTTACTCTGTAACGAAACCATGGAAGAAATTACAACTTGGCTGTTTCCACATAAGGTTTTATTGTTACCGACCATGGTTTCGTTACAGAGTAACATTATCAAGGACCTTGATAATGTTACTCTGTAACGAAACCATGGAAGAAATTACAACTTGGCTGTTTCCACATAAGGTTTTATTGTTACCGACCATGGTTTCGTTACAGAGTAACACTATCAAGGACCTTGATAATGTTACTCTGTAACGAAACCATGGAAGAAATTACAACTTGGCTGTTTCCACATAAGGTTTTATTGTTACCGACCATGGTTTCGTTACAGAGTAACACTATCAAGGACCTTGATAATGTTACTCTGTAACGAAACCATGGAAGAAATTACAACTTGGCTGTTTCCACATAAGGTTTTATTGTTACCGACCATGGTTTCGTTACAGAGTAACATTATCAAGGACCTTGATAATGTTACTCTGTAACGAAACCATGGTCGGTAACAATAAAACCTCATGTGGAAACAGCCAAGTTGTAATTTCTTCAGACGCTCCTACTATGAAGGATTTCCACGAAGTCACGCCCGCTACCATTACTTATAATAGAAACTACTTTTGTACAAAATCAATGCACCTACACACTTCTGCGGGCAAAGAAGTGTGATGACTTGTTTACATATGTCATCACACTTATCCGCATATTTAAATTTCGATTAATTTTGCTGTTTTTTTTTCAATTGAATTCAATTCAATGTTTTCAATTACATGTTTGTAATACCTGCCTATGGGTATCAATTTCCCATTGCATATCAATATGATTTACCCGCAGTTTTTTTTACATTAACAATATTCCGCCTCTGCCATGCCAATGCCGCTTGGTAATTCTAATGCACCTAAGTTCATGTATTGCCTTTTATTAGGAAGCCTCTCTCCCTACCCATGTTGTCGATGTAGAGCTAATCAGCAATGACTGTTTTGTCTTGTTTCCTCAAAAATAACTGTTATGTTATCCCTGGTGCTTATGTTATCATTCAAATATTTAGGACTAATGCGTCTTGAATGTCCTTAGTTGTGTGCACATAGGAGGTATTGTTGAACCCACGAACATCGGCTTCCGTCAAGGTCATTCACTGCTTTGGGCTTTTGATTTGAACTTATGACTGCCTTCCAGCATTTTAGGTGGTTTTCCACCATATCTGAAAGCGACGTTCCGCGTCTGGTAGGTTACGCTTACTATGGGAAAAGAAACCCTTGCTATGAATCCTCAGTTCTTAATTTACCCTTCCCCACGATTGTACATGGTTCTCTCATTTCGTTTCAACCTGGGACTTTACAGTAACTCCTTGTTTTTTCCAGATCCACGGTGGACAATTTTGCCACTATAAGGGTGTTTCCTAGCTACTGGTCATTAGATGCATGAGTTATATCCATTTACTTATTTACTTTTGAATTCCCAAGTTTTAATGCCCCCACGTTTAAAAAATTTCAAAAGAAAAATCATTCTTTCAGAGATAAAGATTTTTCGCATCCACTCCTCACATCCCCCAACGCTCTATCCCATTAGCCCCTCATATCATGAAGCCATCTTCACTACCTTTTACTACAAGATTTTATGAGATCTGTACTCAAAGATGTACTATAACTATACTCGATCTCACTTTCCTGGGTCTCAGTTGAATCAATAGCAGAAGAAGGGACAAGTAACCAGCCAAATGTGTATGGCACAGCTGGAAGATCATTTTTCAGAGCTCAAAAAATAAACTATCTTGGACAAGAGGAAAAAGTTATGGACTGAAAGCTTGAAATGCTCCGCGTCTCAGACAGAATTTTTTGGAAAATATCATTTCAATTACATGGTTTACATAGGACAAATCCTCTAAAATATGATTTATGATTCATCCATCCTAGTCATTACTGCCTCTTTCCCTAAGACAAGACACAAATGATTTTCACGAATATATTTCATCTCTTTTTCTTGCTTGTGACACTTGTACCAACCCTTTTGCTCATCGGATGAAGCGGAGATCACGAGACGGTGGCTTGTGAACCATTTTGGAAATACTGACACCATTAATTGACTTGGGTGTGCTGCATAAAAAGAGTAACACGAAATTAATGAAACGTATTCCACGACGGGTTTGTAATATGTGGGAGAAGTTGCCTATTTTTTACGTTGCCTTGGGCGTTTACTTCCAACTTAAGTATATAGTTGCACCATGGTTTAATGTTTTTGCACTAAGACCGTCCTTACAGAGCAACGTAATCATCAGATATGTAAAAGTTTGTCCATCTGAAAGGGTTTGATTCGAAAAAAAGTATTTTCCATATACCTTGCTCTTTTCTTAGTTTCTGTCATATATTATCAGGTCTGATTAGGTATCAATTTAAAGAAAAACAACTCTCTGGCCTTGTTACTATCCTTAAGTTTTTTGGTCCTTTAGGTATGATATTAAGACAATTGTGTCTAAGGGCACCTAGCAGAGTGACGCACAAGTTTGTAAGTTGCTAGAAACCACCCGAACGGAGTATTGCATGGAATTTTATATTCTCATTTTAAATCTGAATATCTTTTGCAGAAACTTTTTATACCTACCACTCTCACCTTTTTCAGCCGACAGTTACTTTTATACTTCTCCATGTTTATCTGCTACTCTCTATCTGGACGTCAAAGTTCACGAAGTTTCCTCCTTCAACTTTCACCTTTCTACATCTCTCTCTCTCTCTCTCTCTCTCTCTCCCCCCTCTCTCTCTCTCTCTCTCGTAACAAGTGACAGTTTGAGAGAAAGTCTCAAACGACATTTTCCACTCTCCCTAACGTGATTTGTTCTCAAAACTCCAATATCCAAGCAGTGATGTAAGAATTACATTTACCGTGGCAAAGGCATTTATTGCTTTTTTTAGTGAATAGGTGTCAATAGTGAGTCATATCGATATTGAATGTGATGCAATTAGTTAAAATATATACTGGTGAGAAAATACACTTTAATCAACAAGCTACCTCAAACAACTCATTGAGAAATTTAACATATTTTTCCACTCTCTCGGGTAATTCACAACATTGGAAGGCATATTACGGCCACAGATTACGAACTTTAATTTGATAATGCTCTCTGCAACAAAGTAAACACGATAGGTTGAGATGTTCCAAAGCAAATTGATCCTGCTTCGGTGACCTTAAGCACCTGTTATGTCTCACACGAGATATGTTGCGTAACAACAATAAACAATCAAGAACGGCTTCCAGGAATACATTACCTCGGTGACTGGAGAAACTCCGACCAAAACTCCGCCATAGGTTTCCATGCTTTTGTGCTCTATTTTATCACATGTTCCTTGACTCCCAGAATATATCCATGCGAATAAACGTAATCGCCTAAGAGGTTTTTACTTCATTGGTGAAGGTAGAACTCACCTCACACGAACCCTCCAAGGCATATGAAGTTAGCATTTTCCTGGATGAAGAGCTATTTCCCATTCTGGAACCACCTGCATTTTCCCATGAAGTTCTAATATTCACGTAAGTGCTATGCTTGATTTTATCATAGGTGAACCAGGAAGTACCATAAGATTTCGTTTCATCATGCGCTATATTGATGAAACAGGGAGTGGCGATGGGACATATTGGTCAAAAGGTACTACCAATCGGTTTATACAAGTAAGGATGCAGATGGTATGATAAAGACACAATGCAAATATGGATTTAAGGGAGGAATTGGCCCGCAGCTGTTTGCTCGCCTGTACGTGCGAGCATTTCTGCAGCCAAGTCCAAAACGCATCAGCTAAGGGAAGTTTACCCAAATATGGAATGCAAAAAATACCAAATGCCGTATGCAGATAACTCTTTGCATCCCCTCAACGCCATGTGCCTTACAAAAATACGGTTTGAAAATGATCCTCTGACTGGGGAATGGAAAATACTTGCTATAAAAAAAGAGTCTTTCTACAGTATGCGAAGTGTGTCAATTTGTATCATATCGAAGGAATGCTTTTTTTAGGGATATGACTATAAACTTCACATTGAAATGCTGTTGTCTCTCCAGAATCTCCTTGTATTCAACTGGACTCTTAGAGGTGTTGTTTTTTTTACTGTCCTTGCTGCTATTCTCAGTTTTAGATTTTATAAATGGAACGATTTCTTAAGGCGGGACGCTAATACTAAAAGAGATTCCTCGAGTTTCCCTACAGTCTTCAGCGACGCCGGCAATTCTGCATATTGATTATCACAGAATAACTGAAAACATCCGCGATTTCATTGGAGATGAAGGCTCATATGGTTCACGCCATGAATTCAGTATAGAAAATTTTTAAAACAAATTAATAACCTACTAATTATGAAACTTTTATTCTCAAATAAATATTTTTGTGCGATCATCGTTAAATTCAATTTTAATTATACGGAGCGACGGACAAAATTTTCCATATGCATACCAGTGGAATTAAAATTCGTTTCTGTAGAATTCCATGAAATGTCTCTACAAAAGGGACTCCTGGATATATTTGCTTCTGTTATAGTGAGTGCAGGGATACTATTCTAGAGATCTGCTCTATACCAGCCTCAGGCAACGCGGAGCAAGTCTGCCGTTGTTTGCCCGTTTGTGTCAAAAATTTATTTTTTTTAAATGGACCACAATAGGGTAATTTCATTATTCAAAATGAAAATAAGTTCACTTTGTATCAAATGATAGTAAATTAATGCCAAGGGCACGAACTGTAATTTTGGATAGCGTATCAGTGTTTCAGAAGTATTTGAAGTATTTTCAAATACAGAAAATACCTCCAACATCTATCAGAAGCATAAAAGACTTTTTAGAATTTCTTTCGTGTATTTCAAATATAAAATATCAACATTAATTCAAATAAATTTATTTTAAACACTGCCCAGCCCTGTTCATTCCCCATAATTAACTAATTTGGCCGTATTGCATTGAATATCAATATATGGAGTAAATATTGTGGCTAATCTCCGAGTAAATAAAAATCATTTTAACATCTGAATTTTGACGACTTTGTTTGAGAATGATTGGGAAGAATAGCTGCAACACATTCCGTATTTGCACGGAATTATGAGGAATGTTGATAAAATGTGACTTCGTTAGTCAAGAATGGACCGTATTTTTCTTTTGATTGATTTATCTGCAACTGAATTGAACATCAATTAAGAAACCCAGCAATAATCTGAAAATGCAATGTGTTTTATAAAAAGTCTGCGAAGAAGAAAAGATAACCTTATTGGACACATTTTTTGACACAAAGCGTCCTAAAAAACCAGGGGTATGGACAACCAATGGAAAGAATTACTAATACCAAAAATATAAAGCATATACCAAACTAGGAAGGTATCAAAATGAGGAGTTGCAAAGGAATAAAGCAGCTATCTGATAAGAGAAGGAGTGGAGTAGTGGAGACCCTCAGAAAACCTAACTTAGGGTGTCGAATACTAATGAAAATAAAATCTCACCTGGATTTGTGGCTCTGAAATCAATTAAAATGTTGAAGAGCTCTCTTCGGGATGCCCATTCGTTACTTACCCGGTAGATATCCCGAATAGAGCTCCTTAACATCACACACTGAAAAGCTCAAGACATGAACAATATTATACGATGTTCAATCACGTCCTATAAACTTTGATATTATAGAGACAACTAAGCCTTTGGTGAGAGAAAAGAATTCTGTGAGTCTCAAAAGAAGCGGAGTAGATAAGCAGGTCTGCAGAGAGATCCGGCCGCTAGCGGCTCTATTTCCTCGTCTCTATTCCCTTCCTTTGTGCGACTCTCATTCTTCTCGCCTCTCGGCGTGAGGACACCTCCCTCGTCCTGTCCTCCATCAGGCGAAACGGGCTGATTGTTGTTTTTTCGTTTCTCCTGCGAGTGGATATGCGGAGTGGGAGATTACAAAGATGGATGGGGGCGTGGTGGGCGGCGAGGCGACGCGGGAGTGAATGAGAAAAGAATCCACCGAGGAGGAGAGAGAGAGAGAGAGGAATCGGTCGCGTTCTCCGTTTGTGGATCTTTTATTCCCGCAGATTATATCCGTATCACCCCAGGTTTCCCTATCCAACTGCCTCATGTTTTCTTTTCCGAACTGCCGAAGGCATTCAGAGTGAATCGAGATTGAAGCAAAGGAAAATTGGAGCGTTTTAACGGAGAAGATTCTCAATCTTGCCGACCCCTTTGACAGCCGCATAACCAAGGAGTACACAAGATCGTTGTTCTCTTCATACTGACGATATCAGTTTTATTTAAAGCCTTGTCTACGAACTGGTTCCCGAGTAAATCGATGAGGAATGATAATTAATATAAGTTCACTCAAAACAACTAATGGTGCAAAAAAAATTTAAAATGCATTGCTGTGTCTTTTAGTGAATTGAAAACTATTTGGCAAATCTTAAAAAAAGCTAAAATCTAAAAAAAAGCTCAAATTCACATAAAAATTGTTCATTATTAATCTTTGAGGCGATTCATATACCCCATTTTTATTTAGTTTCAGCTAGTGAAATTAGTTATTGAATGTTTAAGTGTACTAAGTAGGAACTGTCCATGGAAAATTTTCCTTGCAGAAATTAATCCCATTAAAAACCCGTGTTTATTTCTGCCAGCTGGAAATAGTAAATATATTTATCATATTAAGAAATAAAAATTCATGATACAGATGATAACAAACTGTAATATTCACATTGAATGAAGCCTTCAAAAGTTCTCCATCGAGCTAAATGATGGGTAGCTAAAAAATCGATAGCTGACTCTGCCATCGTCATAAGGAATATCAATTCTCTCCAAAAGTTTCGCCAAAATTCTCATTGCCATTACCTGACCATAGAGAATACCCACAAAGAACTTATTGCTATTACACGCTAAAAAAATAAACCTTTCAAGCAGGACTGTAAATTATGAACAAATAACCACCTAAGTTTTTTTCAAGGGATAATTATACCATCACGAAATGCATGAAATCATCAATGGCATTCCAAATTATGTTGTAAAAAGGAAATAGAATGATCTGATATAATCCTAAAATAAACTTTTAGTAATATAATAAGGTTTAAAGTCTTCTAGAAAGATTAACTCAATGCATCAACGTGTCCAGCTTTTCCACATGGAATCCCAAAGCTTGTGAAACGTGGTTGCGACAGCTATGAGAGTGTATCATGACTCGTTAGTCGATTGCTTTAGAGGCAAAATAATATTGGAGTGAACAAGAGCAGGAACTTCTAACATCATATGAGATGAATACGCTCCTCTCTCTTCTCGATGTGAAAATAAAATGTCGCCACTGCCATTTACTCGCAGAGAAAAACTTTTGCAAAGATTAAAGATAACGGGAAGCATCTCTGCGCGAGGAGATGAGGAAGCATGGGGGGCGGAAAGAAAACGTTGGAGAGGGAATCGACGACACGTAATTGGTAAGGCCTGGCAAAAGCCGTCCGCCGTGATAGAGAAAGGTGCCGGAGGGCAAAAAAAGAGACAGAGTATAAAAGAGAGAGGGAGAAAGGGAGGAGATTTGATGAAGAGAGGGCGAAGGCGGAGGAGGACGCTGGTAAAAATACGGTTGGCGAGGATTGAGGGGGTTGGGAGAGGAATAGGATCTGAGGATAGGCTAGAGTGTTGAGGAAGCGTGGGTTGGGTCAAGGGGAGGAGAGAAGATCGGAGCGGTGGAGGAAGTGGTGGATGATGGGTCTGAGCCCGCGGGGCAACGCCGCCGAAGACATCGGAGAGCATGCCCTGAGGTCTCCCTCTTTTGAATTAATTAGTGTAATGATACCCTCGGTCCCATATTAATTATCTCGCGAAGATCTTGATGCTAAAATTTATCTGCCTAGGGGCTACAATCTTTGTCCCGTCATCAAGGAGTCTAAAAATGGAATTTATAATTTATCCAGAGTAAACATTTTCCTGTATCGTCATTCACTTTGGATAATATTTTCCTCAACTTTAGCTTTTCACCTTCAAACACTCAAGAAAGTCGGTTGGTTCCTCGTCGGGTGTTTACATTTTCTATAAATAAATGTTTTGGAAACATTTTAGCGTCAAGGCAAAGTTTATTAGATTTGCCTTGAGAATTGCAAACAAAGCATTTAATCGCGAATAATTGAATAAATATAATGAATGAGGGAAATCAGTTTTGTCGAAATAGTGGTAATTTTACTGTGATGTAAATGGAATAAAAGGTGACAAGTTGCGGAGAAGCCATTGATCATGAAAAAAAATAAAAATGCATGAAAATATACTTTTAAAGCTAAGTTTAACGTGATTCTAAAATAAGGAGAAATTATAATGTGTTGTATCGTAGAAATTAATATGAATAATGAGCAAGATCAGTTAGAAAAGATTCATAAATAGGAACAATTTATGATCATTGACGAGTTAGACTAAATATGGGAAAGACTTTCCCCGAGGATGAACATTCTTCCTAAAAATATTATTTCAAAAGAACATTTTTACGAAAGGCACTGGTGAAATTAAACTATTTACAGAACTAATTTAAATGCTGGAAACTGAAGCAGCTGGAATGAAAATCGACCAATATTTCTCAGGTGCTACAATGGACGGCTCTATACTTAAAACGTAAATGCCTCTCCAAAACAAATGGCACAAGGTTACTGAATCAAAATTTTGGTCTCCAATAATAATACAGGATTATTTATTTATATGCCATCGTTTTTTAGATTTAAGGACTATTAATAATTTCATTTACTGAATTTTAAAAATTCGATGCAAAGTAATTTTTAAAATGTGATGCATGAAACTATACCATAATTTTTTTACTTAGTGATTTATGCAAGCCTAGAGGTTTTTCTTTAATTGATCTAATTTTTATCTCTACTTATGTTTTCAATTTTTTAATTGTGGTTCTATTGTGCAAAAACTAGATTTGCACTTTGATTATTTAAATGCATTTCTAATTGAGGGCAGAGTAAAAAAAGGTTGGAAACAATGTTTGAATTCACCGGATAGGATAAGGGATGAAAACTGGAGAGTGGATCTAGAATAGAACAGAAGAGAAAACATCGAGAGATAGACGAGGAAACAGGGTAAAGAAACTGGGTTGATTACAAAATGCAAGCCATATTGGTTAGATATAGTATAAGCGAGATGGAGAGAATGAGAGGAGATCTGATGAAGAGAAAGTGAAGGTAGAGGAGGACGCTGGTAAAAATTAATATTGCGATTAACAAGGGATAAAAACGTGAAAGGAGTCAAAACTCGGGAATGTGCTGATTATTGGTCATTCTCTTTCCCAAACACCATGTGCCCTTACTTTGCAAATTTATCTCCTGTAGACCTCTATGCTCAAATTAATTTTCAGACAAAAATAGAGTCCGTAGATGTTTCAAAATTGGACAAATTTCGTTGAATTTGGTGTGGAATTAATGGCACTACTTTGCGTTTGAAAAATTATTCAAACATGATTCGAGTTGCAGTTCACAATTTAAAAAAAATAGATTTTAACAACTAATTTTTCCATTTAGTTAATCAAGTAAAATGTTTACAAATTAAAAATCACCACTATTTTAGTACTTTTGAGTCTTATATATTAATGCAATGTCTTTGTATGCTTAATCTGGTGAGAAAATCGAGAGGGTGCTCTTGCTGTATTACAGAAAAAATAAACATTTAAATTACTTTAAAATGTACACTGGATCCAGCCTTCATGGCCTAAACCAACTGTTCGTTGGAATTAAAACAAAAAACACTTCCAGTAGTTTCCAGTAGATGAGGACTATTTTTTAAGACTAATCCATTATTTAATGCATAGAGGTGAGACTATGAGTATTAAGTTGGGTTGTAAAGCCTACTTAAGAAAGTATCAGGGGAAAACGGGTGTGTAGACCAGAAAAACTCTCAATTGCTACACTTTTTGGGAAAAGTTGCGCTAAAGAGCAGATGAATTGAAATCGATGTTTTTCTAAAATAACTGCAATAATTATTGTATGATTACGAGTGTTTGCAACCCATGCGACCATCCTCGCCGAGACAGATCGTCATATTCACTCATTTTATCATAAACTCACTCCTCTAAAACATCATAGTCGAGCATATTACGTAAACTCAGTAATAAATAAGGATATTTTGAGAGCATTAAGCCGTCAAATTTTTTTGCTCATTTTGTAAGAAAATTTATTTTTCAAAAAAATATATTGAAGCCGTTTTAGTTCACAATAATCTGAATCAATTAATATAAGCATAGTCCAATTATGCCTATGTTATAACAAAAGCTGAAGAAAACCATGCATGTAGGGTAATAAGCTTATTCAAAACTATGGAACAAAGACGTTGAATGGCAGTATCTTAACTCAGGCAAGTTTTAACTACTAACGAACAAACATACCCTATATCATGCACGTAAAGTTTTTTTTACATTATAATGTGTTAAGAATTGATTAAACTTCGTGAATTAGAACCGCTCGACATTGAAAAATTTATGCTAACAGGAAATAGGTAAAGTCATGCCACGAAGGACGTCAGCTCCCACCTCCACTAAATTTAAAAAAAAGTTCTGAGAGCTTGGGTATTAATAAATTAGGATATATCTCACTACATTCTGTGATAACGATGAATTAGAAAGATATTCGATAAGGTCAGTTTAAAAGTATTTCAGCTGCTTTTTTCTATACAGACTTGCTTGCCAACAAAATTGAAATAATTAGAGAAACAATGTCCTGAAGATTAGTAGGTAGAGTTTGGTTTTGGTCCCATCATATGTAAGAGCTTCTTTTTTTTAATACTGAGGCATCAATTTCATCATCATCATCAATTGCCGCAAGAACTATTTCTGCTCAAGTAATGAATGCATTTCGGTCATGTATCGTGAAAGGTTAGGGAGTAAGCGAGAATCTAAAATTACGGCCTATGAGCTCACTTTATTATCTTTTGCCAACACGAATGTGTATATTCAGGGCATAGTTAATATCCTGATTCTAAGTAAGACCGGTCATCATTACTGTTTGAATTACACAGTTATCATGAAAGCAACCATAATGCGCAAAATGTTAAGTTTAAAAAACCTAGGACTTATCTGAAATATATATTTTAACTGTAGGTGTCGTAAGGATTATAAGCATTCTATTTTCCTCAAATCTAAAACCACTCAAACAGAAGAGCATTCTGGACTTATATTATTAAAAGGAAAAAATAAATCCATTCCCATACCATAACAGAATAGCATTACGGAATTAAAGTACTATTTAACATAAAAAGGTAAATCCCTTCCCATAACATACATATTACTATCACTTCACAGCAATTTTACACGAGATATTTATAAGCAAAGCATGGTGACTAATTCACTGGTAATAACTCACAATGGACTCAATGATCTCCTTTAAGGTTACTTTGGAGTACTATGAATGAGCGATTGAACTTCGAATCTTCCTAATTGTTTCCACTCTTTGAAAGATACAGCAATGCAATTAATTTGCAGATTTGGTGAAAGAGACCCACGGATTCCCAAGAATATTTCCGGTCATGACAATATAAATCACGAATCAGAAAATTAAAATAAATATTCACTTTGTGATATTACCCTAACAGAGAGGATTAGGTTTGTATTAAAGCTTAATCTTAAAACAAAAACATCTCCGAATTTTTTGCTTTCATTATTTTTTCTCAGAGACCGTCTATCACACTAGTGGTGGAATACCTGCGCAGAAACGGTTCCGTTCACCTAACTCCCGTGCACGGTGTTTTCCGCGAGGTGATTTTATTCACGACCGCCGCCATCGCTTGTCTAAATATGCGGAGCGCAAACAAAGCGTCCCTCGGTCGCTGCTCACGGCCGAGGCGCCGACGGCGGCGGAACGCCGAGCAGAACCGCGCCGGGGAAGATGCTCCCGTCGACGCCTCTGGGGAAGGGATATCCGATGAAATTCCGCATCTCTTCTTGCACATGATTTCCAGCCACCGTGACGGAGGAGAGGGTGTTGGGGGGGGGGGGGGGAGAGGGTAGGGAAGGCGCGTTTGCGTATAGGTGCGCGCCACACAACGTGGGGGGAGTGAGTGGGAAATGAAGTCGCATGGGATGGGAGGGGGCGAGGTCGCTGGAGGAGAAAATTGGGGAGGGGACGTGGACGGGTAAGAAGAAGAAGAAGACGCGTGCACCGGAGGGTGGGAGAGGGGGGAAAGGGGGCGTTCGGAATGGAGACAACGCGCACGGGAGGACTTGGTTTGCCATGAGATCCATCGCAAGATTAGGATCTGCCCCTCAGGATGGAGGGAGAGAGGGGGAATCCGAAAAAAAAGGCAAGGGGCAGAAGTGTGCAAAAGTACAGTAGTGGAGCTGTGAGGGGTCTGGGGAAGAGTCAAAGAGTAAGGCCGTTTTCGAACTTGGCAAACGCCTAGTTAACTTGATATCAAGTTAACTTGATCCCAAGACCGACCGGGTAGAATCTTGACTTGACACTTTCGTAGCCCTTTTACGGTGGAAGAGACACCATGCGGCCTTCATTTCGTAAAACATACGAAAAGCGCTATCCGTGTCCATAATTATTGTGGGTGATTGAAGTGGATTACTTCTTTAAAATGCTTCCCAACCTTATACGGCAAAGTATCAGAGAATATTATTTTTTAAATCTTATTGCTTATGAATAAAATAATTCTCATATGCCATAATGTGGTGATTAACTAATATGCTTCGACTACTTGGGGCTGCGAAAGTGGACGACATATCGCTCATTGTATTTCACCACAATCAACGTCTTTATGCAAAAAAAGGCATCATAATATTTTTTGCCTGTATGAAAAAACACGTAACAATATATTAATGCATTACACTCCGAACTAACTACCTATGATCTCTGACTGTTGACTGATAAATACGCGCGTTTCAACTAACATAATTAAGCTGAAAACAAATTACATTTACTCTATACAGTCCCATTTCTTTGATGAATGCTGTGAAAACCTCTCCAATGTTAACGTTATTAACAATTATTATGTTCGTTAGCTAACAATAATGCTGCCAATGAAATTATGGCTACCTTAGAGTACTTTCCATCGGACCATAATTCTTTCATATAATTTCTTTCATCATTATTTCATTTCTTTTCCTTCCACAGTAAGGAAGATAGATTTTGTAGGTTCAATGAAGTAAACAAGGACGGTACATTTACAATGTATGGAATTATTCACACAACTATTAGGTCTTACTACAACACACATAAACAACTACCTATCTTTTATCAGTATATTCACATTTGAAAAGCCTTTAAATATAACGAATTCATCGATTTTTCCGCAAAAAAATAATAAATATCACACAATTATACGTAGTAATGATAAAATAGTATCCATTTGAAAGTTTCTTCACTTCTATCTTCCGTACAAGCCCATATCATCACACCCCGAGTTCGAACTTGAAACCTAGCAAGCATAGCAAGTCTCCTTTTTCGTTGACTTGGTATCTTTCCTCGATAGCTAGTGAACAAGCGCTTGGTGATGACTTGTCCATGACGTCATAGCTTTCGATGCGTACTAGGTTTCAAGGCAAGATGCTAGATTTACCAAGTTCGAAAACGGCCTAAGAAAAGCCAGACACTTGAGTTACATATTAAAAATATCATGGCAAAAATTATTTTCCCATTAATAACTCAACCGCTAACGCTTTTCCGCGGTAATGCTTTTCTTTTGACGAGTGTTTCCAATAATTGCGGCCATCGAAGAAAAATTCTTACCTATTTTTGTTATTTTACGAGACCGTAGAGCTCAAGTTTCCTTGATTTTAATAACTCAACCGTTCACCTTCATGAAATCAGAATGAATGACGACAGATTATTTTGTGGAAGGAAAAAAGGCGTTGAACACGAAATAAATAAATGAAGGCAATATTTGAGCGCTCTTGAAATTTAATATGAAATATTGGCAGGATTCGAGATTACGTAACATTGAAAAATCAAAATACTTTCTTTGGATAGGGATTGGGTAAAATCCTATACTCTGCGTGTGTTACATCTCAGGCCACTATGTCACAGAGATGAAGGATTTGAATGAACAGCGATAGTGAGAATACAGGACCCTTGGTCAGAGCTGTTTATTGTTATTTTTCAGATTGCTGAAAGTATTTAGCTAGAAAGAAATGGCTCACAAAACCTATTAGTCCAGAATAATATCTAAATTTATTTTCGTTGTTGCAAATTTCTAATTTAAGAAAATATTTTTCTTTTGAACATTTGTATGGAAATTCGACTAAGATTTCTTTGGTGATGAGGTTTCCGTAAGTTTTAAAAGTCAATGGAATTCCATTTGCTTCTCACAGGAACACGTGATCTCTGTTGGAGAGACCTAAGCATTTCTTCCCTCTTACACATGGCTTCATCCGATAGGCAAGTATACTCAAGGAAAAAAAAGCGGAGAATTTCACTATCCATTTCCTTGCGATGACTTAACGGTTATAAATTTAACCCCTCTCAGCACAGAGAGCAGAGCATCACGGCAGTTGGAACTGGATGCTGGTATGAAAGAAAAAGGAGATATTTGGCCCTGAGTGAAATGTATGGCACAAGAAATGGACGCCAAAGTTAAAATTAAGAAGAAGGAAAAATACTGCCGCGGAAGATGATTTGTCTCTTGAGGAAATTTATCTTTCAAAGTGACCATTTTTCGGGTCGGCTCATTTTTTCAAAAAGTGATGGGGAACAATGCGTGTTAATTTGAAAGGGCGACTTGTAGCCTCTCTAGCTCTCCCTCCCCACCCACTCTGACAACCCTTTCACCCGCTTTCATCGCAGGAGGGGAAGAGTAGTTTTTCTCATTCCTGTGTCCGAGGCTAAAAGAAAAAATACTCCCGAGGAGATGGGAGGCGAAGGGATTTCTTCGCCCGTGCAATGCATCATCGCTACCCTCGCTACCTCGGAGTTCTTCTTCCTCCTCCTCCTCCTCCTCCCACCCCCTCTTCTTCCTTCTTCCCCCTCCCCGCACATTCCCTCCCGCACACACTCGCACTCCCTCCCAGCGACTCCGTCCTTCCCTCCTCCATCCCCCTCCATTCGCCTTCGCCACCGCCCGCCCTCGTAACTTTCTCATACCCTTCTTATTAACGTGCATCCATCATCTTCCTCTTTTGCCCCGCAGATGTCTTCCACCCCTCCATTCAACGGAAGACCAGTCCCGCCCACACCGTCCCCCATCCCTCTCCCCATTCCTCCTCCCCCCCCCCGAAGGAACCTTTCCGAAAGAAAACATTGATTCCCACCAGTGGTAGTAATATGCCAGAGACCTTCCAACCCTCTACCAATCCCATTCTGCTTTTCGCCACCTCTCTCCTCTCCTTCCCTTCCGCACTTCCTTCCCACATCCCTCTCATTCCTTCCTTTTCCTCCTCCCTCCCTTTCTGTCCGCCGCTCGCCTTTTCCCCGACCTTCCTCTTTTTCATCCCTCATTGCCACCACTTCTCGCCGCACATCACCTCATTTCTTCCCCCCCTCACGAAAATCCTACGACTCCCTCCGCGAGGATATCTGCCGCTTGATCAGAAGGAATCGTGGAATGAAAGACTTCCAAATTTCCACTGCAAAGTGATTGCAGTTACTTTCAGCTCATCATCTGGTTGCATGTTCGGTCTGAGGCCTTGAACTGCCCTATTACTGAACAACCCTTCATTCATTGGAATTTTAAAATAATGATTAAATAAATTATACCTGCAGTGTAACTTCAGCTATTGATACTATGATGATCTGGTGTTCATACAAATGGTTCTCGTGAACATACAAGGCGAGTTCGTCAAAAAACAAGAAAAATGTTGTCGTCTAGAATAGGTATAGAAATAAATATTCTAGAACAGGAATATAGAAAATAGCTATTTCAACTTAGCAAACTCTTAACAAACCAATGGTAATAATATGATATTAAAATAGATCAATAACTTATATCATTTGATAATCCTACATCAAAAGACAGCTCCCGTAAAATGAAATAACAAATCGAATTTATGAAAGAAACTTAAAATTACTACTAAATTGCAATTTAATAATAGATATGTAACCAATCTGAAAGACAACGTTGAATAGATGAAATATTATGGTGGAGTGGTAATATACAAGAGATTTACCCGAAAACTAATAAATCAGTTTAAAATTTTAGAAAGGTAAACAGAGCAAAATTACTCCTTGGTGTTCATTAAGAGCTTGTGTGTATGAGTCATGAGTTTAACTTTGAGTATATTGTTTTGACTTTCTTCAACTTCATTTCTCATGCTATATTCTTGACGGTTGCCAACAGACCTATTACCTCATTGTAACGACCTATTTAAGTAAATACATAAATATATGAACATTTGGTCACTCATGGTACTTGAACACTGATAGTTTTTTTGTAATACGTTATTTATTAGAGATATAACTCTTTCCAAAGAACATACAATATAATGATGATATGATTTACTACTTTATATAAAAAATATAGCCATTAAGGGCCCAGGTGAAAATCAGAGTGAGACCTTATTGAACACGCCCGCCCATACCGCATTTGCAAATTAAAACTCTATCATTATTATTTGTAGTGCTTAAAAATACGGATATTATGACTGGAAAAGGCTTTACTTTAGAATATCTTCATTGATTTTTTTTTGAGGTCTGCTATTCGTGTGGTTAAGAATTAATCAATATTTATCGCACTCAGATTCCGTGAAGTCTAATGATAATCAAAATAATTATATAGTTTTACGTAAAAATTATATATGACTTATACTGATTCATTTTTATTAAGATTATTATATTTATGTGTGTTTGGTCTTTATTTTCAACTCGTAATAGATATGGAGAAATTCAAAGTAGGTGTATCAACTGACTAAAGCCAAATCTACCAAAATCTGGCCAATTATATCATCAAGTTACGTTACCAAGCACTCAGGAAATCCTTTCCTCGAGGTTGAGGGTTTTAATTTTGTTTCCGTGAGACCCTCATCAATAACTCTTAGACCTTATAGTGGAGGTGTTAATTTTTGTGCTCAGGTAATATGCCAAGACCATTAAAAGTATCTTGAAGCATGCTAAATGAGCTTACAATCCACCGTTCGAGCTGCTGAGCCGATTAAGGTGTAAATACCCAGCTATGGCAAAGTAATTGGTGGCGCTTCCTCGTGGATCCTCAGAAATTTGCTCACTTCAGAAAGCAATTAGTCTACTCCCGCCTCTCCAAAATACCTTGTTTGATAGCGGAGGAGCATTCACGATCAGGAAACTTGATATTCTGAGCCTTTGAGATGAGTCATAAAGAGGTCGCGAATAGAGGTACAGTTTTGCTTCATAAACTTTATATTTTTACTACAAGAGCTTTTTCAGCTTCATTAGCAACTTCTAACTTTGTATGTTTTTTTTAAGTGTTCTACCGGTTATTGATAGGTTTTGTTAAGGATCAGATAATAAACTCGATTAATTCTGGCTTAACTTTGTGAAAATCCATTCTAAAGAATTCAAATGCGATATGGTACTTAAGCGATAAGACCTGATGGTGTCGCCTATGTGACGAAACCGGTCGACCTGAAATAAAAACTGTGAAAAAAGTACCATATCGCATTTGAATTCTTTAAGGATCAGATAAACTCCTTCCGAGTTGTTACACTTTCTGAGCCCCTTCTATCTCTATCTAGTCCATAATCATCTTAATAATTATTATAAAAAATATACGGCACTAAATTAGTCATAGTTAACTGCCTCATTGCACAAATTGGTTGAAAACCAATAAAAGGAACTCGGAATATTTCAAAAATTGCCAATAAATAGGCTCATTAGCTCTCCTTTGCAAAATTGTAATTGTAACATATGTACCATTTAGTCACGTGATTATATAGCATATGCATGTTAAATATTCTGCATATGCGACTGCAACTGAATTCACGTGACACGAATGAATGCATGTCTGATACAATTTAACTCTTCCCCAAACCTATTAATCGCTTCGGAGTGTCCAATATAGATGTAGATACATTGTAATGCAACAACCTGTTTTTGAGATTATGAGGCTGCTCCACCATGTCAGGAATGAATGAGGTAAAAGTAGAGCAGCCAGGTGGAGTAAATGCAGGCGTTACGGAGGTTTTATGGCGGAAAATGAAGTGGGTTTGAGACGCCTGGTATGGTTCAATACTCTGGTATGCGCCTTATACGCTGCACCCCCTCCCTCTCACTCTACCGTGGCTCTCCGTCATCCCGCTTCCATCCCTCCCGGCCCATCATTTCCACCGCGCCCCCCCCCCCCCCGCACCGCACCCAACCCTCCCGCCCGCCCACCCACCCACTCCCCCTTGAACGGAGCGTCCATTACTCCTCCTCCTCCTCCCCCGCCCCCCCCCCTATTTTCATCTCGCTCGCCAACATCGCCGCTCATCTCTTTTTCCTTGAGACCATCGATCTCATCATCGATTTCTTCTTGTTTCAACTTTTCTTCTTCTCCTTTCTTGCTCTCACATCGGACGTCCTTTATTCGCGTGCCTATTCTCTCGCGAGCCTTTCTTATTGTCCAGGGAGACGATGGATCCTGAAATTACGACCGGCTATTCGCAGAGTGTACGTTTTTTCGCTCTTCACTCTAGAATCTGCCAACACATTTAGTGCTATAGTTGCCTGACCGTTGCGCTGAATCATGCGTGTGTGTTTTTCAATGGGTAATCGTGATATCAAGCAAAAAATATGACGAAACATGCGGAAAGTAAATAACAATTGGACACACCTCACAATTGTTTCGAATAAATAATAGCAGTTGAGTTTTCAACACAAACATTTCATAATTATGCCGCTATCATCAATAATACGTTTCTGAACGCAAAATTAAGCTGCTACAACTTCAAGAATCTCTAAGTTTTGCATGCCACAATAAATTTACATAAAAAATTCCGTAGTACTGCAGGGGATGATGCTAAAGATAAGATAGTCCATAAATCAAATCACCAAGGGAACTTGAAGCTGGATTCAAAGACTTAACATATCATGTCAGGTTGAGTAATTATACAGAATTCTGTTCACAAATAAGAAGAAGAGAGAGTCAATTTCTCTTCCGGTATGATATATGTATATCTACAGTGCATGAACGACTAACCGGGAGCTTGGCATGTGGCTACATTCTTTTCTACCGCTAATTTTATCATCGATGGCTCCACAAAAGTGGCCCAAGGGAACATTAATAAAATATAAACCATGCGTTTATAAAATACTATAGGGACTCAATGCAAGTCTTCCATTTGAGGATGTTCATGTAATTGTGTTCAGGATGTTTCACTGTGTGCTTGACTCTGCATGTTAAACATCCTCTCTTCCGATGAAGACGTTTAATAATTAAACTCCTATAATACATGTCACCATTTCAATTCCAAAAAACGTACACCTTTACACGGCTGGTGACCTAACACCCTCTGTCACACGCCCAAGTGATTGCTCGCGGGGTATTATGTAAATGTAGAATGTTTAAACAACTGAAGTTTAATTCTTTTTGGGATATCTACATTTATACTCCTTAGGTTTTTAAATATATTAATCTATGCTAAAAAAATTACTAATTAGTTTGTCAGCTTAGGTAATTTCATTTAATATTTAGGTTAATAAGGATGACAATACCAACAATTTTAAATCTTTTATGGATATTTTACGAAATAAATAGTCCACTTCTCCCCATGAAATATAAAAAGAAATAGTTTCACCAAATACCAATCTCATTATATTTCAGTGTGTACCTTTTTCAATATAATTTATGATAATATTTACTTTTTTGTATATTCTTCCAACTTAACTTTTTTGGCAGTGGCATCGTCCTACAATGATTTTATTGCAATTTTTTCTGTTCCCAGTTGCAAATGATCATTATAATGAAGAGCATCAACGATATATGTTTTTATCTCGGAAAGATTGCTTTCCAGAGAGAGTATTCTAAGCCTCCCCACACTGAGTTTCCTCATTAAGGAATTTTATGGTAGACATTCTCAAGAAAGCTCTTTCCCTGAATTTTGAAAACTGACGACAAATGTATTCACTGCCGAGGGCGAGGGCGGGACGAGGCTAACGGCCTCTCAACACCCATAAGGAAACCCTGCAAACACCGCATTACCTAAAGCGTTGAATCAGCTGCTCGTCTTTAGCCCTCACATCGAGAGCCCGCGGGGATCCCAACCGCAGCCACAGACTTTGTGTCCCTGGGGGGCAAAATTTCAAACGCGCGTGGATGTAAGGACTCATTCATTTTCCTTTCCGATATCATATTCTCGGATTTAATTTTCTTTCCATATTTTTTTGCCTTTCTGACTCTGAGTGGTTATGAATAGGAACCAGACTGTCTTCTTGTGGATGGGGAGAGAGAACATAAAAGTTTCGAAGGGAAAAAGTCAACTTTTTTCCAAAGCCCACGGTCACTGCCTCTTCGCCTGAAGAAGCAGCCCATTTGAAGGAGTCGCTGGGGTGTTCTCTCGGTCAGAGCGCTGCATCGAATCCCCACCGGCACACCAGCGTGGTTATCCTCTCTTCTAGCTCTCGCAGCGAGCGCATATACCCCTTATCGGCTGCTGCTCTCGCCCGACCACCTCAGCTCCCTCTCTCTGCCCTATCTTACAGCCTTCGCAACTACTCCCGCAGGCACTCCCCGATGCATTCCTCGGCCCTCTTTTCCTCAAGCGTGCCTTTTTTCCAATCACTCCCATTCTCCGTCTTTTCCTCACTCACCCTAAGGGCTCAACCCCCCCCCCAACCACGCCTCGCCTATCCTGCCCCCTCAGCCTACCCCTACACTCATCCCTCGTCTTACTCGTGTCCCTTGGCAATGCGGGAGCAATTGCAGCATCTTTCACTCGAGATTGGCGATCACTCCGGGACTCGTCAGGGTCTACTTCTCTCATACTCGACTCTTCTTTTCTTCCACTCCAAATTTTCTCCCCGCCTTTGCGTTGCCTTCCATCTTTCTCTTTCGATCTCTCTCTTCCTCACGAAGTAGCCTTCCCCGCGTTTTCTCCGCAGTCAGTTTTTCTATTTATCTCCGTCTTTTCTTACAGCACTTCTTCTGCACTCTTCTTCAACTTCGTATTTTTATAATCCGTTTCTTTTTGGTTCCCTAGTCTATGGGTCTTATCTTTAGTACTCTGAGGGGGACCTTGCTCTTGGAACTATTGGGTAAAACGTGGGGCACGTAAAAGCAAATAAATGGGTACGTAAATCTTTCTATAGAATTTTATAAGAATGCGAAGAAGGTAGATAGAAACCAACCACCCCGCCACCTCAAGGACCATCAAGGCAATGCCTTCATCCTGACTATGAATACTTTTGTTCTTTTTAGCCTGAAAGACTCATTTTATGGGCAACTAATGGAACGCGGAAGAAGATCTGTAATTTGATGGCCTTCAATAATGCTGGCAACCATCCTTTGACCTCGTGACCTTTTATTATTTATTTCTTAATTAAATGAATTCTTTATATGATTTTATAAATTTGGACTGCAGTGGTGGAACTGTTTCGCAATGCCGGTGAAAAATATATGAAGCAGTTTTCAGCAAACAATATGTTTATTTCTCAACTATTTTTGACGTACTACGCCATTATCTAGAAACGTAGTACGTCGTAGTATGAAAATGGTCGATAAATTAAAATATTATTGGTGGAACATATCAAATTTTTTAATGGTCTCCAATACGTATATTCTTTCCTGACAATTATTAAAATATAGCAAGTAAATAATTCAAGTTTTTAATGATATAATATTACCAATAAATTAATTGTTAAATCATACTCTCAATAATTTTGTAATGAGAGCCAGTTAACGACAGAAAAATTCACTAAATAGCATTTATTGGAGAAAATTCGTCGAGGGTTTATTATGTAGATGAGGAAAGTATTTGACAGAGAGGTAATTCCGCCCACCTACTAATGCAATCATCATTGCTATGTACTTCTCCGTTAATTTACAAGCCTCGTAGTAATTACAGATGAGCGTGAATCAACCACTATTTTCCAAGATGAATAAATGCACACGTTTTATAAATCCGTTATAAAAGCCATAAAATTTTTCGCATTGCTCCTACACTATTTAAAGACAGTTTTGCAGCTGTCTTATGGCCTCTTTTGGACACCTGAGGGGTTCATTCACTGGTTGTTCAACCCTAAGAGTAGTTCACTGCAGCCCTCCACCCTTCCATATCTAATGCTAGTTCCTTTACCTCAAGGTATCTTTTTCTGCGTACTTTTATCTTTATTTGTTCCATCAACTTATTCCTGGGTCTTCCTATGGGGACTTTTCCCTCTATTTTGCCTTCAATTATGATCTTCACAAACCTATAGAGTCTCAGGGTGCGCCCAATTCGTCTCGTTCTTCTTTTTTAAATGGTGTTTCATATGTTCCTCTCCTCTTATACTCTTCTGTACACTTCATCATTTTTTATTTTGACCTAAGGGATACATTTGCATAATCAATGTGCCGATACGTGATAAAAGCATTATAAATGATATGCTATGGCTAGATTGCAAAGTGTTTTGCGTACGCCGTCTCAATCACATTGCAAACGGAAATCCTAATTTAAATACATATAAATTACCTTAAAATTGGATTCGCATTTCGCTCAAGGGTCATTTGGATCTTGCGGCATTATTTTGCTGCCTAACGGCCCTAGAGGTTTGTCCTCTCTCGAACGGTTCTAGCCCAAATCTCCAGTCGGACGGCATAACGCGGGATTAAAGAGTGATTTATCTCATTCACTCGCGAGGTAGTTTTCTTTACCGCATCCACTTTCTCCCAACCTTTCTTCCATCCAATCCCAGAGCATACAGCTTCCCTTCGCTAAACTCCCTTCTCCTCTGCGCCACCTTAAATCCTAGAACAGCCCTCATCTTTCTGCCTCTACGTATCCCACTATATCCTCATTCTTTCCCTCTTTCCTAATCCTCACATCCCTTAAATACCCTTTCTTACTTCCTTTCACTTCCTCCTCCAGCTCCCCTTCCCTCTCTCCCTACCAACCCCCACACCTTTAATTCCCACCCTCTCAATCTCTTGCTCATTTTCATTTCCCCTTCCAGGCACGCACTTTGCATATGGAGCGACGAATCTCCACTGTACCTCCGGGAGGCACCTTTTCCTTCTTTCCTCCGAAACTCCGAGAGGTCCCTTTAAAGGAGCGCCAGAGGTGCAATAATTCTTCCGCCGCGGAGACTTTTGCTCGCAGCAAAGATACGCAGACGTCCCGCAACTCCCAACGCCGCCGCGGCTTTTCAAACTTCAGTTTGATGGTCGTAACCGTCTGGATTCATTCGGCGTACACTTTTTTTTTCCCGGCCCATCGCGACTTGTAACGGATGCAAATGGGGTAAACCCGTTCCATTAATCACCCAACGCGTCTTAAAGACCAATTTCTCATCCGCCTCTCTCTCTCTCTCTCTCCTCCGTGTCATCTTATCCATTCCCTCCCGTTCCGTGTTAATACCTTGCTCACGCTGTAAAACCTTGCAAGGCGTTTGTCTTTTTCCCGGAAATTTCGCGAGAGACGTCTAAATGTTTCTAAAAATTATATTCCAGGTAGGAGGGAGCAAAGAAACAGTTCTCCTTTGCTTCCCTTCCCTCCTTCTCAAGTTCCCTTCCAGGCAAATGTGTCCAGTAAAACTCCTTTCCTAATCACGAGATGTTTTCCATTAAAGATGGATGCTCCAGCACTTATTTCCTTGCTTTGTTAATGATAGCATTATAATCTACCTTTTTATATACAAGCCAATGAATGGATCGTATTAATATTGTAGGCAACTAATAGTTCACGTCCCACATGTGACTTTAATCTTCAATTTAGCTTCTTATAATGTATCAATTTGAATGAAAACTCCAACTCATGCTTTAAACCCAAGGACACGAGAAAAATGATTCAAGTCTGGCAAATTTGCGTTTGAGCCCAAAAGATCTGGTGGCAATAAGCCTCATCCGCCGTTTCCCTTACCCGCAGAAAGCGTTTACGAATTCTTCCAAACGCTGTTGTGCCGGAATTAATGGTTTCTGCACAAGAGATATACCGCGTCCATTTCCCCACGCTCCCGCTCCTCCCTCCTCCTCAATCCACCTCGCACACTATTTCTTCTTTTTCAAGCGCAACCCCTTCTCTTTCCTTTTCGCCGATATCACGTCTCACACATTTTCCCGCATCCCGCCTCCTTATTTCTAACGTGGCATGGACGAGCACGCCACTGGAGGAGAACGTGCTAGATGGAATTCTTAAGAGAGGTGGATACCTCGCCAAAATAAGCGCTTTCAAACCGCAGGGATTTAAATCTCCACAACGCATACCAGCAGATGAAAAAATACCGTTTTTCACTAATGGGCGCGTAAATCATGTAGCGATCGGGCAAACGCTTGTTTGTTAAGTTGATACAAAACTTATCGGATGTAAAAACTGCAAACTTCACTAAAAATAGCCCATTTCAACTGAGTAGTATACAGTATTAGTAAAAGATACGATAACCCTTCTAGCGTATATAAAATTGTGACATGCATTTATCCCTCAACTTCTAATTCGTGACAGTCGAGAACGATTTTATACGGCTTCTCCCTCAAAGGCAATATCATGCTCTTTTCCTGAAAGGGCCACTCTGGCTGCCCCAATCGCCTACCCTCCACCATCTACATTCCATCTGTAAAAAATCCTTTTGCATTTTGGCAAATTGCCACGAAAACTATCCACTTCCTCTAATAAAGTTGAACGGGATGCTACAGTTGGCTTGTACGTTTATACAAAGGGAAAAACCATCCGATCCTCAACCGCTGAGTCAATGCTCCTCAAATGTCAAATTGCGAAGGACTATTAGACTTCTTTTCATGACTAGAGGAATAACTTGTTCTTGTGACTTTTCCTCAGTAGACGTTGGCCCACTTTGAGACGAAGCGCATTCGCTCTTCTCTGTTGAAAACATGTTTCACGCTATTGCCGAGGTATGTACACATTTTACTCGACGCACTGGGACCACCTCATGCAATTACATGAGCAACATTATTACATGAGCACCGCATGCTCATGTTATAACGGATATGTATGATCTTAATCACCACCATTTCCTCAAAGTAGTAATGAAACATGGTTGCAGTTACGCAGATGAGCCGTTTCAATGGAAGAGTCCACTAAGTAGTTACGAACTCGCTCCTGACGCAGTCTCCTCGTTTGACTACCAAGGATCTTAAGATCGTAAACCTATATTAATAACTTCAAAATGCTCACTAAAAAATTCACGCGGACCTTCTTTCTCAATTTATCAAATAATCCATTGTTTAGACGGAACTTTCCAGTGGGATACGAACAATATCAGTGTATTTGGATTCAATTATTTTTTACTGTAATACTGTAGTGAAAGGTACTGATAGCAATTTTCCTCTCTCTCAGGTTCCTTTCAGTTATGTTGGCATATTTGAGTAGGCAATGGCCATCAAGTTTCACTACTACTATGCATCAATACTCTCACCAAAACAGAGTCCGTCACATCCTTAAGGTAGTGGGGGACATATAATCGTAAGCACTCCTACATTAAGACTCAATCGTGTAATCTTACCTTACAAGTTAAGGCGGCTCCAACCTCCCCAAATTCTGACAATTGAAATACAGCATTTTTGAAGTGAGTTTAATAAACTGAGATGAAAAAATAGGGTTCCTCAGCTAGTTTTAGTGTAATCCAGCCTTTAAATTGGAGCTTTCAACGCAGGCAATTATGGAGACTTCTCAGGTTACAGTAGAAAATCGTCCATTTGAACGAGAAAGCAGAAATTAGCCAAGCCGTCAAATATATTCAATGAATAATCTGAATATCTTGTACCTTTATGATTTGGTATTTATTAGGTGACCTATTTCATCAGCGAAAGGAGAATTTTTTAAACAAATAGATAAATATTTTAATTTTTTATTTGCATGAACTCACATAGTCAGAGCCACCTTCATCCTAACACAAATATAAAATCAAATCTGTCATAGGATTCGATCATCCGATCCTTTGGTTTCCTAAACGACACCTTACCAACCTGGCTGCCGGGACATAATCAGATCCCTCCATCAAAGTCGTAAAATATCCCTCACACAATGCTCATCACTCTCAATGCTTGCATTGCAATGCAGTATTATTATGAATTTCACGATATATAGAGAGAAATTTACGTAATTGTGCAGTTAGCGTAGCAAATTCGATCTCTAACATTACATTTCTACCACAGGTTGAATTTTGTATCCGCCGTCATTTAGCTAAAGAGGGTAGTTTCGCCTTTAGGGTTTAACTTTTTAGCCAGGTTTGAAACCCAGCTGCACCGTACTCTCCTCTTCCGCGTTTATTGAGGATTAAATTAGAATTGGGGAGGAACATAATAAAAAATAATACAAGCAGGGCTTCTCGAAGAGCTGCTTACTTGAATATTTTATAGTCGAGGGAAAAGACGATGCGATTAGCTCAAAAAAAGGCTATCATCTCTGCTCCGAAATTTTACTGGTGGAAGTCGACATCCTTCAAAGGATACACGTGCCACGGAGTATTGGAACAACGGGAAAATGATACTGGTTAAAATCAATACCAACATTCTGATAGTTTATAAATAAAATTTGCAAATATTTGAGAGTTTTAATTTTTTTCAAATCTAATCCAGAAATTTTGAAATCGTAAAAAAAATTTGGAAGTCTCGTGCATAAGTAATTTATTTGTGCCCAAGCAATATACATCTTTCATTAGGAAGATAACTTATGCAAAGAGCAATTACAGGATACCTTAAACAATATTTATCGTGGGGTCTTTGGTTCAGAAATATTGTTGAAGAAAGTTAATGATGTATGAACATTAAATATTAATAGTCCAGACTTATTTCGAAAACTCTATGCATTAGTTACTGCAAATTAGGATTTATTATTGCATTCGAATTAATACGAAAGGTAATGTTTCCCACTCAACCATTTGACTTCTCTTCTTTAACTGCATTTTTGAACTAGTGTCAACCATAAGGCTTTCATATGATGATTCTGAAGTAAGACTCAATGATGGCCACTGCAGTTTACTACCAACAAAACTGACAATCATCAATGAAAAGTATGTAACTTCTTTCTTCCCAAATATCATTCCATCTAAGGATTTCATCAGAGAAAAATAATTTCGTTCTCGACTCACCATGGACGAAAAAAAGAAAATTCTTCATTCATAAGATACTAAATATCAGTATTCACCCTTTGCTTCATGGTTAATTTGGTAAGAAGTTACTTAATACCAATTTATATTCATACTAACAAGAGATTCTATGTCAGATATCTCGGTCGTAATAAATTATTTTCGCTCATTGAGTAAACCAAACCCACATAGTAGATCAATTTCTGCAGAATGGGTTTATCAAAAAATTAATATCTTCTTTCTAGCTTCTTCTCTTATGTCATCACTTGAAGGATTCATCTATTGAATTGTAAAAGATGAGAATGTTTCACAGGGACTCATTTTTGAGACAGCAAAGGAGGAAGCAGCAGGTCATTCATTAGAGGGGCATCCAGAGCAAAGGCTGTACAGAAGGCTTGCTACTGTGGTCACGAGTTACGCAGGCTATCGTCGAGTAAAGCAAAGTCCGTCTCGTCAGTCTAATGAAAGGACTCGGTATTTGGAACAGGAAAATTTCTGTTCAAAAACATGTTCATAAAACATAAACTTAAATAATATAGCTTCATGAGCGGAGAATGAATAGTGAAGCGCAGCCTGCAATCACATTTTTCTCGGCTAAGAAAATGAGCTCGAGCCGCAAAACGTAGATCATTCGCAAGCAGGTTAGCGTGCAAAGCAGCTTTCAATGAGAATTTATTCATTTTATTTTACAAGGATATTAAAATTTAAGTAGGTATGCATGAAGTAATTCTTTCTTCAAAAAAGAACTTAAATAAATATGAATGATATTTTGGAGAAGATGCCGAGGAAAAGTAATTCAAGGGAATATTTACAATCACAATATTTTCCAATTAACAGGGTTTTGTTAGAAATATCATTTTATCAAATCTCAGCTTTTTGCTTTAGTATTCCAGCATTTTGAATTTTATCTTTCGCACCAATATGTCATGCTGATTAACTATCACTTCATCCAGGATAGGAAGTTAAAAAGTATTCCTGCAATTATCAGAAACATAAATTTAAAAGATATAAATATAAATATTTTTACCCCGGGGCACTCATAGATTTAGTTTCTTCATTAATAACGTATGAAAATCCATTGCAGACTTTATTTTATACGCAAAAATAGCCATCAGCATATAAAAAATAAGTTAATAAAATAAACCAAACATTTTTATAATAATTATGGAGATTATGCAAGAATGCATTTTAAGACATTTTTAGCAAACCAAGGACCGAGTTCTTGCTTTCGCTGAATCAATTGTTCTGAATTAATTAAAATAACTAAGGTTTTAACTAAAAATTTCAAACATCTATTTCTGTATTATTTTCTCGTTCTCAAAAAACTGAAAAATCATGAAAAAATATCTACCTTGAATAAATTATGTCTGATTCAAAGGATGGTGGTAAAGTTTTCTCTTCTTTTGTTATTCACGAAAATACTCAAGACGTGATTCCACAACCCGAGTCAAAGAGATGTGGGAAAAGAAACGAAATGTACTTCAGAGTTCCACGTCTTGAGATAGTGCGATAAGCATGGATTTCCGACGCCACGGTTAGCAAGTGGCTTTTGGGATTTCTTTTACGTTCTAAGATTTCAATTTCCGTCTGCAGCCAAGTTGTCTCTTCAGTGGAGAGGGTCAAAAAAGAAAGAGAAGCCATGCTTGAGACAAATGTTAGCGCACAGAACAAATGATTAATCGGCCGAAGGGCACGGAGAGATTTAAGGAATCGTAACGACATTTTGAATTCTTTATCACTTAGGATTGTACAAGCTAGGTAGGAAAAAGTTGTGAAAAGACGGGCGTGATATATTGGTGTGTATAATGGAGGTCGCCACTGTCAATGGCTCGAGGTGTGAGCGCTGCAGGAATTCGCCATTTGGGAAAACTTTCTTGGCAGAGATAAAGCGCTAAGTGATGGGCGAGTAAATCTCACCGTTAGAGCTCTAAATTCAACTTTAATCTCATGCGCCGATTAATTTTCACTTGTCACTGCCTTAGAGCAAAGCTGAACGCAAAAATATATGTTTAAGCTCAATGCATCACAGCAAAAATTGTTACCGAGAGTTCTGCCTCTATATCTTGCATTTGAAATTATGAATGAAGACATGGAATGCGTTTTTCTGTGACTATTTTACCCCGGTGCTTGCGTTCTCATTAAATATTGGGCTGATTACTTTTGTTGCTATTCTAAAAAATCTACTTCCATCTATTTGATAGAATTTTTGACACTTAAGTTTTATATTTTTACTCATAATGCTGCACCGCATAACTTGGGTTTCTCATAAAATTACTTCTTTTTCAGGAAAGTGTTTCTAGCTATGGTGGCGTAATGGCAATCAGATAATGTCCAATAAAACCTTGAGTGAAAGCATCCATCTCGTGTGATTCAAGATTTTTAGGGTAGACCTCCTCAACAGGCTCTTATATAACCAGAGGGCCACATCTTCCTTACCACGAACATTAATCACAGAACCAAGTTGCTAACTCCTCATCTGACATCCTCTTTTTTAATGGTATGCAGTGTCTCAGTGCTTCCTGATTACTCAGTTTCTGCGTATACTGGAGCCATTTGTAGTTTCAAACAATCCATCAAGGCTACTATGATTTGTTCAAAATGAAAAATAGTGAATAATTTGAAGGAAAGTGAATATCAGTACAATTTCAGCAGGAGACAACAATCTGTCGAGTATGGGGATAGACGAAAGGAAATACTTTTCATGCTCCTTCTATTTATTATAACAAAATGATGTAATAGATACTCCAGAATTCATTTTGGAAAAATATGTGTTTGTTATAATAATAAAATAGTATGAAAGTGTACAGGGTAAATTTTGGTTTGAGTTTATTATAAATTAGTGCAGAGTATAAACTGTGAAAGTTACCTTTGAATCATATTTTTATTCCCTCTTATGCTTAATGGAACAGGTGAGATCAATCAAGGTGAGCAATCAATGGTGATGGTGAAGATATCAATGACCCTACATTGACACAGCTAAATGCATCAGTAGAATTTGAATCACCTTTATCAGGCGAATGCCTGCCTTTGAGGTAAGACTTTTCCCATAAAAAGCGCATTATTCTACAAAAACTTGCGGATAAGCTTTCAACTGAGACTTTGTTTTATTTTTAACATTGGGAAAGATAATTTATCATTGAGCCTTAGTTTTGAGAGCTTTATAGTTGTTTATTTTCGAGTTTGTTCATCTAATTTTAGAAGTATTAACATCATCGGAAGTTACGACGGCTTTAGGCACAAATTTGAGTCACAGGAGCATACATAATTTTTTCTGGACTTCGTTTAATCAAGGAATATGACTTTACATTTTGTTGACATCCACAGTCATCATTCGGGTTACTTAAGTCATCGCATTGGTATATCATTTTATAAGACGTCATGAATTCGGCTGTCTCTCACTTCACTCCCGTAATTCGCCATTTATGAAGATCATACCCCTCACCTACACAGAACAGAACATCATTTCCTCACGGCAGATGAAATGTCTGTACCAGAGGGAAAGGCTTACTATGTTTCATGCAAATACTTAATGCTTCCGTTCATGGATATGGGTAGAGGTAGGCACGGCACCCATAACCAAGAGAACAAAAACATAAATTCGAAAGACAGGTGAACGCTGGCATTATCAAGTACCATGTATAGTCGAGTGAGTGAAAGTTACGCATCAGATAAGGAAGATGATTTCTCTCCCTCTGCCGCATATGGCTCCACAAAAGCATTGAATGATCAAACCGTTGAACAGCTCGGGTATAACCGAACGCCCATAATAGGGTTATCAGAGTAGGAAACGTAGGCCTCTTAATCAGTACTATATTTCATACTACGTAGAATAGAACTCACATAATATTATTCCACCCTGTTCCGAACAAACTGGAGCCTCTGAGAAAAATGAAGGGTTTTAGTATATAAGTGGTGTAAATGAGATAAGTTTACTCCCGGGTTGGCAACAGCTTGCGTGCACCGAATGACGCCTATGGAACCAAGACATAAGGTCCAGCACAGCGGTTTGAGAACAACTGTACTAAATAGGAGGTAAAAATCATCCGCCATCGCTGGCACGTGAGCCTGGGCCCTCCACATGATAAGAATGTACACTAGCCACTAAACAGTTTCCACCCAGGCCCCATCATTGCTGATTACTAATGAGCATATCGATAGCTTCTCTCGTCACTCTTTATGTAAGGAGCGAAGGAAATTTCTTCAAAGAAGTGCTGGTGCCAGATAAAAGTTCATCAGTGGTAATGAAATACTTTACGTTATTTCAATAATAACCTAGTTAGTGAAACATCAGTGGTATTTAAGAATTTCGGAAGTACACAACGAAACAATTAAAATTCTTCAAAAATGCTAATTTAGTTTTCCATCCGTTAGTTGGCTCGGTGTATAACATAAAATTCATAGACTCTACATAGTTCAGCACCACCAAATTGTTTGACTCATTATTGGGCACTTTTTTCCATTTATCGTTATTCATCGAAATTAGAGATAGTGTAAATACTTGGCATTTTATTTGAAAATCTGCATCTACATACTACCCTGCGAGCCGCCGCATGGGCGTGCGGCGGGGGGTATTAGGGCACCAGCCATGTAAATGTGTAGAGGATAAGGTTTTGGGAGGAGGAATGATGACGTATATGCAGAAAGTGTTTGGAGTTTAACTCAGTTTTTATTATGGTCACTTATTGAGAATGGAAAAGACGTATTTTTGTACCTATCTGTTCGGCAATGTACCTCTTGTTTTACCGCTTCTGTCGGGCCTAGAAATGAAGTGTGGCGTCAAAATGGTAATCGCTGAGTCGCTCTGAAACATACCTGTTCTGAATTTCTCAAGCAAACTAAGCCTAGCGTATAGCCTCCGAGTCTCTAGCGGCTCCCAACTTAATCCCACTAAAATCTGAGAAACACAATGCCTTCGCTCGTAGGAGTTTTAAACGAACCGCGCAGCTTTCCATTTTATTTCATTTATTTTTGGCTTAAAACTTTATACAGGGTTCCAAATGCTCACGATGTATTCGAGGAAGGGCCTAACTAGAGCAAAGTGATACCTCTCTTTTACATTCTCATCCGAGGAGCGTCCTATTATACGGTTGCTAAAACCTAGTCTCTTTCATACGGTGCCGCAGATATTTTTATGTGAACTCCCCGCGATATGTCTGAAGTTAAAGTAATTTCAAGGTGTTTTAATTGATCAGAGGACTTTATGTTTACTCCACCCATAGCGTAAATATAGCAGTGGTGTGATGAGTTTTGCAAAGAGTGTACAGTGGAGCATTTACTAAGATGTGGAGATCCCCTTCATAGATTTAGGTTAAGAAATCAGTGCGATTAGATATAAATCCCAACCCAAGAAGACATTCAGCCTAGCTCGTCACATGTATCCCCGGACTGGAATCTCTCCTTCGGGGTAGAGGAAATGAGGAAAGGATGAGGGCAGGAGAGTAAGCAAGGTTCTTATCGCCTCCCTCATCCTAGCCACCTCGCCATTCTCTCTCTCCTCCTGGGATCCCTCCAAACCCCTCGCCGTGAGAACCGCATTTCCGAGGTCGCCCTCTCTCTCTCCCTCTCTCCGGCACTTCCACTTCAGGGAACATACCCGCCAAACCCTTTTCTCCCTCGCCACCTCACGGCCCCTCATGCGAATCAATGTCTAGGGCGCCGTCTAATGGGCCATTTGCCGATCCCCCACCATTGCATCGAGAGCGGCCCCCAGTGTGTTCGGCGCGAACCCTCTCCCGCTGAGGAGAGTGGTGAGGAGGATGGTTGGTTTAGAGGGCTGAAATCGCGTAGTATACCTACCCACAGAGAACGGCGTTTGTGACTGTATTGGACCGCAGCCGAGGTCACCACGGACGCCGCTATTCATTAGGCTCACAATGGTCCGTTCCCCTGGTTCCTCCGCCACGGGAGTGTGGCCCGGGGAACGGATGAGAGGACTGTAGAATTCCTACGGTGAGGCGTGCTGAAAAGTGATGATGAGCTAAAAAAAATATGACGAGCGTCCAGGAGCGCGGATGTATTCATGAAAGACCGAGGACGGTCTTATTTAATCCCGAGCTCATTCTTCCTCTCTCTCTCTCCCTCTCTCATTTTCGGGTTTCCCCTTTAAACGTATTCGTCGCCCGGTCCTGCGTCCCGCACTCTCATTAGCGGCAGTCTATCCCAAAGGGGAATCGAGCGAGGAAGGCGCCTGGGTCCCGCATTGTGCGTATCTCGTTACTGAAATGCATCGGAGGAGAAATCGGAGGACCAGTCACGGCATGAAGCTCACAAACTGAGGTGGTTGTTCGGAAGGCAATCTCATGAACTACTGGTTAAAAGTGCACTTTTGTAAACATCAGTCATGGGAAAGTTCAGCAAAATGAATTGTTATTTAAATGAAAAATTTTTCTGCAATATGCGTATCCAATACAAACTTTTCTATAGTGATTTTTTCGACGTCGAACTCTATGCTACTCAAAAAATATATTAAGAATTCTACCAGACATTATTTCCACCACGCAATGGCTTGGCCAGGGTTTATATTGACTGAAGGGATTCAGAGCTGGTTTAGAATCTTTATTCACAACTTTAAATTTATGAAGCATTTTGCTTCTTATTGTAGGTGCTCTCAAAACAATTCCGGTGGTCCGCATACCATTGCTATCCTAATAAGCCAATCACAGCTTTTCATCAGATTTTTCAGGGGTCGAACCAACAGACTTTAACGGGAACCCTTATATCCTGGGTTGCTAAAAACCAGCTCAGACGAAACTCCAACGCGAGACTTCAGTATCGTCAAGTGAGGACTTTACTCCTCAGCACAGTTGGGCTAAATCCCACAAACGTCGACAAAAGTAACAATACTGAGTTTGTGTACAGCTTACATTTAATGAAAAGTAGGGTAAACTGATTTTCCAACTGCAAGAAAATGGTCTCGAGAAGAAAGCAAGTATGCACCAGCTCTCAAGTTCAGTGTCAAAAAAAAGACTTTGTGTGCATAAGGAATACCAGACGCACCGCACAGGTTCCTGGTCAAATTCAAAATAGATTTTCAGCGTATTAGTTTTATCTTGGTCAATTTTGTAAAGTGGAATATTGTTATGAATATGAGTACTTTTTCAATTTCAATTGTTAATTTTGATTGATAAGCCAATTATGCCATATTCAGTTATTTTAAATAATAACATCTTTAAGATTTTCTCTTAAATGTGGTGTTAATTGATGGGAATGTGGTGTAATCGCGTAGAATATTGTCAAGATTTTTTAAATTTCAGAGTCCATCTTTTCAGCCAAAAAAAAATTAAAAATAGTTTTGCACGAAGTTCGTGCTAATGCAAGTTTTACTCACACAAATACTTTGTTCCTTGAATAATCACGGTACGTCTAATTGACTAATGAAAAGGCAATGCATTATCTGTCTTCTGTTACTTGATAATTTGAAGCATTCTCTCTCTCTCTCTCTCTCTCTCTTCTCTCTCTCTCTCCTGTGATTAGCATGCTGTACCCAATGTCAATACCAGAACTTCAACCGCAATGGTCAGAGGATTGAATGAAACAAGAGTTTCATAGTTTCCAAATCTCTACGATTACGCATATAGTATGGTACACACCCACACGCACGGGAGCAAATATAATTCATCATGAAAACAATCGTTTGACTTGCTTCAAATTTGAAAGTGGATCTTTCAAATGTAGATCATATGATCATATAAGCTAGTTTGTAGGTGTAATTGGCAAACAAACACACCTGACAGGTAATTGGGAGATTTGGGTTTGAATCCCAGCCGAGTCAAATAATTTTTTCTAGGCGACTTTCTCCCATTTGGTGCGTGACGAGGAGTGCATGTGTTATCTCGATTACAGAAAAAATTTCCGATCTCTGATGGTCTTTTCATATTGCATATTATGACGTCATTTACCTCTGTCGACTCCTTAGTTTATTCAACATGCATTTATCCGAATGCATTTCTTAGAAATCCTGTGGTTACATCGCGAGTTTCAACAGTAAAGTATAACAGTTAGCTGCACGAAATAATCGTCTCTTTCGCAGAGAAAAAACAAATTGGAGCAGCAGGTCCTTACTTCTGGTAATCTCCGCAATGTGACCTATGGGCCTACGATTACATAGGCTTTTGACCGAAGGGCATCGCATTCTAAACTCAGACCAAGCTCAAGCGTGATTGTTTGTACGCTCAGAAGCAGCATACCTGATATCGCGTTCTATTCAGTTAAGGGCACGTTGCCCAGCCCAAAGACAACATGCCTAAGCAAGGAGAAACCTGGGTTTGAACTAGCAATCCGTGTTCGACAGAGCTGATTCACCATTGTTGATGAAATGGCATCCCTTACCTTGTGTTGTGAGATACGTCAGACGGAAGGATAAGAAATGTTTCCTTAAAGATTTTCCATCGAGCAATTGCGCAGCACGTTGTGGGCTTAATTAATTATTACATGGTCAAGCAGGAAACAGATGCCAAGAAAAACATGACACTTAGCAAAGTGTCACTCTCAGGGGATAAAATGTGATTAAAATTTAACAAGTCAAACTACATAGAGGTAAAATTATTTGCTACTACAAACTATACACTTTTAAGAGGCTTCAGGCAACAGAACACGTAGCACCTTAAGATTGGAAACTTGTAAATGGCACCCTCACATGTAGAAGTGGTGAAAAGTAACAGACATAAAATTACCAACCAACAATTCTCACATCTTATATGTGAAAAATCCTTGAACATAATTATAAGTTCAGTAATGAGACATTTCAACATTCATAACCTGCCATTAAAAACGCATCATGTATTTTGAAAGAGAAGATTTTGTGAAACTCAATTAGCCCAAGATATTTCAGTCTTGAGTGAAAATAACTTTCCAATTGACTCTACTCTTATTGACTTTAGAAAGGGTCTTAGAGAAAGTTACATATTAAGTTAAAGTCTTACGGATAGGTATAAAAGATTTTGTATTTTCCTGGGCTTTCCTGAATTGAAGAATTCTCAAGAAATCGTCTTTAGAGTTTTATGGGTTGTATTAGATGGTGCTATGTCTAATTAAGTTAAAGACACATAGGGTGTCCCATGGGGGAGTACCGTAGGCCCATTTCTGTTACTTTTGTTTATTTATCAGATCGCTAAGCTTCGATTGCTTGCAGACGACGCATCAATGTACAGAGAAATCTGTAGCTAAAGAAGAATATCGAGGAAATCCAAAAGTGGTGCGTTGCGTGGCAGCTAGAATTAAGTTTGAAAAACAATTTGTTTTAATGGAATTTTAAAATTGGGAAAACTCTCCTCATTACAGCTGTTGCTCGAAGTATAGCCAATTAGAGACTGTAGAATCTGAAGTATACCTCGGAGTTCAACTCGCAGATGATCTCTTGTTTGGTAGACATATTCGGGAAATAACCGCTCAGTCTAATCGTAATTGGTATATGTTGAAACAGTACTTAAAATTTGTGACGATAAAGTCAGAGTAATTAGCAACTTCTCCCTCGTCAGACCCCACCTGGAAAACGCTGCTCGTATTTGGGATTAGCAACTAATATCCAGAATGAATTCATATATTTCTTAGGTAGCAGCATATATACCGTGTTCCCATACCTCCTTCCTTACCATACCCACCAACTGGCTATCATTATAACTAAATTTATCATAGCTGGAACATCAAAGCAATTTTTCTTGTATGTACCAAATAATTTTGTGATTAACTTATAAATAATTCGAAATCTCAACGCTGATCTGGAAAGTAATGAATGGAAAAATTCAAAACTGTTGTTCATGTTAGGTAGGAAGAGTGTGAAATGAAGATGTATTTACCACACGATTTTTTTATTATCGTAAGAATAAGCATATTCATTCACATCTTCAAAATGCCGCGCAAGCCATCACCGTAACAGGTCTTGTGTCATACGATTAGATGAATATTTATAGAATGTAGGAGTATTTTTCGTGCTATTTTCCATCCATTAATTTTTAGTTGATAATTACCACATATATTATTTAAAGTATACTGTTTGAATTTTTTCAGGACATCTAATGAAGATGTCTCTGGGAAATCGCATACGGGGACATTGTAATATCTCGTTTCGGTCCACGGGAAACAGGATATTACAGGGACATCACAATATTCCAGCGAGGTATCCTGAAGATGTGACGTTGCATTGAGTAGGAAGGCTACCAAGGCTACCATGTACGTTAGATCATACCATTTGAAGCACCCACCGGTATCATTCATTATATCAAAGTTCTCAGTCTACATTTGTGGGTTGGTTATAAAGCCCGTTTTACATGAGGCTGGAAATAGCGAAAATTTGGCTTGGCATGTTTTCTTGATCTGGCGAGTCATAGTTTCTAAATTAGAGCAAGAGCTATTTTTCCATCTCAAGTTCTTGCATCCTCGCAAGCTATATTTCAATTCACCACTTTCCCCTACATAATCTGAATTACATGTACGATGTCGCACATACATCAGATTTTGCCACTGCGTGCTCCGTGTAAAATAGGCTTACGAGGATATAAAGGATAGATTGATAATGAAAAGTTCATCTGTGGAATGGAAAAAGACAGAGAAATCCGGCATCGGTATCATCCTTCTCTTTAAGGCAATGTATATACTATAGAAATTGCTGTTCAACGCCCAGCTGAAGAACGGGGTACTAATTTTTAAATGCTCTCCACATAAAATTGAAGAAGAAATCGATTCCACAGAAAATTCTCCATCTCTTCAGACATTTTCGCATGACCACTCGGTATGGGAAGCTAGTTCTATGGTCACCAAACTACTGGAACCCCTCCGTCATACTTTCCGCAATTTCTAAGAGGGGAGTAATACCCCTCGGGCTCCCTCTCCCATCTAACACCTTGCATCTCAATTCTTCTTCCCTGCTTACTTCTTGCCGCCTGCTTTAACCAAGGCAGACTAAGTTAACTCACCCTTCCCCCTAAAGAGCGACTCCCTATATACCAACAGCTCCCCGCAGGGCCGAGTTTAAACCGCAAGGACATAAACGCGTGCTTTGGACAGCAGAGTACTCGGGACCTGATTGGCTCATCGCGCCCGATTCCCTTCCTCCGCTCCCCGGGAGAAAGGGGTGTGTGTGCGTGGCAAAGTAGGGAAGGAATGAAGAACACAAAATCCCCTTCGCCCGACCCCAAACCCTTGACGAACAAAGGTCTTAAGGATTGCATAGGGGCTTATAATTAAGGAGGGGACGTGTGTCCACGGGATTAAATGCGTAAGGAGTGGTAATGGAGGGAGTGTTGCGGGAAAGTAGCTTAGTGCAGCAAGGGGATATTCGCTTCTATAGATACGTGGGAATCGAGGAACATGCTAATATTTTTCCGACCACCAAAGAAGAGAAGAGAGCGTGAAGATCAACCGCTCACTTTCCCTCCCTGGAAGGATGCCAAGCTTCACGCTAACGGTGGTAGTTCTCTTTTGGTGAGGCGATGAAGGCCATTAAATTTGTGACCGTAGATTTTGTTTTCGTTGAATATTTGGCGCTGTTAACCACTCATTTGAGGTACAACCCAAAAATTCCGAAGTTCATCATTGGATAAAACTACACTACACCTGAACCTTTCCAACCAACATTATCATCTAAGTAGAACCTTGCGAGTGTATTTACCGCTTTCACTGCTTCCACCATCCACTAAATATCATTGGGAAGTGCTTTTTCGTGAGCATGATTAGCGTTGCTCACAATTCCGCAGAAGTTTCCTCAGTGGACTCTAATCTTCGGCTTTTCACATTGACTATCATCCTGGGGAACAATAAGAAACGGAAAATGGCTGAATCGATCTAGAATGGTGAATGAGGAACAGTAGTCATGTTGTTACTCACCGGGAAGTTCGGCACGGTGAAAGCAATTTGAGGCTTGGCGTTGTCGTGATGGAGGAGTCGATTGCCTGAGCACCGCTATTTTTCCGGATTTTTTTTCTCCTCACGTCCTCCCTAGACAGCCTCAGGATGATAGAACAATGTATATACTGCCTTACCAGGAGGGATGAACTGTATATAAATAATCTTTTTAAAGTGGAAAATAAAGTCAAGAATGAACATGAAGCTGCTCTTCACTTGACGGGCTTTTTTGAGGGAGGGGATTAGGAATCCGTCATCAATTCAACTCAGTCATCGTATTTGACCATAAATATCTTTCACTCCTCCATTCAATTCACGATTGCCGTAAAATAGATTACACTGATTTGTTAAATTTAGCACATTTATTGGCTCGATCCCTTTCTACGACATCACAAATACACTGCCTTAGAAATCGGTTTGATCATCTGGTTTAATCCCTTTATTATGATACACCACGGTTGTGAAGCTAAGCTTGTTCTTGATTCCTCCCTTATAATCCAGCGATAGAAGTTCACCACGTCCCATACGATCCTCGTGTGCAACCAAATCACGTATTAAAAGTAACCCCATTGATTTCCAAGTTTTAAATGGCACAATATTATACTCGTCTTAAAGGACTATAAAAGGCTTAGAGGCTCTTTCGTCCCTTTTTAAATTCGTCTCAATTTCGCGCGAGGGGAAGAGCAAATTGCTCCCCCTTCCCGATTGACGATTCCTTTTTTCCCTCATATCGCTTCCCTTTCCTTCCCCTCTCCACTCTACCCCACCCCTCTTTCATTTCCCAGTTCACCAATTCTAATTTCCTCCCCTCAGCGGCGCATATCCAAGATTAAATTTTCAGGATGAAGCTTTCGTTAGCGTCACCAGTAAATGCAAATATGTTCCATTTATTGTCACATTCGAGATGAAGATTTCATAACAGCGGGCATTCCACAGAGGAAAGTTAACGCAAGTTCGTTTGTTTACCCTTCGCCTCCATCTTTCCCCCGTGATATTTTCAGTCGTTAGCTTGTTAAGCCGGCCTCATATTAGTCAAAATAAGATGTGACTAATAACTTCCGCTGAGAGGGTTCTCAGCCACTACCAGCCCTGTCCGCTTCCACTCACACTTGGCTTCATGCCTCCAGCCATATCCTCCCACTATCCATAATATCGCCTCCGACTCTGTCAAACAGGTCGCATACAGAAGGTGTTTAGAGTGGCATCAATTTTAGTTATTATTGGTAAAGTCCCCGTTGTTTAATGTAAGTTTGGTCTACGCCAGTCGCTAAGCAAATGGGTTGGCAAAGTTTAACTCAGTTTTAGCTATAATATTATTTTAGCATTTGAGTCGTTTGCCAATTTAATATTCGCACAATTACAAATTATGAGGTTCCTCTAATTCATTATAAATCTATAAATTTAACTTTTAGTTCGTCAAAATTTAGGAGAAAGCACGGATGATTACCAGTTTGAACGCTTACCGTAACTGCGAATAAGAGCGTACGAAAGAGAAACACTAATAAAATAAAGTCTAATCCTGTCTAAAGTCTGATGAGTCGCAAGTATTATTTTTGCTAAGTGAAGAAATTATGAGTCTCCTCTTGCTATAATTCTGGATGGGCAGGATAACTTGTAACCTCGTAAAATGGATTCGGGGTGCTTTTAATACTTTCCTTCATGTCATTTCTTCATGCAAGTCCCTATGACAGCCGGCCATAATTTTTTTACCGTATCAATTCCAATATCAATGCAATAAATTCGTCAAGAAAATTTGCTTCTCGTGGAAAGGATCTTAACCCACATGAGGGGAACTGCCAGGAATGTGTTTGGTGCGCGCAATGATCAAAATAGTGCACTGCGTCGCTAGTTCGGCCTCTTTTTATGCACTCCGTCTCCTGGATTGGCGACAAAACACTCCAGCCCATTCTCCCTCACTCTCCCATTTCCATAAGATTCCCATTCCCAGACCCTCTTGGTTTCCGTCTTAAGGTACGCATCATCCCCCTCCCACTCATCCAGTGTTTCTATAGCGCCCCCACAGCGAAACGAAAATCCCCACCCGACCCACCTGCGATGTGTTCCCTGTCGTCCCTCAAGTTCCTCGAAATACGTATATGGCGTGTTCTCTTTCCCATGCGCCTCCCCCCCCCTCCACCCATCCCTCCCCGATCCCGTCTTCAGCTCACCCTCTCGACTTCCTCCTATCCATTCCCGACATCCTTACTCCACCACGTCTCACCGTTTCCTCCCACCCGACCTCGCTTTATGCGTTCGCTTCCTGAACACATTTTGGGGTCGATTTGAGGAGAACCAGGAGGCGGTTGGAGGAGCTTTCGTTGGGCGGGAGGAGGAGAGTTTGGGGGGGTAGGTCTGGTGGAGAGGGAGGCAAGTGGAAAGGGTTAAAAGGGACCTCTTTTCCTCTCATTCGCTCTGTAAACGTGAGTGCCGGGGTGTGCAAATAGGCGTATGTGCCATCCACTCGACCCAATGTGTAATTGGTGTTTGGCCACGGTCAGGGGGAGAGGGAGCCAGCGGTCTTCCTTCTGCTCTTTACTCCTCTTCTCCTGCCTTCTTCCTCCTTCTCTGCCTTTCCACTCCACTTCCACTCAAATCCTTCCCCCTCTTCCATTCCCTCTCCCCCAACAGACATGTACGTGCGTGTATTGTCGAATTAACTAGGAAAACTCCCCGTGTCGTTCCGAGGGAAATTTCCCGGTTCCCCTCCTCGTCTGAACTTCGCGACTGAAAAGGACCTTTTCCTCCTCGAGTGATGCTTTCGCCTTCTCATCCCGTGGGCATCGAACATTCTATGAAGTCGACTGCGAGTAATTTACTTGCTGCTCTCAATCCGCTTTTGATTAATTGTCTATTGCCGAAAGCGTGTCACGGCGCATCTCGTAAATGTTTTCCGTAGTGTACCCATATAAGCGGCCTTTTGACGTCCACTCTCAAAGGGATAGCCGCCTCCATTACCATAACAAGCAATGTGGCGAAAAATGAACAGTGATCACTCTCTCGGACTTAAAAGACATATAGTGCTGCACAAAATGTCATGCATTAAATGTTGGTCATTTCACTTGCTGGTCAATGAATCCCAGTTTGTAGGAAATTGGAGGACATGGTATGAAATCAATTTCAAATGGAAATGTTGATAACGACAACATGACTTAACTTCATCTTTTGTATTGGTCTTCATACGAATTGTTCTTGGGTGATGTTTATAAAAATCTGCAGACCGTTAAACATGCCTTTGTGAATAAATAAAATCGCCACTTACAGCTGGTAGCCATTTACCAGAGATTTTACTCCCCTTTAAAATTAATACTCGTTCTACATTTTATGTTATTCGACTTTTTATACATTTTCTGAGCATCTTATAAAGTGTTAACTTAAAGCTAAGATTACAGGGAAACACTTCAAAGGAAAATCTCCATTAAGAAATGGTAATTATTAGCCTTAAATAGTAGTGTCTTTCAAATACATAGTGAAGCTGACAGTGGGTTTTTAGGTAGGAAACAGAGTTGACGGAATATTAATAAAATATTAACAAGGTAGCCAAAATAAAGTTAAGCAAAGGCAAGGAGAAAATACTGGAATATAAAGAGAGGCCTCAGTAAATAATCTTTAAATAAGCGCGTAATAATGACAATCAGATAATCGTACTCCCACAAGAGGGAGTACGATTACTTGACTCAAAAGTGATGTTGAGATAGCAGGGATATATGTATGTAGTTACTTTTTCGGGTAAAACCAATCGAAAGAGAAATCGGATAACTTTCTCTCTCATGACAAATTCCTCCCCTTGCTTAGGTGAATACGGCGGAACATCATCGCGATAGTGGCGAAAGAGTACCCGTACCAATTAATCTACGAATGGACTCAAAAACTTATTCTGCTGGATGACGCTCCAACTCCCCATCAAGTGGGGATGGGAGATGCCCTTTGCTGTGTCCTCCACCACTGCACTCCCTCGTTTAATAATTGTTTAATTACCTGGCGTCTTAGAGATGTCCCCTTGCAGATGGAGGGAGGGTGAAGGGGGGTAGAGGTAGGAAGTTTCTGGGGAGGGAGGTGGTAAGCCCCCCTTCTCCGACTTGGCTTCCCGGGGTGAGTTGATGAAAAGCATGGTCGGATGCCGAGGAGGGCGAGGGGGTTTGGTCGGAGACGGAGGTCCTTAGGGAGCCGGTGATCACGCTGAGGGGAGGAACGATGGTTCTCAGGGAAGAACATTCGAGTCTTGGGGTACCTGACGAACGCAGGGAGACGCTGATTTAGGCCAGCTTGTCGACCTTTCACTAAACCTTCCCCTCTACAAGCTTCATTCACCACCCAGAAAATCAAACCACGGCATCGCGTCCCGTAATGATTCGATGTATACCGACAAGGATCCAAGTATTTGTGCTAAATATAGCCCCGTTAAATTCCTATTCAATTCAGTATACAATGCTGCCTAAGTCCCCAGAACTTACCTTGAAATCCTGTTATTCACTCACCTGTGAAATTATATTGGTAGATATGCCTATAATATGCCTAAGGAAGATAGAAAATCATACCAGCGGCATTGTTTCGGTAGCTACTGGCCTAAGCTACACAATGTGTGGTCCAGTGCAGAATTCAGATCACATAGTTCATTTCAAACAAAAAATCTCATCTTTGGAAGTTCTTTCATTTTCTCAAGTGGTCCATGATAGTTTTTTTTACTATGGCTGAATATTTTAGATTAACACAGGCATTATAAGCTAAAAATTCTCAGAATTGTTGAGAGGACTTCTATTTTTACCGCCTAGGTTACCTTAACATTGTCTAGCACGCTTACGCAATACATCACATATTACCACCACTGCAGGCGTAATCTTAAAGCTCAAGCAAAACACATATTTAGGAGTTTTAACTTGGCCTTAGGCCCACAATTGATATGCATATCTTAATGAAAGCACCGGATGGAATTTTTTTACCTGGCCTTGGAACTAGTGTAACAAAAGTATGAATATAGCCGCTCATAGGCTATGTAGGAGCAGAGGTACCTTACTTTAATGTGATGCGCCGGTCAGGGTCGTTTTGCACTTACTGCTTGCCACTTGCAGAACAGGTGCTCCAGTTCTACGTTGAACTGATGAAGCATGGTAGAACGAATATAAGATAGGTTATTCCTGCACCCAAAATGAGCCAGCTCTGCTCATGATGTCACGCAGATTACAGGAGCAGCAGACAAGTTGCTGAATGAATGTAGCTGGCTGAGAAACGCTGCATAAAATATTTCAACTTACGGGGACACAAGTCAATATCATTACCAGGAATACGTTGGTGAATTCATAAACACTACATTAACCTCACATTGGTCATTTATTTCCGGAAACGCCATTGACAGACTATTCAAGGCATCTTTTTGAAGCATTGAAGCCACGTTTGTAAGGCAGGAAATATAAATTTTATCTATTGGGAATGAAGGATCTCGGTAATGAATAATTCAGAGAAAAAAGGAGCATATGATATCAAACTTATCATCTAGGAAAATGTTTTTATCCCAATGAAATGTCGCAAAACCCATGACCCTTTAATTTAGAGTTTAAATTCAATTAGGCATTTCAATCGCCGAACTTCTTCAGTTTCTAAGTGCATCTATGGTAACGTACTTAACTTGTTGGTCATTGCATTAATATTTGACAGTCACATAAAAGCAATTAATTCAAAATTTGACAACATTAATACACATTCTCAGTTAGTACTAAATAAACCAAAGCGTCAAAAAAATATCGTATTTCAGCAATGGCTATGAGCGTCAGGAAACTTTTCCATTTTCCCCTGCATTCCTAACTAACTACTTCGACAAAATTGAAAGAGTTAAACTCATTTTTATATATCTACCAATCAAGAGAGAACTAGTGATCAACAAGATTTATGGAAATCGACTTCGTTTGACCAGATATTACTTCTATTTAATTGCATCTCTAAAGAACCTTCAAACCCCCTACAATGAAGCTCAATCTGATCCTCGCAATATACAAGCATCTCTACCAGTAATGATTGAGAAGATAAGTCTGTGAGCTATTAGGAATGGAAACAGAAAACAATTCAAGATTAAAAGATTACAAAGAAAAAGCAGCAAAATGTCATACACACCTTGCCAAGGGTTTTTCCCAGATGACCCAAGACTATCCTTGATTTGAACTTAAATTATCACTTTGACGCATGAATATTAATATATATCTTATATATGATACCATGTAGATAATTTAAGAGTCATGACATCATCAGTGGTATGAGAAGTTTAATACAATACTTATGGATAAGACAGGAAATATTTTCCAATGACTATAGCATACAAAATCAATAACGGGGATTCGACATAAATAGGTCACGTTATGTGTCCATCAAGTGAGAACCATTCTGGAGAAAATGAATAATGAGGTAATTTCTCATTATTTAGATCATGTTTTAAAGTTATCGGGTGATAATCATGGAGGGGAAAATGATATGGAAAGTATTTGGTCATCACCTTTTTACAACCAAGGATTATTTTTTGGAACCAATGAGAAACATAGTAATTACGTGTATCATGAGTCCACACAGGTAATAACTCTATTCCACGATTGTCATAAAACATATAAATATAAAGAAAAAGTACACTCCCTTCACATGGTGTCGCATCTGGTACTATAAAATAGTTTCTCTCATTTCCCAGGTCATGTTATGTGGCCATATTTTTAGCCCAAATTGCAGTCCATTTAGTCTACATTTACTTAAGATGACATAAAAACACATAAAACTCTTACTTCTCATTATCATTCGTGTTATGTACTACAAAATGTGCTCATGAGTTTTTCTCAATTTTCTGGTCGTATTATGTGGCCAACAGGTGATAGCCATTGTGAAAAATAGAATAAAAGCACTTATTCATGACTCTCGTTCGATAAAGGACTACTTTTGAGGACCCAATGCCGAACAAGTATTTACTTGTATCATAAACCCCACAGCTTATGACTTAAGTCGACATTTACCTTAAATAATATAGCAATCACTCTCACTTTCTTCATTTTTTTTCAGTTGCCTCCCTCCTTCACTCCTAAGTCGCATGAGTCATATCCAGTGCTGTAATGCGAATGTAGGTCCTTGTCCTAACGAAGAAGGATTCCACTTCTCGCCAGTCTGAACAAATTTTTACCATTTAAGCCGCTTTATATGGCACATTTTATTGTACAAATGAATTTATCATAGAATGTACAAGAAGCTGAATTAGAGAAGGTTCTATTTCCCATTCAGTTATTCAGACTATCATACAATTTGCCGCTTTACACGGTACAATTTTCCTCGTGCAAGAGTTTATACGTTTGATTGATTAATAAAACGTATCGTGTGATGCGGCCTTCACGATTCTACTCAAATTTTGAATACATTATTGCATTTACACACATAATCCCATGTGAGGTTTGATAGTCCGTAAATGTTAACCTCGTGCACTTCCTTGTGTAATAGATCTCATTTTACGATAAAATTGCCTTCATCCAGTCACAAGGAGATTGAACAAGTGCTTCAGTGCTATCACCCAGTAGGGGATATTTAGCCTTGAAGCGTGTGGCATAGCATCGAGTATATACAAAGCTGTCACCTACAACGTAGTTATCATCATGAAGGCAGTGTTGAGAGTCTTCATCTTCCGCCTGGTATTAATTGATAATGGAGAGCAGATCATCAAGGAAATCAGCGGTAGCACATTCCTCTTCGATGATGCCTTCAATTTCTGCTTCTCCATCTTATTCTAACCCCATCAGGCACCTATCTTTGGAGATATCATTAGCATTTGTTTTTCTTGTGAACATAGCAGCGGAGTGCTATCCCATTGTGAAATCTCTAAAACGGTATTTTTAGTCTGTGCAATCAGAGCGGTCACTGATGCTTCCAATTCCTCAAATATAGGAAAAGAACGACTACAGCACATCCTGATTAAGTTTAGTAGTCTGGATGAACCTAGCCCTTGCATTTCCTACTGTACTACATAACCCACGCAATGATTGAATACTGAGAGAATACTGAGAATACTCCTTCAACAGATCTATTGCCTTCTTCACACATTGACTTTCCAGCAGCTGCAATTTCCTCTTCAGGATGAAATATTCCTCTCATAACACCTTGTTAATTTCCTTCCGTTCAGTCTCGCCAGCTTTAGCACAAATTCTGCCTTCCAGTCAGCAGTCTATCTTGGCTGATCATGCACAATTTTACGACCAATGTCTGTTTATTCCATTATTCCTGAAGCTTTCACCTTGAAAATGACAATTTGAATGGATTTATACAACGGAAATTGTTACCTTTACTATCAACCGCATAAAGCTATATGTAATCACAGGATATTAAAAGAATTATCCTCCAATTCCTTATCATATTCTACACATTCCTTTTAACATCCACCAGCCTTGATTTCACATTATGGTGAGAAAATAGCACCAGTCCTAAAAAACAAAAGTTATATGTATCTTCATTAAAAGCTCTGATGGACAACACACCCGCCGAAGAGAGGCATAAAAAAATTCCTTTAAGGAGCACCTTACTCGATTTGCCAGCAATCAATGGCAATAGAGGAAACTTTCTGATCTCCATGACTCAGGGTTTAGTGACCAATGCACTTTCCTCTCAGAATCAACAGCTACCAGCTTTTATTCCATTACACTCAGTTATATTGGTATTTCAAATATGATACGGCACTTTGGAAATTTTTTCGCCTTTTACTGAGTAACTCGCTCTGCCTCATTAACCTAACCAACAGAAGGATTTGATGAAAAGTCAGAAGTTTAAACGTATCAGCATCCTGTACAAACATTTTTAATTCAAATATGAAAGTAGATATGACCTTTTTTTGACCATATGAGTGAAGAAACAGATATTGTTTCATCCGTTCCATCTCAGATGAGAAATGTCCTCTTTCATGATAACGTAAGCGAACAAAAAACTAAAATACAAAGAAATAGTCTTTGAAGTAAATGGGCATTACCTCTACGTACTATTAAAATTAAAAACATTCATCCGTTCACAAATTACTAACCAAGCTATAAAGAATCAAAATTTACCTGTTTTCCTGATCTCTAGCCACTAAGAATATAATTTTGTTGCAGTAACAAACAATCATGACAAATAAATAAGCTTTTGAAATCATAAAAAAATTACAAGAAAACGTAAATTATCTCTGAGACTTGAAAAATACTGAGGTAACAAATTATAGACGACTCCATTCACTACGAAAACTATGAGTGACGCATTTTCAAAACTTGAAAAGGAGTAAGTTAGGAGCTACGAATCAAAACGAAAACGACTGTTAGGATGACAGGATATATTCCAAAATATTAAACAAGGTCATGTTCAGATTAGCTCCGGTATATTTCATCAATCAAAAACATATCAGATGGACGGGAAATTGAAGTGAAATGTTGAAGTCGAGTTGTGGCAGAAATAGGATGATTTTCTCATAAATTGCTTCTGGAATAAAACTGTCTCCAGTCTCTCAAAACGACTTGCTCCTTAGTCAAAGATTTTTACAATTCAATTTAGGCAATAAATCGGAAAATATAAAATATGCATTCCTGGAAAGGTGACACTTATGGTCAATGCCATGAGCATAATACGGCGAATAACAAAAAAAATGCCTCAATATCCTAAATCGTTGCTTGCAGAACAACGTTCAACTTATGACCGACTGAACTTCACTCTTCAATTTATACAAATTCTCTATGAATTTCCTATAAAGCATTATTATCCCCCAACAAAAAGTCGACTCTTCGAAATCGAAGTCGATCTTTCTCTCCACCATGACTTAACATCTTTTTCTCCTCTTAGAAGGAACTTTTTTTTTTCCTCTCTTGGCACAGGTAAATACGGCGAGAGCACGGCGTCTCGTTTCAATTTCATGCAGCTCATGGCAGAATAGCTCAAAAGATGTTGTTGCAGGCTTAAAAAAGAGCATTCTCTTATAAATACACCGAGACAATCGGTACTAAAAATATTAGAGCAGTTATTAACAAAACTATCCTAGTTATTACATGATTAGTTCAAGTCCTAATACAACAGCAAGAAACGTGGATTGGGCTTAATTTTCTCGCAAATTATCGCAAAATAATGATTTCATATGACTAAAAAATGTTATAAATAATATATAAAATAATCAAAACATTAATATTCATCTAAATCTACATTATACCCTGGGAGCCGTCGCATGGGCGTGTGGCAGGGGGTTTTAGGTCACTAGCCGTGTAAACGTTGGAAAAGTTTTTTGGAGATGAAATGGAGACATGAATTATAGGAGTGTATTCAGTGGAGCTTAATTTTTATTGTGGTCGCTTATTGATCGCGGAAAGAACGAGTTTTTGTACCTATCTATTCGGTAGTGTATCTCTCTAATTTTGTCGCATCTGTCAGACCTAGAGATGTGGTGAGGAGTCATGATAATATTCTCTGTGTCGCTCTGAAAAATATCAGTTCTGAATTTATCAAGCAAACTTAGCCTAGCGTGTAGCCTCCGAGTCTCTAGGGGCTCCCATCTTAATCCCTCGGAAAGTTGTGAGACACTAAATGTACGCTCGTAGCAGTTTTTAACGAAGCGCACTGCTTTCCTTTGTATTTTATTATTATTTTTTTGGTAAAATCTATTTGGCCAGGGTCCCTGATTCTCGCGGCGCATTCGAGGTGTGGCCTAACCAGAGCGAAGTAGTCTATCTTAGACTTTTTCATCCGAAGACCTTCCTATTATACGTTTAACAAAACATTTTACTCCACCCACAGTGTAGGTATGGCATTTTTGTGATGACTTTCGTAGGAAGTGAACTGTGGTGCATTTGCTGATATTTAATTCTAACCCCCACTCCTGGCACCGCGAATGAACGTTGTTAAGGTACGATGACAGAGCTTCAAAGTCCACGTCGTTGCTCATTTTACGGTAGATGACTGTATCGTCTGCAAATAATCTTAATTTACTGCCAACTCGAGAACTCAGGTCATTAATACAAACAATGAATAACAGAGGATCACACTTCCCTGAGGAACACCGGATGTGACTTCGACCATATCAGAGCTGAAACCATCAATAACTACTTCTTGTTTTCAATCTCTGAGAAAGTCTTTTATCCAATTCACTATTTTTCTGTCAACTCCGCATGATTACAATTTATATGAGTTTTTTATGACGAACCTTGTCGAATGCCTTCTTGAAATAAATGATATCATAATAATCATTAAAACTGTCTCGCCTCCAGTATGCTAGTATCCACTTCTTCTGCACTGAAATATAGGCAGGATTCCAAAAACACTCTGTTTCACCTTTCAATTCCTTACAGTATTACATCATCATCATTTGTCGTTCAATCCTATGATAGGTTGGCTGCAGCCCTCCGCCCTTCTCTATCTAATGCAAAGTCTCTTACTTACTGGTCGCTCTTCCTATATACATACTATCATCTAAACTTTTGATGGATTTCCTCCCTTTTGGCTCCTACTCACTCATATTTGATAGTAGATGCAGACCTCCAGTCACAAATATCTGGTTCAAGGCGAGAATCAAAGGGAGAAACATAAATGTCGTAATCTGAGGCGGTTTGGGCATTCCCTAGCCCATCTTTGGTTAAGGAAAAAAGTCATTTAGGGAGTAAAGAAGTTTTTGACTCGTAATTACCTTACCTTCAAAGTAAATTCAAAGCAAAATATTGGCGAAATACCTGGCTCTGATTGTTATGCGAATACAGTAATTTTACGATATTTTCTAGTTGTATTTTATCAGATGCATCTTCAAACGGTCCAATTCTCTTCTTTTTATAGTTCTGGTCATGGATTAATTAATTGGTTAGTTGAACTTATTGATATATTCATTAGTTAGTGTTATAGCAAACTAATTTTCAAAACCACCAGCGTTATGCAACTGACAATCATCAGTTGTATTATTACTACCTTCTTCACTGAATTGCCCTCCTCCGTTTAAATCCGTATTTACAGGCAAGTTTTAACTATGCAAGCAGGGACAATTTAGTTAGCTTTAGTGATGTGTACTATAACAAAATGAGAAATTACTGATGATAAATCCGTGATGGAGAATAAAATGGGTTGCAAAGGATAAGAGCTGTTTCATTTAAGAGTCAGTAAAGGAATCTCACGGTGACGCTTTTTGAGTTAAATATCTGTACACTCGTAAATCATTTCACAATCATGTCACAATTAGTTTCACCACCCTAATGCACAAGTTGGAGTAGTGTCATTCTGGTTATGACGCGAGAGCCATTTAATGAATCCCTAAGTTTATACTCCCTATACAATTTTTTTGACATTTTTATCAAGAATTCCTTTCATCTATTTTAGATGCTAAATATTTTTTAACTCATCATGGATGAAATATTTAGCAATATTTCCAGCTTACATTCCTTTGACTGGGATATTTAGGGAGCGTTTCCATTTTTTACTTGCTTTCACAGACCTAAAACAGGATCTGACATAAATTTTACCAGCTTACTCAACTACAAGGGAAAATTAGGGCTAAAATCTTGCATGGGGCGATGTTTCCGATAAAATCACTGCCTCAAAAACTTACTTGATTTTTATGAGCACCAAAATAATTGGTGAATAGACACAACTTCTACTTTAAATAATGCTGGATTTAGATATGTTATTTTTATTTAGAATAACTGAAACTTCAATATGAGGCCATTTTCAGTATTCTCCTATCGTTAATATTTCCACTAGAGTGCCAATATGAACTTTTCTTGGTCCGATACGCCTCCTCAAGTGGTTCAATACAGAAATAAGTGATTCTTCCAGCCTTTATAAACTCTCGCTTTCCAGTTACATCATGCCAATTTAGAGTTTCTTATTGTAGTAGTCCAATTAATTATGAAGTAGTTCTAATGTTATCATGTACTCAATTACCGACGCTGTAGCATATTCTTGAAAAAAAATGCAAATCAATCAGTGGAACAGCATTGGATTGGTCTGTTCATCTTTTTTGTCTCTAGGAGTTGAATGTGATGAGAATCTCAACTTTCCACTTTCCTCTTATAAGCAATAATCTCATCGACCCTTGTGGATATAAATATGTAGGGCTATTCATAAAAGGTTAGAGTTCTATTTTATTCGGATGAAAATATTTTGAGTGGGAAAGTTTGCTGAGCCATTCCGAATTCAGAGCACAAGTTCATTTAAATATCTTCCATTTATGCGCTTTCATTTGCATATTTACAACCAGATTCCTTCTAGCTGGTTTTTTATTCTTGGTTGCGAGAGACAACAATAAATACTAATTTATCTTAGCTTAATTTCGTAACTCGAGGAAAAGTGGCTCTAGGGGCTTTTCACTCTTGGAAAATTAATACGAAATAACTCTGGTTCTCCTCGAGAACCTCGACTTCAGGAAGCAAGTTTTGGGAATTCCACAAACAACTGGCCACAAACAATCGCCGTGTTTACGAGAATGGGAATATCGTGGTGTAAGTTCAAAAAAGCGGACGGAAAGATCCAAAGTTGTGCGACGAACCAGGCGTGAAGTAAGCACTGGAAAGTTTGGTTTTTGAATGCTTCAACCGTGAACACAAACAATTACACGAACCTTTTTATGTGTACTTCTCTCGAGACAATGTGTGTAAAATGGCGTTTATTCACCATCTGGCACGCCTCAACTCCCCTCCTCTACCAAAAACAATAAGTCTTTCACACCGCGCGTGCGATTATTCTATTGCGATATTGTCCGAGGGAGAATTCGAGGTGAAGGAGGGGGAGGTAGAGATGGAGGGAGAAGGGGAAAGAGAAAAATCCTGAGAGAGAGAGAAAGGGCGGAGTGCCGAGAGGGTGTTGACACAGCCACTCAAGACCATCCCCTGACCCCACCCACCCCTGGAACCTCACTCCCTCCTCCGACCCCTCGGCCAAACCCTTTAATGGCGTCCTCTCTTAATCTCTCAGCGAGTGAAAGTGGGGGTTCAACAGTTTCTTGCCAATGGAAGCGGAGGGGGAGACCTTGAATGGACGCGGTATGGTATTCTAAAACATTACTCTATATGCACTTGTCTATGAACAAAAGAATCTCAATGGTACTAACCAAGAAGAAAGGAAAATTTTGGGCGCAGTCCCTAATTTACTTTCAAATTATGCTACTCCGATCTCGCCCATCATGGCGAAAATGTTTCACTTAATAACTATTATATTAATCATTCAATCCAAATATCTGTCAACTGAATTTTGCTTCTCAAACCTAAATTTGATAAACTACTGATCGGTTGTAAATGGTGGGGTTAGTGTCTAACGCATGGCAGCATTCTTTTTTAGATGTAATTGAAAGAAAAACAAAGTACGAATTCGTACTGCGAATTATCATAAAATTCACTGCGGGAAAAATAGGAGTATCTGGGTCCTAATCCAATTCCTCGCAAATAATATTTTAGTTGCAGTAAGAGTTAATCACATTAGTAAGTCTTCGCAAAGTATTGATGTCGCAAATTATCTTCCATTGAATTGAAAAAATTATGAGGAACCTCAAATGGCTACAAAGGTTAAATCACATAAAACACCTGATGGAGTTGTTTACTGATCCATCTTCTCGGTAATAAAAGTTTTTTTATGCTTGTATTGATACGGGACTAATAGCGCTTTGCCCACACACATTTTTTCGCCGAATTCACTCACTGCACCGAAATGGTTTCCACTCTTATTGTCTTACCCCGCCCAGTACAGTCGTCGCGAAGCCGCAACATATCTTTCATCTCTTCTTCCATGTCCTGTTTTATATTTTATGCATACCCTTCCCAACGGCGCTTCTTACGTCACCCTCAGTAGAGCCGCGCCAATGCTAGGGATCATAGGAACACACAAAACCACTCGCCGCGCCTTGGCTGTAGTCTATTCAAGGCCCAGAGGGTTCTTTTTTACAGAGAAGAGGAAGCTGCAGCCCACAGAAATGTGACGGTGCGTAGATCGTTCAGTTTTTACAATTTAAAAAAATTAATCACTAACCGCAATGTTTTATGAAATTGTGATGAAACCTTCAGCTATGAAGATGTTTTTCAGCGTTATCACTTTGTTTGGGGCAACACAAGTAAGTCATATTAAATTCTCAAGTATACATAATTTGTTAATTATCTAGATGGTCAGTTGTGAAAATATGTTTAGAAGTCATTTATATTATTTTTCATCTCAACCCCTTACAGCTTCGTCATGTTCAAAATAAAACACGAATATTGTCCCTGTTATGACTAGATAAAAAGAACGCCCAAACTACCCAAAGGGGTGCTGTTCTGAGGAATTTTGATGAGAAGGGAAGGTTGTAGCGAAGTGTCGCTGCGCTTCCTCGCGCAAAAACTCGACGGGTTGGCACGCAGTTTTGATGCGTCGAGAATGATGCTGGTGTAGGTTGCGTGGCAACGGATGGTGAGGTGGGGTGGGGTGTGAGAGGAGGCGGGTGGGAGAGGCAGGTCGCCCTCTCGCGTGCTCATGTGAGTGAGGGAGGGGAAGGGAAACGAGAGCTCATGGAACGCAAGGTGAATTCAGATGCAGTCATCACAGGGTCCGTGTCTCCCCCCTGTCCCTCCTCATCCGTCCGCCTTGCCACCCCTTGCACACACATTTCCCTTGCCCCTGAGAGCGGGAGAGAAGGAGTCGAATGTTCCTCCGTCCTTTTCCACCCTGAGCCCCTTTCTCTCCCTCTTTCTCTCTCTCTCTATCTCTCTCTCGCTCTCTCCCTGCACACTTTTCCGCCCTTCACGCTGCGATAACGGCCGCTCTCACTACGCAATGCGCGTGCATCTTGATGTCAGGAGGCCTTCCTTGTCTTGTATGAGTTCTCAGTATGCGAGACCAACGAAACCCTTTTGGTGAGGATAAGGTTGGATTTTTTTTCCTACTCCCTGTGTATCGCCCGGTACGGCGAGGCTATTTCTCGCTGCGTGTCGGAAGTGAAATGCCGTGGACGCGGAACATTTTCAGCGCTGAGTTGTGACGACCATGGCGGAGAATCCTACGCGAGGAAGGTAGCTTCGTTTGATGTGAAACAGCAGCAATTTGTGTTCATAGGTGCGGCTGATGGCCACAGCATCAGCTGGGGCAGCAAGCGAGCTAATTCTCTCAGAAGATAACGCACCCGAAGTAATATACAAGTTTGCTGAGGTAGATGACAGTTAAGCTGTAACTTTTGGATCTCCGTTCCCTTCATGAAATATAATATTACCACAGCATGTTCACTCATTTATGTAGGTATAAATGAATAATCACGCTGTCTACGATTAAATGCATTCATAAAACTTTCTCATGATTTCAGATTTAAAACTTTGTTTAACTAACCTCTGGGCGACTGAAAGAATTGAAATAAGTTAGACATCATTAAACAATAAAAACATCTCAATATATGGAAATAACATAAAAATTTTACTTTTTACGGGTTAATCAAAACCGCTTCCATGGGGTCATATCATTGATTTTTTCTGCCTGTGTCACTCCGTTGAGAGATCACTTATCTAGTAAATCCATGCTTCCAACAAATTTTCAAAGTTCAAATACAAATCGCAGAATGCAGCGTCGAAACGCGAGGAATGTATTCATATTGTCGGATCACGGTTGCTATCTACATATATGTTTGATGACAGGTACGTCCTTTGATCATATTTCTTTAGAAGTGATGATCGATAAAATTTCAATCTGGTCTCTGTGCACCCCAAAAGCAAATCAGTGCCGAGCTCGTGCCGTGTTATTTACTCGCTGACATCGCAATAAAACGAATATGGGTAAATCCATTTGTCTCGTTTTCTCCTTTTCTCGTCCTCCGTTAGTCTTCCTTTCGAAATTTAGTCCCCTTATCTGTTTCATCCCCAACAATTTCCGAGGAGAATCATATCATCCGCTTTTAACTTCGGCTGATTCCACAAAATACTAATTTACTTCTGCCTTTGACCATCCAAATATCAAGTCTACAATATCGGTTCAGGCTTTAAAAAATGTGAAGTTAGCTTTAATGAAATCTCTTAAAATGTGCCAAGCAGCATAGAGAGGTAGATAGCAAAGGAAGAGAAATCAAATGTAAGTCAATGATATCATAAGTCCGAGAAAATAGAACTTACAAGGAATAATAAAAATGTTAGTACTTATGTAAAAAAAACTATTAATGTTTAATGCTGAATATTTTCGAATATATTGACATTTTTCCGGTCACGGCTCCCGTATGATACGTTTTCCGTTTAATCTTCTCCAAAAGATAATGCCTATGAGGATCAACCAGTGGTCGGAAACTCGTTGCTGAACCGACCATTAAAACTGAACAAACAGCTGCCACATATGTCTAATGTTTTTGATTAACTTTAATCCCCCCATTGTTTCAATTCTGGTTGAACTTCATACATTACTCATGGTGGCATAATTGTTTCCATTTAACTCGGAACACTAGTGATATTAATTATCTGCGAATCACTATCCGCCATAAACCGTCCTCCCTTCCCCGCACGATATTACGCAAATGCGTGCGTGTGTATACAAATTCAAAGGAAATCTCGACCACGCGCGTGCGATACAGCGAAAGAAGCAGAGTGGGAGATAGAGTGAGGGAGGGATAGAGAGAGGAAATGTGGAGATAAAGGGAGTGTGGAGTCGGGAGGCGAAGAGGGTCGGAGGGGGGGCTTGGGGTTGAGGGGGGTAAGAGGAGGAGAGCGAGCGAGCGAGCGTTGTAGAGGAACGAGATAACACGCATTAGGGAGGCTGGGCACACGCATGGATCACAGGGGGATGATGCTGCAAAGGATGGTTACATATGGATCGAGAGGAGGAGGGAGGATTTTCACGTGGGAGTGATGAGGAGGAGGGAATGCAGGGAGAGAGAGAGAGGGAGGGAGGTTTGGCCCCTTTTGCGAGAGGTTCAAGAGGTGGAGGCCGAGAGAGGAGAGGCGAGAAGTGGAGGAGACGGAGAGAGGGAGGGGGGGATACGGGGGGGGGATGTCGGAGGGGGGAGGGTCATCCGAGAGAACCAAAGTCAAAAGATAAGGGAGTGAAATACAGCCGGCCGCCGTGGCGCGCACCTCAAAAGGAGCGTGGGGTGGGAGTGAGGGGGGAAGGTTGGGGGGGGGGGAGGTGGATGAGCAGGATGGCTACTGGACGCTGTTGGAGGAGAGTGGGGGAAACGAGGAGGAGGAGAGATCGTCGCCGGACACGGATGCGGGTATTTAAATGGGGGGGAGGAGGATGAGGAGGGAGATGTTGGGTTGGGGGTTTGAACCGCACACGGGTGGCTATACGAGTGGGTTGTGGATGGAATCTTTGTTTGTGCACGCGAGTATCCTCGCGCGTGTGTCAAAGCGCGCTGAGCGTGCGCTTCTCTCTTGTGAGCTGACTTGCGGGTTTTTTTTCTCTCATTTGCCCACGGCTCCCTGTGTGTCCGTGCGTGGTTTGTTGCGTGTCTGAGTTATCCTCATCTCGCAACATTGTCCCTCGACGCAAAAAAATTCCAGGGTGGCGATGACATGTCGACGCGACGTCCATTATCGGAGAAATCAATTTAAAATGGCCGAGTGTATTAACCGATGTCAATATCATCCATAACCGCCCTATCGATGCCAAAATAATTCAACCTATTAAACACTTGATTGGCAAACAATGGCACATATATAAAAAAATTATATCTGAAAAGGATGATCACCAGTGTATGACATAATTCAACCTATTATACACTTTATTGGCAAACAATGGCACATATATAAAAACATTATATCTGAAAAGGATGATCACCAGTGTATGGTGTAAAATGAAATGAATAAACGTACCGCGAGCAGATTATCCCGAGCAATGAAGGTGATTTATCAGAAGTTTGAGTCTCAAAGCGAATAATATTAGCTAGAAAGTAGTAATCAGGAAATGAAAGCATAGATATGAATAAAGAGAGCATTTACGTGACAGTAAAGAGAGGGCGTTGACAGCAGCAAGACAGATGATTCGCCCCAATCGAAATGTCGTCTCAACGAAGAAAAAAACCGAAAAGAGAGAGTTAATCACCAATTTTCTGAGAATCTAAGGATGCACTTCACGAACTCCACAAAATAGAAGAGATAAACCCATAGGACACTTTATAAAACAGAGAGCAGCCTCCTGAAAATATTTATGAAAGAAGGAATAAATTGAAAAAATCCTGAGAAAGACACAAAATTGCATTGCATCAAGAATACCATAGGGGATATAGAAATAGAGATTTAAGTAAGGAAATTAACATTTAGATTAATATTAAATGATGCAGTAAGCTATTACTATGCCATTTTCGGATTAACTGTTGGCTGTACTATTGCAAGTCCTCATTTTGACAGTGCAGTCCATTTCGTCACACAATCAATAGTAACAGTCGTCCTTCGACGAAATTGTTACCATTTAGACACCATCGTAAATTTTATGATGCAAATAAAAAAACAAAACTGTTTTTCATACACAAAATACTTCTCTTTCAGTTAAAAAAAATACAGAGTCATTACCTGAAGGGATAAGAAGCATTGACAATATGTCAGTATTTTGTCTTGCCGCTCACAGCATCAAATTGTAACCATCGGAGTAGTTTCAGTATTTTATCAACAGATTTAGTGAAATGGAATTTTATAGTTAGGAAAAATTACAATTTTGCGAATACAAAGAATGTAATGGTAGAACAAAAGAACAGTTAACATTTAAATGTAAATTTATGACCTTGTCGAACTGGAAAAGAGAACCTGGAGCTTGTAGGTGTAACCCCAATCGAAGTGGCATGTATCGAGTAAATGAACTTGATTAGGTCCTGCTAAGCCGGAATGGCTTGTCATCAGACGCCAGTTTATTATTTAATATAATTTTTTATGAATTTTGCCACAGCACTTTCGATTTTTACCATAGAATAGTGAGATTATGACGATAAAACTATGTTAGATTTAACTATTTTGATATTCACATACACTAAGTCATGACAATAATCAACATTAGGCGCAATGGCTTCTTCTAAATATAAAACTCGACCTTGAATATTTTGATGATCACAGTTATGTCTGCATATCATCATATTGCATAGTCCTGGATGTTAAGACTGGCGTGTTGTTGAGCGCGAGTAAGGGAAGGGCAAAGGGATATAGGCAGAGGAGGCGGAAGGCGGAGGATGAGGAGGGATTAAATAGATTGCGATTGGAGAGGAAGGGTGAACGGGAGGAGAGGAGTGTTGTGAGCGAGATAAAGCGAACGGGGGGCTTTGAAAGGAATAGAACAGGTGAGGGGGAGTGGGCGGGGCAGAGGAGAGTGGAGGAGGTTTAGCGGAGGAATCGGGAGTTTGGAGCGAGGAGAGGATAAGGAGGCACGGAGGATAAAGGTGAAGGGCCGTGGAGAAGGACGATTGAGGGGAGGATTCCGAGGGGGAAGGGTGAAGACGGAGGAATGAGGATTTTATGATAAAAAAGAGAGATCTGAAAACCGTAGGAAATCCAGTGAAAGGAACCGGCCGTACTTCCCCCCTTGAATGTATAAATTTCACTCAATGCTGTGCAAAAGGACCAGGTGACTCGAAACCTGAACTCTCGAATCAATTTTAGGATTAATTACTGCAGTTTTAGACTCAAATATTAATTTGATAAATACTTCTAAAATATGGAGTTCAACATCCAGGGCGGTCCAAGGAAATGTTTCCGCCAAGGAAAGGCCGCTTTCTGGCGCCCACATACGTATTCATCTCGGCAAAATTCATGTGAGACTTTACTCAATATCATCCTTTTTTCACATTTATTTATTTTATTTATTTATCATACTTATCACATTTTTAAGCTAAGTCAGCACTCATGATGATTTCGTTTATATGCATGTTTTTTGCAAATGCATTTATTGAAACTATTGTTTTTATGGGTCGACCATAGTTTTGCGCCTTCCTTGAGATAGCTCCCCGGGAAATCATCCGGTCTTAATCTACTGTTCCTAGGTAGTAGACACAGCTCATGGGGCAGAGAGAAGTTCGTATAATAATATTCTCAGTCTGAGGTCCATCGGTATTGTAACTTCTACTCATGGAAGAATTCGTTCGGGTAAGGGATCAGAGCCGAAGGATTCATCTCGTGTTATTGGATTATGTTCCATCAAAAATCCACGCAATGCCTGCTTGGGAACTTTTTCGCGGATGTTGGTGGAACGGTTGAAGACTGAGGGGGAATGGGAAGGAAAACGGAAAAGCGAGTTGTGGCGGAAATTTGGCAGAAGAGAGGAGGGAATTGGCGGAGATAGGAGGCAGAGAGGATTGCACGGTCGGATCCAATCCCCCGCACCGTCATACCTGACCAGGCGCATTTTTTATACTTCCTTCTCTGAAAAAATGGGAAAATGTTCCGCAGGCGGGCGAGGGGATTAGCGATTATCTGCGGCTCAAACCCGCGGTAGGAGGTAAAAGGTTCGGTATTTTGCGATTCCAGGGAGAGCTTGAGACTGCAGGATTCTATTATCATAAATATTCGAGCGATGACACAACAGAGGCCGAATTTGGACCAGTGAACTTAGGCCCAACTGCGGAAACACTAGCGATCGCGTTAACCAGGCAAGTTAAACCACTTCTAAAAGAGTGAACTGACGGATTTAACCGTTTCCTCTCTCATATCTATGCAAAAAGAAGAAGGCGGTTCAGTCCATGTAGATTCCGCCTCATGAGGCTTTCCCTCTTCTGGAAAATTTGGCCATCCAAAGCAGGCTTTCTGAGCATTCATCCGTTTCATTACGAATTCATGTTGGGGTAACCTTATCCCGAATATGTAATTGGTATATATATAAAACGTAGGATCTTTCTTCCATTCATTAATTCCAATACATCCCGCTATGATTACAATCAATGGATTTTGGATTTGGATGACCGAATTTTTGAGTTCCAAATGTACACACATCTCTGGATTACGCGTGTAAAAGGTATACGGTTAGTTGGACATGCAGTAAAGAAAAAGTATTTCACTATAGGTCCGTATGCAAGTCACTATAAAATTCAAGCATTGCGTAAATAATGGAAAGAGACCTTTTACTGTGTGCTACTTACTATAGAAATATTGCAACACGACTTTCAACGCTAATGTACCATCAATATCTGTGCCGTACTGAGCAGTGGAAAAAGGCGAGAAAGAAACGATATTCGGTGTGATATAGCGGAAGGAAGTATTGGAGAGGAAGTTGCGTCTTAATTTTTCTTAAATATAAATAATTGAAAATAAAAACCTGTTTTTATAGCTGAAAATGCTGTTCAACCTTCAAACACCTAATAGACTTGACTACAATCAAAAATCATCCCACCCTCTCAATTAGCATCACTATGTGCAACCTTAACTCAGAGACCTTGTGAAGTCGATATGAGATCATTCGAAATTCAGTTGTTATACCAAATGAAAGATAATGATTCGAATAGAGGATATCTAACACTAGTCTAAATTTTTCAATGGACAATTCTAAAAACAGTAATAAATAGCGCATAACCGGATTCCTCGGAATATTTACTTCCAATCACTGCTTGATGATTTTTTTGTTTTATCATTTCACATGTGGCTTCATTTTATAGCTCATCACTATAGAAATATAATCAATTTCAGTGAGTATTATTTCAATTTCTTTGTGAAATGTACGACTCCTCGATTATTCCTAGTTTTTGAAATTGCTGAAAGTTGCTAAAGCCCCTCCATTGTTGTGCCCAACCCTCATTGGCTGTTTGTTGTTCAGGAAGATAAGGGTTAGCTCGACCTTCGTCTGATACTCATTTTGAATTTTCGAGAGTGCACTCTTAAGGGTACTTTAAGTGAAACTTCTGAGTGAACTGAGACCATGGCTGGGCTGAGCCATTCCATTAGTTTTATCCGCTAATTTGCTCCCCAAGGAAGGAATGACATGAGGTCATTTAGATCAGTGAAATGAGCTCAGTGGGTTCCTCGGGTCATGGTGTGGGTGCTTATCTATGGAGGCTGTTATCTAGTTTTTAATATAGCTGAGCTCACTGAGCTTCATTTAGATAGGGGTCTTGGAGCCTTTGGCAATATGCAGTTGGTAACCAATGAGATGGACACAGGATGGTCACATGGGGACGCCAAGCCATGGTTTCTGGGTCACGAGGAAGACGAAGAAGCGGATGAGCGGTAGTCTGGAGGAGGCGAGTTGGAGATGCGGTTGTGAAGGTGGTAATTGTGAATAAGGGAAGAATAAACGCCTTTTTTCCGAAGAAGTGTCGTTCCCTTAATTGACCCTCGACGGACCCTGAAGGTGACCGCTTACAACTGGTGTCAGAAGTGGGATAGACGCTCATTCATCGAGGGCAATTGATATCGGCAGTGAGTTAAAAGGGTGAGCAGCAATGGTGGTTCGAGTGAGCATGGCAGGTGATGAGATGGAACTCCAACAAGCGGTGAACATGTGCGACCAATTAAAGGAGCTGAGGGAAGAGAACGCGAGGGTGCAGGTACCAGTTCGCGGTGCAGAAGGCGAACGTCCGGCGAGAAATAATGTACTCTTATCGTCCATCGACCATTTCTCCGGGTTTCGAGGGGAGAACGTTGAGGCCTTTTTCGAGCGTTTTGAGAGGGCAGCGATACTGAGTGGCTGGAGTGATGTGGAGAAATTGCATACCGTACGAATGCGATTGACGGGCGGAGCGGAGTCGTTCGTGCGCGCTAAGGTTGAGAACCGCGGAGAACCACTACGTACGAGGAGTTGAAGAGTATTTTGTGTGAACGCTACAAGTCGAGTAAAAGCCGCCGTTTCTATCGGGAATTGCTGTCCATACGAGGTGGATGGCACTGCAGACAATGGCGGCCATCAGGGAGGAAGCGGATCAGAGAGCGTTGGACGCCTTCCTTTGTATTTTATCGGGTGAAGTTGGAAGACTTTGTATTTTATCGGGTGAAGTCGGTTGCGGATGCCCGAAACATTCGACGCCGCCGTGGAAGCGGCCATAAGGATCGTCGAGGTGGAGAGACGAGCGAGCGGCCAACTGGTGGAAAAGGAAGTATTTTTGGGATTGGCGGGCGCATGTTTCGTTTGCCATCGGGAAGGGCATTTTGCGTGCGATTTTCCAGACCGAAGAAGGGGTCGCTGTTACAATTGCGGGCGCCAAGGGCACCTGGCGAGGAATTGCCGCGCTCCGACGAGGCACCAAAACGAAACCGACTCCCGAAGGGGTGCTTTAAACAGAATTGGGGCTGGGCCCGTAGCCACCCCCGGCCCTCTATAAGTGTTGTCTTGCCACGAATCGACCAACACGATGGACGATTTAACGGTGTTAGTGGAAAGTGGGGGACGATTATGGCGAATGTTGATAGACACGGCTGCTCAGGTGTCCCTAGTGACCAAACAGTGTTGCTACGGTTTAACTCTCACTGCGTCGCCCTTAAGAATAAAGGGGATAACAGGGCGGCGGATATACAATCACGGTAAAGTGTTGGCACCCGTGAAGGCGGGGGGCATCCAATTGGTGTTGCGGGCTCAAGTAGTGAACTATCTGGGAGATTATGCAGGATTGTTGGGAGTGGATTTCTTACGCGAGAATGGCGCCGTAATTGATCTGAATAAAGAGGAATTGTCGCTGAAAGGGGGTGTAATCCAGGTGACCGCTTACAGTACTATGCCTAATAAAGGATACACATTTGAACATGTGCATCCTTTATTAGGCACTATTTTTTTCAGCATACCTTAGATCCCGCTTTCTTGACGTCACCCGAAATCCCCATTTTTGCTCAATTTCCCCCATTACAAATCATTGCTGCCCCCTCCATTGCTCCAAAGCATTGCCTCCTCTATTGCTGAACTGAACATTTCAAAGCCTCTTATTACCACTTTAATAAAGACTGCTCTGCTTTCTCATTTCGCCTGAAATGTCAGCCATTAAGAAAAAATATTTCCCGTCTTCATTCGTCTAAACCAAATCAAGACGTATTGATTAGCAAAGGTAGATATGCAACTGAAAGTAAACCTATTACAAATGAGCCGGCTTAAATTAGAGCATATCAGCGGGAGAGAAATTTTCCATCCAGCAACTGAGGAGATAAAGTCAGAAGTCAATACCTAGACTCATTATAAACTTAGTTAAATGGCGTTTTCAGAGTTGTCCTGGGGCCATGATTTCAATGAATAACATGACCATCCTGAGAACATAAAAATATATTTAAACATTTGTAATGGCCTGGTTTCCCTGTTACAACTAGCCTTCTCATTTTCCCTCTTTTCTTCAATCGCTTGCAATGACATGTAATAATGGCATGAAGTAAACTGATCCTCCAAAGTTTCAAATTATGAATAGTCGCACCAAAAAAATCAAGTTTTCGTACCAAACAAGTTTTCAATTATTTTTTCTCAAAGAAGTTGACTAAATCGGTTCTGAGGAGAAATTTTACCATGAATGTGAGCTGTGATGTAGAGATTTATATCGTCATTATTTAATCGCGCAGTAATTCTGAAATAAAGTACCAAGTTTGTGAATGAATGAGGGCAAGAAGAGCTTAGCTCTAACCGCTGGATGCCCGGAAACAAAAGATGAAATTGGAGACTGCTAACGAGCCATTCAGGCTTAGAAGGGCCTAATCAGTGTATTTTAGCGATACATGCGAATTCAAGTAGAGTCAGACTTAGGAGCTCCAAGTTTTGAGGTAGCCATCGTCTTCGACAAAGATCACTCCTTTCCTGTTTTCTTTGGCTAGATAGTAAAAAATTTACATTTTAGCATAATCTCTTCTTAAGTTCTACCATAACATTACCTTTCTTTGCATCTATTCAAATTTTGCAAATTATTTTGATACATCTCTAATTCGACGCCGACCTTAGAGAAGAAATTCCTTTCAGAGATCGAAAGGAATAAGATAATTCTTCACTGGATTCTGGATTTTGCACTTATTATTTCAAGAAAAAGTATAAAATCCTCGTCATGTGTGCAAAGACCCTGCTCACCACAACCAAGGTGGTAACACAACTGTTCTTCCTCAATTAACGGAAAATAAAAATCATTAGATGAGTGTTAATGGCTCTAAATATACCGGAATATATATAAATATATATCTACTGAACTATGTCTCCGGTTAATACCAACCTGAATTTACAATCTCTGATCAAGTATTTCTGCTGCTTGAAAGCGGAAGTCAATATCTTTTCAAATCGGTAGCTTTCATTTCAATTTACCTATAGTTTAATTTATTATACGAACTCGAATTGTTCATCAAGTTCGTGGAAAGGCTACCTCTCTGAACTGTTAATGTTTACCAAACAACATAAAACCGGGTCTTATTGATTTTACCTCTTATATTCTTCGAACTATTATGGTAACAGCACTTGAATGCACCGTACGATAAAAACTTTTCGTTTGCTTGAGCAAGATTCATTTAAAATCTCACAGGAAATAGAAAGTCCCGACTTTCACGTACATTCAAGGTCTGCCATGCGGGAACTTTATTTTTTTTAACGCACCACGAACAGCTCGATTCCTTTACGCCCTATGGCTTACACATCAAAATACATCACGCGGCAAACACGCACGCAATTTATAAGGCTCCTCCCCTTGCGGTTAATCGGCGTTGATTCCATAAATCTTGTTACTCCTTCATCGGTCGCGAGGAAGAGCAGCTCTTTTAATGGGAGCGCACAATTTCATTGGAAACCCTCTCGCGCACTCCAAAAAAATTACGTTCGTCACAAAGGTTAACGAGAGAGAGGGAGAAATATTTCGCAACGCGTTTTATTATTTTCCATGTATTCCTCCCCGCAGGCATGCAGTGAGCTTTTCTCTGCTGGGTAACGGCAAGTGAGGACGTCGTCCTCGTCTCCTCGGGAAGCAGCACTTCAAATGGCGCGCTCGGGTGCGAACGCGTCTGCGGTCGAATGTTCCCAGCATCGAATGCCCTTTCAAGCGATGAGTTCCAGCAAATGCGCGCCTCGCCTCGTGTGGATGGATCTCGGCGACATTTTCATAACGCCGCGGAGAGGTACAAAAAATACTGCCCACCGCGTGAGCACACCCTTTCAAATATTTTAAAGGAGTGAGAGTGAGACCGTTCTACCTAGTCTTTCGTAGAAGGGGGCACTTCGGCGTGAAATAGGAATTTCCTCAAAAGACTTTGGCTATGAATTTTTTACGATAAACGGATGGTGTTAATAATCTCCAAGTGCGAATGGTTCCGTGAGCATGAAATCGCGCAGTGCAGACAATGAAGCATCTCTGACAAACTATTTAGTGAATTTGAATGTGTCTCGGTGGAATTTGCTGAATCCAGGAGAAAAGTACTCAACCATTACCGTCGTAAGAGAGGTGAGGGTACCTAGTATCAAAATTGAAAGAGAGTGATAAGTTTCTTTTCAAGTGCGCATGAAATTTTCAGTATATTCAATATCCCTGGACCCTCAAATATTTTTGCTATGGCGTTCTATGAGGTCCCATCTGTTTGGAAACCATATCCTTCCGATCCGTGGCCGGATACTCAATTAAAATGTTCCTGAAATAATTGAGAAATCTCATATTTCATCCAATATATCTCTGAGTACCTTAGATGTACACTCCATTCGTGTTCGAACACGTGAATGCTAAGTAAGCCTAAATTTCAATCACACTGAAAGTAAAATTATGAAATAGGGAATATAACTGGAAGAGTATTATCTGCACCCGTTGCAAGATGCAATAAAAAGGTGAAATACGGAACATAAAATTTTGTATGAACAGACAGATCATGGGTAATTCCAAAAATAAAAGGTAAAATAGCAGGGCTCAGAGCTCTCAGCCCCCCCACAATATCCGGAATTTGTAGGTGTCCGCCGAATCCTTATTTCCGAAAGAAGTCCCAAAAACTTCGCTCTCTTATTTTTTTTCTCCTCATGAAAAGGGGAGACGGATAAGTTCCAGATCCGTGCGATCCTTAAACGATCTCGAGTCGAGTGGCACTGATTAAAGGAACGAGAACCGAAAAAGATTCCTTTTTCCCGGAGAAAAGGGTACAGGGACATCAGCGAGACAAGCGTCCCGGCCCGCTCCGAATTGAAAGGATGGAAGGAAGGGAGGAAGGAAAGGAGAAGGTAGGCAAGAAGGAAGAGAGAGGATGATGGAGGGAGAATTTAAACCGGCGCGAGGAGATTTGGGAATATTGCGTGGCAACAGAAGGGGGAGGGGAGAGAGTGGGAATAAGAATGAGATTGTGGGCATCGGGAGAGGAGATTGGGGGGGAAAGGGGAGGAAAAAGGGTAAGTGGCAGGGTCGAGTGGTCCGGGGGTATGCGCACCCCTGGAGAGGGGGGGTTGAGTGGGGTGAGGGTGAAATCTAATAAGAAATCCGAAAGGGGGGAGATATGGGATTGGGGCGGAAAAGGTGGGAGAGTGGGAGGCGATCAGAGACGGTGGTTGGCATGGGAGGAAGAGGAGATCTCGAGTAGATGGACGGTGAGGTGGAAAGAGAGAGAGAGACAGAAAGAAATGAAGGAAGGCTTTGAATGAAGTGTAATGCGATTGATTGAATTGGTCGGGCTGGTGGGAGTCGGAATAGGAGAGGGGCGGTAGACAGTGGGAGGCGGGGGTGAAGTGCCGAGCGGATTACTTTTCACTTTGAAACAAGAAAATAATTTGGGGAAAGTAATTAATTTGTGATTATCGGTCCGACGTGGACGGGGTCGGGTATTTTCCTCCAAATTATCGCAGAAAAACCGATTCCTCAGGTAGAGCGGGACGTTTTGAGGTTGAATGCAAATTGCCATCTGCTTATGAGAGATGAGATAGCTGAAGAGAGGCTACGTTACAAAATTGATTAATAACAAGTAATCTTCAGTGTGATTTAATAGATGATATAGCAAACCCCTGCTGATTGCGAGGATTGTTAAAGATTTAATCCATTGAAGCTCACGAGCAACTTACATTCGTGAATAAAAACTTCTTCTCCCTTCCAGAGAGCTCGAAAAATGTTGGCATAAGGTATTTTTTAAGCTTGTCCCTTTTCCTAACTTTACTATTTTTAGCAATGGCCGAGGTAGGTATTTTGGCACTTCGATCGTGTCAGGGTCAACTGCAGTCAGTTGTGCTTAAGACTCCTTGTCACGCGGCAGAACGTGCCATCTGCTCTGCTAATCAAATATTTAATTTACATATGTCCAAACAAAAAAGAGGAAAATTATAGGTGTGGTATATTAAAGGAAAAAAAGTGCAAAAGTATAGATTGAGATGGTTGTTGCATGATGATTATGTTTGGAAATGGACAGCTACAATAAGTGTGGCAGGGAAGGAGAAAAGAGGAATACCAATGCTGAAATGCAGATATTAAAGTAAACTAAGAGGTTAAGGAACGAGGGTGGAGGAAGGAAGAAGCCATAAACTTTGCTAGGTGGATGAGAAGACTCCATTTAAATGGGAAAAGGCAGAGTCAAAAAAGAAGAAGATGCCAAAATAAATGTCAGTAAATACGTGTGTCATCTGCATAAAATACTTCATCATTCTGAGCAAGTTGAATTTTTTATTGATCTTTACACATTTGATACAACTATAATTTATCATTGGCACTCGGCAGTACTAATTTTTGCATTGACAATGGCATTTACAGACTTGAAAGAAAGACGTTCGAGTTTAATTTATCCCAATAGTTAAAAAAGCAGTGATGTTGTATTTATTATTACTAAAAGGCACTAATAAGGTTAATATAATTTTTAAATTCAATTGTTAAAACGTTGTTGACAATAATATCCGTTATTTTCATTTGACAATTATTTGCATGGAAATAAAAGTCTATGCAGTTGAGGGTGAAATGCGAACACAACCGTGAAGCATGTTCCGGTTCATTGCTGTTTTCACTTATCTCCAAACAAAAAAGGGGTGAAGATGTGTCATTATTACGATGAAAATTCCCATCCAATCCATTTCAGAATGTTCTTCTGTAAGGAATACTAGTCCGTTCGAGTCAGCCATTTGCAACTGGAAATCGTGAGGAGGATTTTGGGGTAAATGTGTTGGGCCAATCGTAGAGGTTGAAATAGCAGTGGGTTTTCAGCAATTATGGTGACAGAAATTGCAATTTAGCGTGTGAAGGGGAACGCAATTGGGGAGCATGTCATACAGAGGATACATAAGTAGATTCATGGTAAGGGCATTAACATCATGAAGGGTCCAAAGTCAGAGGCGCCAAACTTAGGCCAATGTTTACTCACGTCTTTGCATTTCAAGTTGGAACAAAATTGCTACATTATGCCATTCCATTTATAACCGGTTTATGAGAAACGTTCTGACCATTTTTAATGCAAAAATTAAAATTCATAAATATTATTAACGCGCAACACCCTTTTAAAATTCACTCTGACTGACATGACTTGTGGTGGAACTACATAATACACTCTGCACTCAGTTAATCCAAATGCTCTTTTGGCATGGCCATATATTGATGTAACAAATTGTACAAATAAGTCGAAAAGGGACTCTAATTGTAAGATACAAATCAAGTTTCAGAGTGAAAATTGAGGATAAAATAAATTAAAAATAAGAAAAAATGCTAAAAGTTTATCAGTTAAAACATTATCTCCAGTACTCAAGTATCTCGCTAAAGATTGTAAATCTTAGAAAAACAGTGTCTGTAACTTATTAGCCAATCGCACTCTTTTAAAACCTGATAAGAAGTGGAAATAAAAATATACAAAGGAAACTGGAAAATGATGATACTCATTTAGAGGAAGTACGAGGTTTTTTGTAGGAAACATGAAAATAGCCCGATATTTTATTCATAAGTCGCGAGGCTTCCAAATTACTTTCATTTTTAGCACATTCAGTGCCGTAATTAACTGCAAATTAAGCAGGCAGATTTGATTATATTGCAAAACCGTGTAGCGATTCGAAATAAACCAACAAGTGCCATTAACAGCAATTGAATTTCTTCGGATAAGACCGTCGTTTAACTTCAACCTTCGACACAACATGAGTTTGAAGTCATCTGTATAAGATATTTATCATTTGAAGATTTTTAGTAAAGATACTCGCTTTGGCAATTTTTTAAAATTTAATTTGATTTATACTCTTCGACTCCAGCAAGCTAACTTAAAGTTATACAAATATTTAAATATGTGAATGTTGTCATTAACTATGAACTTGTTTCATTGGGTTAACTACAAATAATTCAAATCAACTTCACTGTCACCGTTGGTTAACACTGTACCATTTGTTTAAATGCCAAAATTAAATGCGTTACCGAGAACCTCCATCGTAATTAATGATACAATTTTTTTAGAATCTTGTTCATCACTGTGGTTTTAAAGGGAAAAGAATAGCCATTGATATTCTAGTTTAAGTTCCTCACTTTTTACCGAAAGAAACCGTTCAATATCATAGATGCCAAACAGTTTCCAGAGTGTGACATAAATCGATCCAAAAAATCCAGCTAAAATACGACCATACATGACTGATACTTCTTTTGGCGTATACTATGCTCAAATTCAATATCTAGTCAAATATAAGTCATACCAATTGCAAATCTGTGAAACTTCAGCATGCGATTACGTCTATGAAAAAATGTTTTTTGTATTCTTGTCACTCCCCCGAAGCCAAGATCTCCTTAATATATGGTAAAAAAAAGTAAATAATTATCATCACATCAAACTCGCGATGGAATACGAGGATTGGTATGTATATTGAGTGAATCCCTTGAGAGTAATTTAATCATTTATGCCACAGAGAAGGGCGGCACTTTGAACATCACGTGTGGCTAAAAAAATAATAAAAAATAAATACTCATCCATCATTTTTCTCCGAAATAAAGGCAAAAGGGAGCTGTCCTGGGTGAAATCGCATTCCGCGGGCAATTCCACGGGCCAGATGGACGGGAGAGGCTAATGAAAAAGAGGGTTTGGAGAGTTGAAGGGTACAACATTTGAAACACATCATTTCAATTATGTCGCGACCTTAATTTGAAAAGGACTTGGGAACTCGTCCGTGCGAGAAGGCGATAACGAGGCCCAGGGATTTGCGGGGTGCGGCGGCGGAAGAGGGGAGGAAGGTGGCAGGAATGGGCGGGAGAGGACGTGGGAATCCCCCACACACACACACACAGCGGCGGGGAAGCGAGAGCAGAAGGAAGCTGAAATCCCAGTGAGAGCGGGAACACCCTCTGTATAAGGACTGATCCGTAACAACTCGTGCCGGACTATTTTGGGGGGCTGAGACCACTGCCGCAAAAATCCTTATTGTATTCTCTTTCCTCGACTTGCATCTCGTCTCTGACGATCGGGTTTGTTTTCAGAGACAAATGGAGTATTCATGTCTTTCTCTTATGCGTATTCGTTCGATATAATGAACGCCTTAACTGTAAAAATAGATAAGTTGATTCTCCACAGCAAATCCACAAGCGATACTTACTTCTTCGCATCGTTTTCAATCTACCATTTTCGTTCCGTCCATACTTGACGTTCAATGGCCGGCCATATTCGAATTTTTCTTCTTCTTCCTCAATTTTGCAGACTTAATTAACTAATGTCACAGCTCAGAAGTAAAAATCAAAACCATAAATCCGCGGAAATGAAATATTTAAGTTTAATACAACATATGGGCTTGCAGTTATGTACGCTATAAGTTTATGGATGTTGTTCATCGTTTTAATCAGAAAAAAAATTGTATCTCCAATCAACAGTACAAATTCATGAACCTTAGTTATAATTTCGTTAAAAATTAAATTATGACTCATGACAATAACTCTGACCATCTTAACTCTATCCTAATGACTGTGGAAGAAATGACCCATGAGGCGCTTGCTCCACACTGCCCCCTCTAAGATTCGCAATGAACAATCTAAAAGTTTATTAATTTTGCCTTAGTTAAGACTTGCACAGAAAGTAAAGCAGTTGATCAATTGAAAGTAAAGCAGTTGATAATTCATACAAAACTTATAATGCTAATGTGATAAATGTAATACATGTGATAGATGTATAGATAGTGATAGATGTAATAAAGTGAATAATAATGCTAATTTTTGGTGTTTCGGGGGAGAGGAGTGTTATTTGTTTTTGAAAAAAATTTCAAGATAGCTGAGTCGTCACGTGAGATTTATTCTTTCTATTGAAATTAATTTTATTAAAAGACTTCAAAAGAAAAAGACAAATATCATACTTATGCGACTCTTTGGTACTATTGACATTTTTTCCAAAGAAAATTTAGGGCGGCACTTTGTAGTAAGATACACACTCTTTCCTGAAACACCAAAAATTGGTATCACTATGCACCATTTTGTTTGCATTATTTGATCAGCTGCTTTACTTTCTGTGCTCCTGATGTGATACTGCGCTCACTATGTTACGATGGGATTGTTTCCAACTGACTGTACGAACGCGTACGCATTGACACAAGTTTTCCCGCTAACTATAGTACTTTGTATGGACGCACAGTACACAGGGTGGGGTGAACTTGGCCATAAGGGTCAAAATGCAAGATGAAAATGTTGAGAGAGATGGCGGGGAGGATGTGTCTGGGCTCGGGTGGTAATCGGGTGGGGATAGTATCGAGATGGAAAAATCGAGGGAGTTGGGGGTGGAGGCGATGAACTGATAAAGGAGAGGGTGAGAAATGTGGAAAGGAAACAGGTTGACATGTGAGCATGACTGAAGGAGGGGTTCGTGGCGAGTTGTGAGGGTGGGGGGGCTTAAATTTGGAATGAATGCGGTCCACTGAAAGAAAACGGTTCTCTCAGAAGTCTGAGCGGAACTGACTGAAAAACTTGAAAAAAGTTCGGCTAATACTCGCCCGCTCTCTTTAACCTCTCCATCGAAATTAATGGTTTCCTCTCCCGAAACTTTTTCCCGAGTTATCTTGCTCCACCAGATTGCCAGAGCATAAATAGTCGCACTAGAAATGGAATGGAATCATTAGTCCAATTAATCAAATTGCCCGAAGTAACTCACTGGATATTATTTTAGAGTCGTATGCTAAAGAAAATGCTGGCAAGTTATTATTCGTTTTCCTGTCTTCAACTTTTCAACAGATGAGTCATTGATCATGCGCAGAGACTAAAAAAGTCTAATTTTTAACTTCTCCCAACCTAAGTATTCAGATCACAAGAATTCTAAGGATGGCATATAAGTCGAGAAAAGGTTGTTTGAATTTTCTATTGGGAGCACAAAATTACCAATGAATAAATCTTATTGTCGTTGTCGCAAGAGGACTTCATAGCCTCTATGACAAAATATTGTGGCATAAATTTTGCACCTCTCATAAGCTTTTGAGCTTTAGGTTCCTCCAGTTATTCGAATATTTGGAAGTAAATTTTTTAACAGCGTCATTTTATTCCCTCGAAAATGTTCCCATTTTAGGTCATTGCTTTAGCTTCTGTCTCGTCAGTGGAAAGCCGTAAAAACGGTGAGTAAGTTCGCCGGCCGGCGGGACACCTACGCAGAACGTTTAGTGCCTAAACATCCGGTAATGGCAATGAAAGGAAGGACTCCAAAACTACAGATAAAAGGAGGGGATATTGAAATTGGGAAAGGTAATGGTTCGAAACCCGGCCACACTCACTTTGGCCGGGTATCAAACAGCAAAACCTGGTTTTATATTTATGCGTTAGAAACCTGGATTGTGGTATATTGGCAAGACAAACCCTACCCTATTTTGCCAAAGTTTGACCCTTCGCAACTTGGCCGTGATCACTCGCGCAACCCTTTAACAAAGAGTGAAAGTTGCGGCCATCCACCAGTCAAAAAGCCGGTTAGTTCGTTGGCGAAGCACCGACTTCCGTCATTCGCGGGCAGTAGAAATGATCCCGTTTCCCATAGTGCAACACGAGGAGGTGTGCGAGCGGATACTTGACCATCGAGGGCTCAATCCCAAATAAATTAGGTCGATACCCTTGCGGTCTTCTGACTCGTCAATTTCAACTTTGAGGGAGTTCACTTGAACTTATTTTAAAGTGAAAGATAAATCTCGAAAATCCGGATAAGTAAGACTTTTCATCGGCCAATCTGTATGCTAAAACCAGCCCTATTAATGTGATTCGTAAATACAAATGCTATTCGACAAAAACCTGCAGAGGTCAGAATGTAAGGGAATCCTTGAACAGTTCAATTCAAGTGCCGACAGAGACAACCTTCTTCTCCTTCAAGAGTACACATCGGAACTGCGAACCATCGTCCAACGTGTAATGCAACCTAGGCGGGATCGACGAGGGGACAACGGCAATAAACTGAGATGGCGAGGGAAGATTCGAACGAAGGAATGCGAGAGAAAAAGTCAATGTTAGAGATGTGCGTGTATGTGTGGAGAGGGGACGGGAGAGAGGTGGGCAGACATCGCCGATGCATTGAGAGATGGCCGCGCTCAGTGGAGACGGGCGCAGGGAGAGTGCACAGAGAGAGAGAGAGAGAGAGAGAGAGAGCGTGAGAGCTGTTCCGAGGAGGCGAGGGAATCCGATATTGCGATCTTTATTGGGGGCAATCACGTCTCCGGTGATGCATGGGCCTCCCCCCGGCCGTCCCACAGCCGCACGGCCGTCTGCGTCCCCACTCCTCGTGCCTTTGCACCCAGAAAGGGATTACGGCAGGGTCAAGTGAAAAGGGACCACCTCCCCCCCCCCAACCCTCCCCCTCACCTCGCAACCGTGGCAGGCGTCGCCAAGGGAATTGGAGAAAGGTACGCGACATCGACGTATGATTCTCAACCGCTAATCACCAACGTTGTCCGCCGGGCTCACCACAATTTCAGCCGAGGAAAAAGGGCACGACCACAGAATATTCATCCTTCAAAGTTTGAAATGGTTCACTCCAAACTTTGGAGAATGCCAATTACTGCAATAAGAATAATATCTACAAGGAAAAATCAAGCGTTGGGTCAGTAAATAGGAAGGTAATACCCACTCTTTTTCAATTAGCGTAGGCATAATTGAAGTTCCTTTGTAGAGATTTATTCGTAAGAGATTGAAATTTTGTATTCCGTAACAGCCAAGAGGCAACATAGGTACTCTCAGCCCAGAATAAATTCTTCATTGGTTAAGAATTGGATACCTTCAAAATTTTGCGTTTAATCAACGTCAGTTCTAAGGATAATATCTTACATTCATAGGTTATATACTATAATTTTGAAACTATTCATTTGTCAAGGGAGATTTATAAGTAGGTGTCCAAAAAGTTTTCCATTCGTTACAGTAACCTCCTAGCAGCTAAGCTCATATTTCATTTCCAAGTAGATTTTTAAAAATTCAGCGATTGGTCTATAAAGAGGATTCAACAGCGACTTCGAATTTAATAAGTTAGAAAGGTTCAAATATTATTTGACTGTTATACGAAAAATCCATGGTGTCTGAAAACAAACCTAAGAAGATGTAGCATACTTGCTGTATGAGAATACAAGGGCTACTTTTCAGTAACCCAGCTCAGATACATTCATGTACTTCAAAAACATGATGAAAACAAAAATTTACAAATCATTAATACGCAATGCAGCCACATGAATTCAATATATAAATCCATATTTTTTGTTTTTGTAATTCACTCCGCAAATTGTAAAATGGGCTTCGTTGTACCCAGGGATATCGGCACTTGTGAAACAGCGAAACTAAATGGGCTAGTAAGTTAGTTAACTGGGAAAATGACTGAAAACTGAGATCATTTACGCCACTATGAGTAAAGGGGCATGTCCCCTTGCTCATAATGGCGTTAATGACCTGCCCAGGCAGGCAGGTGAGGGAAGGTGTACGTGAGAACAGAGGTGAAGAGATATAGTTTCGGCGTAAGCCTGCTCTTCACAAAAGGTGGCAGGGGGTATATGAGTGTAATGTTTTATCTGACGGAAGGAATACTGCACTCATGTCAGAGTGACAAATGGAGCTGCATGAAAGCCAAGCAGGGATTGGGATGAAAAATCTCTACCAAGGGATTGAAACGGGGAATATTTTGCTAATAACTTACTTATTTTTTACGGAGTAAGTGTAGTTTTATAGTATTTGGCGTCTAACATTTCATCAAATATTTAACCTCGGCATTATACTATAATTAAATTGCTAATTAGGGCTAATGATGAGACTAAGTAAGATTATTCGACTGCCTCCGGTCCTAATCCATCTGTATTGCATTCAATATTTCAATCATATTTTAATGATTTAGTTCCATCAAAGCAGTCGGAAAAAAGTAACTGAGAATAATTACACCTCTATATTTCATCCTGAGGTGATTACTCTAAAGCTAAATGCTCGCTTAGATGTCTTTTAAATGTGGTCATTGAAACACCGGGGGGATTTTTTTATGACTGTTGTTAGAAAAATATTTTACGCTACCTGTTGAAAAAACTTTTTATGTATATTCTCTGGATTATTATCACAGAAAATAACTATTATAACATATGAATGCAAGTATTACTTCGATTCTATGCTATCTCGTTACTTATATTGTATATTACCCAACCAATAAGGTACAGATAGTCTCATCGTCTGTTCACATTCTCGTGTTTCCGCCTTCAAGGGCTAGATCAGTGTCCCATCACGTGACGTTGCTACAGCCTTGAGCACAGTAGGAGGATACTTCTGTGCCATTTTCTGCAGGAAAGAATTTCAATCGATCAGTGCTGAGGACAGATCACTTCCGTAAACAATGCAGGCACGCGTTCCAGAAAAAATGATAACATTCCTCTAGAGTTCATTCCAAGGAGACCTGATACGAGAATTTCTTTTCGGGAATCTATATATGACGAAATTCCGATGCTATCAGGTTCTTGTGGTCATTCTTAGCCATGCTAGCAGCATTTTTTGGTCTCAATACAACTACGATAGAGTTTGGAGTCAATTCGGGACACACTCATCAAATTACGTTGTAGTCTCATTCGAATGCATATCGTCAAATTTTAAATGAATTTTTTCTCAACTGAAGTCGTATACAAAATTTTAAGTTACCAGCAATAACATTAGTTTTTACTTCACACTTCTACGACCAATTTTTTTACGATTAGGTAGATGATGGAGAAATTTTATGAACATGGTCTAGAGGTACTTATTTTGTTTATCAACCTCCAACGGGAATTTCACAATATAAGTCACAGAGAGCTCAAGAGGACGCTAAACCGAATCAAAATCGCACTAAAATTAAAGAGGTTGGCAGGGCTTGCCTTGAATGATACAAGGGCGGGGAAAAGGTTTTGAATACGCTCAGTGAGGAGTTCAGGTTTCAGGTTCAATGCTGCAGTTAGGCAGGATGATGAGCTTTCGGCAGTTCTATTGAACATGAAGTCCCACAAAGTACCTAGTCCAAGTCATATATGTATAGGAAACGTAGTTTGAGGAGTCGATTCAGATAAGAGCCAACGCCGACGATAATGCGATTACTGCAATTAATTGCCCCAGAAAAGGCCTAAAGTTCAATTAATGCTGATAAAAATACATGGCGATGTCGGCAACGATGGACCGGACCTGACAATTGATGAACCTTCCAAAGCATATTATTGACCTTCCAAAACATAAACAGAATAAATTTCCTCGTCGTATCACTGAACAGCTACAACAATCTCAAAAAATGCATGCAGGACAGAGACAAGGCCAAAAACCGGGCCTCTTACGCCAGTTGATAACTATTCAGGAGTAGATTGATTAGCAGAACCATTAAATGTAAGATATGTTTAACTTAAGTATGACCAGTGATAACATATTACTCTGAAGTCTGAACAATGACTCGGGTGGACAAGAGAACACTCAGTACCATCGCAAGACGGATCCTTCGAAGAATATACGGTCCCAGAGAGTACGCTGATTGGGACACATGGAGAGAATGATCGAAGAGGAAATCCCGAAACGGCCGCTAAAGGAAGGCTGCCCAACCAAGGAAGGAGGGGCGTCCTGGGAACAGATGGTTAGACCAAGTTCAAAGTGACCTTGAGAAAATGGCAGTAAGAGGATAGCAGTAAGAGTCAGAAACGCCGACCGCCTGAAGAGTGATCGCGCAGCAGGGCAAGGCAGGGCAAAATAACTGCACTGGTTGTAGCACCACCTGAGAGAGAGAGAGAGTCATTGCCATAAAAATAATTTAATGGAATTACGTAATTATTTTATGAATGTTACAAGTTAAATAACATGCAATAATGTTTCCAAGACCGATATTCAAAGAATGTATGGTTATTGTTACGATACGTGGTCTCTATGCTTTAAAAGCCCATGCTCAAGGCTTTCTACCAGATTAATTCTCCCCTCAGTTCAAGAGCTGATATTATCGAGCAATTTTATAAATAAATATCCTTGATTCTCTTCCTGGGATTCGCAAGATTTCAAAAATAGTCCTGTGGTTTCGCATTTTCTTTCCGTCCATCAGTTTTTTCAATTGCTCTCGCGTATGCTCAATAGATGTGTAAGTTCTTTGACAGTTATAAAAGCACAGATGTAATTTGAATCCCTCTCCCATGAATTAAATAGGTCCTTGAAATAGTATTTGGTTCGTTTTCTTCCATTTTAACATGTTCCAATGCACTCTATATTCACCTGTCTTCAGAGAAGGTAGAAAATATCTTAAGCTGCTTCCGAAGCTGAAATGGCACCGTTTAATACTTGAAATCTTTGTTTTAAGGATATAACAGAGTTATTATAGACTTTATAAGGGTCGTTACAAGAGCTTATAACAAGCTTGCAAAGAATAATACAATTATAAACCTGGAATCATACTCCAGCAGAATGAAACTTATTGGAAGTATAATTTATAACAGGTATTTATATTAAAAAATTGAATAATTATAGCACAAACTCACGTTAATTATTTTTCACCGGCAAACTCGCACTGACGATGATAGACTTTAATTACCGTAAACACTTGTCAAACAATGATTTTAGGAGCCCACATTACTTAAAACGCGATTTTTTCACTCCAAAAACTTAGCAAAGATGTTAACAAAAAGAAGTTTAGGGTGAGTAAGGACTGATATTTCGAGCCATCGTCAATTTCTACCTCTTTTCCTGCCATAACTCTCCACCAGAATCCTGTGGGTGTCATGGCCCGTTGTAAAACATCGTTAATTTCGATAGTTATAAGCCTCAAGCCGCATTGACCGATAACCTAGGCCCTTAACGTCCAAAGGGTCCTTTAAGAGGCAGCCCGTTGTTCAGATGGACCCGTAACTACCCCTGATCGTTCCCGTCACGGTCAGCCTGCGAAGGAGTGGCAGGAGGGGAAGCCAGGGAGGAGGCAGACAGGGCCCCGGCGGGTGTCAAAGCGGGGGTGTGGGTTGGGTGAGAGGGAGACGGGGTATAATGGGACGGGGTCGAAATGGCGCCCCGGGATGTGGCGCCCCCTCTCGGATCCTCGGAAGATTGATGTCTCTCATTTACGGTCAGCGCGGACGTATGTGGACGAGGGGGCTGGTGAGGGTGTTTTGTAGGGGGGTCAGGATGTAGGAGGGATGGGGTGTTAGGGTTTCCGATTCAACCCTGCGTCACATTCCTCTTCCCCAGCCCACCCGCCGCACCTTTCTCCGTATTGCAATATATTTCCCCCCGCCGTCTCAATCCCTTCCCCCTCCCTTCTCCCCATTCCCCCATTTTCACGAACGCTATGTGCGGCTTTCTTTCCTCCGGTAAACGATCATTTCCCTCCCACCCTCCTTTTTGGCAGGAAAGCAATCTCAAAAGTGAGGAACTTATGTGCCGGCAAAACCTCCGAAACATGTGGGCCTAAGGTTTTACGTGTATCTTCGAGTGAGTTACAGGGCAGGGGAAAGAAGTGAAGAGAATTGGAATTGGCCAGGAGGGTAAACAAAGAGATGAACGCCTACAATAGAGACAAAAGTGAAAAGGATCAGGGTGGATATATAAGAGGCAATTCGAATAGGTGCGAGACAGAACATAGCATCTTGAATAGTGGTTCATTTTTCAATACCAACATATAATGAACCCCTTTACCAAGTTTTCTTAATAGTATATAACGTCAAATACTCCAGCTTGAAAGCGTAAAATAATAAGTAAAAAGATTATAAAATTTTAATGAAGCTCTAAAATGCAAGTCATACCAAGTTAAATCGATTTAATGTCAGCGTTATTTTCACCGTGTAAGCTCTCTGATTGTCTAAGAAGAAATCAGGCTCGTGTCATAAGGAACAGTGCGCCAATTAGAGGCTTTCTTTGTTACCGCTTTTCATGGAAAACCTTAAATTAACTTCACGAAGGAAGTGGCGAATGGTATCTACTTGTATTCACGAGAAAATTATTTTTACAAGAAATCAAAAGGGTAATAGAAAACTGCTGTAAGTTCAAAAATCAAGCTAATCTACAACATGACCCCTTAACATAGGACTCATAAGTTATTTCTATACATTCGCTTTGATCGTAGCACCATCCTATTAATCGATAAAATTTTATGAGACGAAGAAAATAATTTGAGATCTAGAAGAGTCTAGCAGCATGTTATGCATAGGGAACAAATATTACTAATGCTTCCTGCATTCAAGATCAATCAAATATGCTCCCAAATTATGAATTTCTTCAGCAAATAAATACCTTCTTTTGAATTTTCCTACTCCGTTCATTCAGAAGCAGAAGAACTTTTAATTGGCGCCATACGGTCAAGCAGTTTGAAGAAACAGAGTCCTCCCATTCCACCGCTTCTTCATCCATTAATGAGTGCTATAGCGGATATTTTAGCTTTTTTAAGGGATCTTTGACCTATCTTAACTCCAAAGACGAAATGCATTGCCCTCTGGTTTTCATTAAGGAAAATTCCGAAATGCATTAACTTCAAGAAAATGTTTAAACTTTTATAGTAATCTGTATTGAAAATAGTAAATTATGAAAAGGGAATTTCATTCATTACTACAAGTGCTTGATTTCGTATTAATTATGAATATAGGGTCGTTTTTAGTTCATATTTGTTTATGAAAAATTGAATATGGAAACGCAGCTTCCGCTTGAGCCATTTTTTTACTTGTAGCGTGTAAATAGTAAACGCGATGACGACACGTTAAAAAAAGTGCCGACACTTGAAGAAAATTGAATTCTGCAAATAACAAGGAAAATATTGTACTGTCAGCACTTCCAAGTCCTCCCAAATTCGAATACGCCTATATTGCCTTGCGGATAGAATATATGCTTCCGGGTGGGGTGGTCTACGCAAAAAGCAGGGGATCGATTCACCTAAATGTCTTCTTCCTGTTCCGAAATCGCCACCGTTTATTTCATTCGGGCTCGGATTGACTTGACGCTCCACAGCGAGAGTATGGACCGGGTCCCAAGTCTCCGACCCTCACATCATAAGAATGCTCCCTCTCCGACATTTAGCCCGAAAAGAGTCGGATGAGGCATAAAATATGGTGTTCATCGTCGAGTACCGAAGGTCATATCATGGGATCTTTCATACAAAGTTTTACTTCCCAATGTCATTTCAGTTCGACTGCGACTCTGTACTTCTAGCGTCCATTTCCTAATAATTCCGACTTCCCCATCTCTGTGTCTCATAATTCAGCCATATGAAACAAGAATACATGTCATATCATTTGAATGTCAATATTCGAACCACGTTTTATTGTGCACTATACCATATGAAAATACAAATAGTTATGCCAAATATCATTATCATCATTTGGAGCCATTACTTCAAACTATTTTGAGGAGAAAAATTCATCGGAATCATTTTTATAAGAGCGTTGACAATGAAACGTAAAACAATATGTATATAGACTAAATAACTAGAATATAACTAATTTCTGCATATACACCAGGGTTGAAATTCGCTATGAAAAAATCATTTCACTTGACCGGGATTCGAACCCGGATCTCCCAATTGCCGGTCAGGTGTGTTAGCCAGTTATACCACCAAGCCATCTTGCTTCAAGACGAATTTCGAGGGGGGTTTATGCGAACTAGATGTTCAAATGATTTTTTCATAGCGAATTTCAACCCTGTTGTATATGCACCCGTGCGAGTGACTTCGTACCACATCATTTGTTAAATGCAATGTTTGGAAATTTAATTTCTGCATGTCTAAAAATTGCAATGAAGCAACTAGAGCGTACAAATTTCTGACACAAGACGAAAAACTTATACATTTACCATTAGTCATAAAACCTTAAATTTATTCACTTCCTTTGAAGAGATTTTCTCAGCGTTTTCAAAATTCAGTACACTATCCTCTTCTGCTTAAATTGTAAACTTGCTCTCATGTCAATGGCAACAATAACTTTTTACAATTTTTAAGGCAGAGAAAGGCTTATCTGCACTCGTAAAGTAATAATTTACGATTTTCCATTGAGGGCTAAAATATATTCTCCAGAAGCAAATAAATGTAGTGTCTACGTTTAGCATTGGGGAATTCCACTTAATTATAACCCTTGAAGCAGACAAAATAAATTCAAATGTAACTCATCTTAGGTACTAAAAAGGTGGATTTCCATTTCACTATATTCTATATCATAATAACAGATAAAAAGAGGAATTAGCTAAACTTCTACTTATACCTGTACATGAAGGGCGTCTTTCTTCTTTATTTCGTCTGTGTCAAGTGAATCTCCGGATGTTGATCGACGGCTTAAGGCTCACTTAAAAGACATTAGGCGGAACAAACCCATCTCACATCTACCATATCACATATGGAATCATATGTCGGGGGAAGTACAACTAAGATGTTGATGGGGTAATCCGATGATGCACATCATACCATGTCTCACGACGTTATTTTTAGTAACTGAGCCGTGAGCTTTGAAGAAAGGTGGGAGTTTAAAAAAACACGTCTGAATGAGATGTCATGGGGAGGAAATGGCTAATTTACCTAATTAACGCTTGACAGCATCAACTTACTTGATGCGGATGACAAAGAAACCCGATCACGCCACAACAATCGTGGGTAGCGGAGTTCCCCGTCTCCCTCTCCCTCATGGTCTCAGCATTATTCGGCTAAATGCCTCCCAAGGAGACACGTTCCCACAAGTGGACGTCAACTTGTTGCTTGAGGAAGAGAAAAGACGGCTAAGAGAGTAATTCGGCGAGGGTTTTGACGAAATGGAGACGAGAGGGTGTTTGCGTACGCTTTTGGGAGCGTAATTCGCTCAGAAGCTTGAAAGCGAGAGCGGAAGACGAGAGGATGAGTGAGTCGACGAGCAACGAAATGAGCACGAGGAAAGAAAGGAAGTGGGAACGCAATTTTCCCATTCTCACCACATTTAGAGCAATGCTGAGTCAACAACGAGGGCATTTATTTTTGGCCACTCTCTGCGCAAAGTCAAAATACCTAAGTAAGTCGCCCCTAACCCACCTTCGTACCTTTGATCATAACGAGCAACTATCGAAACCGGTTGAACTAAAAAATTGAAAAGTGTGAATAATGACGAAAGTATATTTCCTTACCATCAGAATTAGTTTCGGGTCGATTCTGCAAGGCTACGTTACCGAAAATTGCATCCATTACAACTAGAATGTTTAGATGTAAACTATACATTCTACTCTTAACACCACATTTGGTCTTAAAACGGGTAACATACAAATGGTACCTACAAGTAAGGTCAGACGTAAAATATTATCAAGCAGTTTACACAACCCGAATGTTTTCAGTCATATTAAAACTCAAGCTCAGCAAAAACGCCCCAATAACGTACCGCAAGTGGTTTCAGGGAACCAGCAATTACTCACAAATTTGTGATTATAAAATGGCAAAACCTCCTCAAGGCACGTGCGGAAATAGTTCAGAAGAAAAATCATTCACCTTGATCTCCTAGCGGTTGACTCCATTTATAAACCACCGTCGCTAGCCCCGGTATCCTTTAAATTTCTCCTCCATGTAATATAATAAACTAAGTGGTAAAAATAGAAACATCCGTTACATTATCACTTCCTTAGATTTGCAAGGATAAAAGTCTGATGTAATAACACTCTCTGACCCTGAAATCTCAGAAATCGCTTCAATATAACACTCGGCTTCTGTGGCCTTTCAAAGGAGAATTCCGTCAAATCGCGTCGGAGCGGAGATGCCAGAGCGTGATTTAATCCGGAGGAAACCTTTTGCGAATGAAGTCAGTATTAATTACCCATAGCTGATAGCAAAATCCGCTTCAGCTCCAACCTTCGGCTAGAGACAGTCAGAAGAAGAGAGGGATCACAAGGGTCAAGAACGGGCAATTCCGACGGTCTTATGGGAGCTAGAGACGGAGGGGATATTGGGCGTCGCAGGTGGAGCGCCATGAGGGGCGGGGGAAATGTTATTACTCGGGATTGTGGTGCTGAGTAGGGGGATGACGCGAGTTTGGAAAGTGAGGGCCGCTCCGCTTCCAACCGGTCGGTTGGCTCACGAGGAAAACGGCGATGGTTTTGGAAGGCTTTGGGAGAGAAGAGGATTGTGCGGTCGGTTCGCGGCGGCGAGGATTGTGTACCCACCGACCCACCCACACTTCTCTCCTCCCCCACCCCCTCCCCCCCCACTCCTCCCTGCCCGAGAATCCTTTTGTCGCCGAGGAGGGCGGAAGAAAGGGCGGCCGCCACCCCTAATGGACGACTCCTTCCCACGGGCCTAACGTCTCTCCGGATGCAGTGGTGGCGGCTGAGCAAACTTCGTCCCGTACCCACTTACATTCTAAAAACTACCGCCTTCTGAAGCCTCCTCTTCGCGCGCTTCCCCTTCACCTCCACGCCTGGACCAAGGCGGAGGGCGTGGGAAGGAACGGAGAACGCGGGGAAGGGAACGATCGCCGCTCTCGTCCTCTCCGTCCTTTCCTAGGGAGTTGGGGTGAGAAGGTCGAAATGAGATCGACATTCCCTCCTTTTCGGACCCCCATGCCTCAATCATCGAGGGTGTCAGGGTGAGAATACGAGAGGCGACCGGGGGAAATATTTCCCCAGAAAACGCTCTAAACGGAGGATTTCCGTCGCCCGAAAATTGCAACAGATCTGTAAAGTGCAGCTGTCCATGTGACGCGTTTTCCCCTCCCTCGAAACTAAAACCTCATCCCTCTACCTTTCCATCCAGAATTTCCACCCTGTACTGAGACTTCCACCCTGGGAGACCTTATAGAGACATTATTTGCTTACAGGGTGTTCCTCTGATGGGAAAAAATCATGCTTATAGCTGTTTTGCATGCTTTACTTAACAACTTATATTCCTATATGAACCAACTTATTACAGAGTGATGAATAGATCCAGATTTATTCAGTATTTTTAAAATTATTCCCGCCTACAACTAGTAAATTAAACAAACTTAAATATCTATTTTAATCTGAACCTTCCTTCTCATCGCAACCATAAGAGTTGCTAATAGCTGTTTTGTATGCTTCATGTAATTGTAAAAATCATGCTAATAGCTGTTTTGTATGCTTTACTTAACAACTTATATTCTTATATGAACCAACTTATTACAGAGTGATGAATAGATCCAGATTTATTCAGTATTTTTAAAATTATTCCCGCCTACAACCAGTAAATTAAACAAACTTAAATATCTATTTTAATCTGAACCTTCCTTCTCATCGCAACCATAAGAGTTGCTAATAGCTGTTTTGTATGCTTCATGTAATTGTAAAAATCATGCTAATAGCTGTTTTGTATGCTTTACTTAACAACTTATATTCTTATATGAACCAACTTATTACAGAGTGATGAATAGATCCAGATTTATTCAGTATTTTTAAAATTATTCCCGCCTACAACTAGTAAATTAAACAAACTTAAATATCTATTTTAATCTGAACCTTCCTTCTCATCGCAACCATAAGAGTTGCTAATAGCTGTTTTGTATGCTTCATGTAATTGTAAAAATCATGCTAATAGCTGTTTTGTATGCTTTACTTAACAACTTATATTCTTATATGAACCAACTTATTACAGAGTGATGAATAGATCCAGATTTATTCAGTATTTTTAAAATTATTCCCGCCTACAACCAGTAAATTAAACAAACTTAAATATCTATTTTAATCTGAACCTTCCTTCTAATCGCAACCATAAGTAGGATACTATATGCTATTTTTCTGTCACATTTTTACAGATTTATTTCAAACTCAAAGGGCAACGTGTTCTGCAAAAGTGTTCACTTTGACATTATCCATTTTAAGACTGATAAATACCTGGACATTTTATGGCACAAGCAAAAAATAATTGTTTGGTGAGCACTGAGATTTGTTCATCAGAAATATACTTGAATTCACGTTATTTTATCACGATGATGCAGTTTACCTTGCTTACACCATACTCATTTTTTCATACTGATATCCATACAGCCACAATACCTCTTGATGTTTACTGGTCAATACTCGAGGTCCATCTAGAAACCGACTTCATTGCTATTTCTTAAACTACTGGAAGAATTTAATCTCTGGAATAGCAACCAGTGGTAATTTTTCCTTGCTACTTCACCAACCAATGCAATATGTAGTTCCTTGTTATAACTTGACTGCATCCCCTGCGGTCCGACTGGCTTCGTTTTCCCTATGCACTACATTCTGGAGGTGAGGGCTTCCGTCTGTTTCAACAGCATTAAACTCTCCCCTCCAACGCTCTCCCCAACCAATCCGAATGTACATTCCTCTTTCAACAATGAAGACCTTATTTCCACGGCCAGAGCGTTCGTCGGATTCAGTTCCACGCTGGAGGACATCTTTATTGCTTCAAAAGGCTCTCTTCATGGACCAATAAAGATGGAGGCCGTCCAAGCAATATCAGATTTGACGGGATGGACGACTCCCGTGACCACGCGTGATCTCCCCGCACCTAACGACTTTGTTCGCAGTGAATCAGTACGTAAAAGTGTCCATTCGAACACTCGCTGGGACTGTTCTGAGATGTGAGTGAAGATTCTTGCAACCATGTAAATTAACTCTCCCATAACCATTAAATACATGGGTAAAAGATTGCACAAAAACTCATTCAGATAACTCTTCCGATCTCTGTAATAAACAAAGAGCCGCACAATAAAATGTCCCTATCTTCAAAAACGATGAGAGAGACTGCATTTGGATGGAATGAGATTTTAACCTCAAAAGGTGATGGAAGTATCTCCAAATAATACCATGTCCAAATGAAAGAGGCGTTTCATTGATGTCTTGAGGAAAACAGCATCGTTAAACCACTCACCCTAATGCTTAATAATTAGTATAATTAAAATAGGTCTCACGTATGCATTGAATTTTTATAGGGGGATCTCACTCTCTATTAATTTGTCTTTTCTTTGTTTACACATCATGGCTGGAGTTAATTGTGAATCAAACTATTTTTCTAATCCCTGATTTATTGAATTAATTTTTTAGGCGTAAACCCTATTTTGATGAGCTGAATTCATTCTTTACTTCATTATCACAACGCTTTGCAGTCAGTGATGCTCCGTTTAGCGAGAGAGGGGAGTGGAGTAGATGGCCATTCCAAGAGTGACGGGCTGGAAATGGAACTTCAGGGATATTGCATCCCGTAGCCGTGCACATCCGCTCATTCCGTCATGCACCACACTCCTCCCGGTGCATTCTCTCCCCAACCCGCTCCCAATGCTTTTCTTTGGAGTTCTCTATTAACGCGTGCATTGCATCATAGCAAATCGTCGCTGGATTTTGAAAGCTCCGATTCATTAGCTAAGTCATCAAATGAACCCTTCACGAAGTCACACTTCCGCAAGCAAGATTTTTCATAATAATAATTTTATTTCTAGATACATAGCTTCAAATACACACAGCCATGTACAAGAAAATAAGGAATGTATGCACCCCATTAGGACAACTGTCCTGCTTTGGGGTTGCCGACTCTTCAAAGTTAATACACATTTCGGTCAACATGTTCAATCATCCTGTGGCATGTAATTTCTAGAAAAATAGATGTTACATAAAAAAGTAAAGAAAATTTAACGATTTATAATCAGTTTTGAAATTTTTCGTCGCCATCCTCCTGCAGTTGTGAATTAGTAAGTGAATTAGCTCGACCACGCCTCTTTCAATCTACATCTAGTGACATTGATAATCAACACAATGCCACCTGTTCTATAGTAGGGAGGCGTTAGGTGATAATATCTTGTTCGAAGTTACCCTCTCATATATTCGCATTGAAAATAGGTGGCTTTATTGTGTAACTGGCTTACGTGTCGGAAGGTTAACAACAAATTACGGGTTTGAAATTTGATCAAGATAGGTGATTTTTTTCATGGTGAGTTCCGACACATCGGTGTTTTAGTTAGTTTCCTCGTTTTAATAAGCTTACAGAATACCTACGGTATGTACATCATGAAGTCCATCAAGTGTTTGTATGCCTCTTTTTTTCAAATTTTTTTCGATGACTTTGTACAAATCGACCCCGAAATTCATTCCCGTTTATTTGTTCCGTCTACATATTACGAACTCTCATTTCCCTCACGACTGCTCGATATGATCGCTGTTCATCGCCATACATTCAAATTTTTTGTGTTTTGCATTAGTTCATACCCTTTTATTTGCTACGAGATCGATCTCCGAGATAGCGCACGAATGGTGATCATGCGTCAATAACAAGCCCTACGTCGCCCTTTGTCCTCCAATAAATGATTTTGATTCCATCCCGAGTATTTTTCCCTCGTGCGTTGTATCTCAACTCCCAAATCCCAACGTGGAACTTTCAACGATAATAAAGATAAAAGACATGATTGAGGATGGAGGAATGAGATGAGATTATGAATTGTGAAAGTGGAGACATTACTAAGATCAAATATGGTTTATTGCCTGCTTTCTTTCCACCAAATTAGTACACAATTGCTGTTTTTTCACTTGAAGCCGGAGGTTTTTTTATTTCATTCTTTCTTTGCTGAACGTACAATTTTTTACCGTCGTGACCCATATTTATGTCTATAGCTGTTTCTAATTATCTCAGTTTTATTTTCATTGAATTTTAATGACCCGTTTCCAAAGGAATCTCGGTCGAACTTAAAAGAATATTCCAAGTATTTTATGTACTCAAACAGCAAAAGGAGGTAACCCAGAAAAAAATATCCAAACAAATTGAGTCATTTAGGAAAAAAATATTCAACTTTTTCGTTAAGTGCATCTCTTGAATCGCGTTCACTGAAATGTTCACTGCCTGTACGATGGAGCGCGCAGTAATGCCTCGCTTGCACCGCCGTGAAGTCTTTCATCAAGAAACCTGCTCTCAAAAGGAGCGTGAGAATCACACCTTATGAACAGAGTCTTAAGAGAGATCTAGCCTGCTCTTTAAGTTTCCTGGGTATCCTTTGGATGAGTTTCGAGGTTTTACGATTGAGGTTTTATGATCCTCTACCTCCGCAAAAGAGGAAACAATAACCTCAGCTTCATTGAATGAAATGATCTGTATTTACGCGGCAATGATATTGAGAATGAAAAAAAAATCAACAGCTACTGGTTAATATATGTGTCTTCAGGGGTTTATACGCTCTTTTTTGCAATAAAAAGCCCTATAATCTTAAACCTCACAAAAACCATATATATAATATGAACTAGGCATTGAATTCATCTAAGTATCAACTGGTGATATCATTTCAGGTTTCCATGTAGGACTACCTCATACTCATACAGCACTTAACTATAGTATAGCTTGACTTGATTGATATATGTTAAGCACTAGTAAATTAATTTTTCTAAATTGATTTTTTTGTTTCCTATATAGATTTTTTCTCGCTTCAACATAAAACATTTCACCATTTTCATGTATGGCATGAAGGAGGAATTCTAAAAGGATAGAACATATAAATATGGGTTGTTTTTCGATAAATATATTGGGACATTTTTAGTGATGCAAGATTTTAGCAAATAGATAGGGAAAATTTAAAATGAGAAAACGTGACTGGAAAATATATTTCAGGAAGCAAACAGAAGACTGGGAATAAGGGCTTACAGATAGGATTAGAGTGAGGAAATGAAGGGGCAAGAAGAGCTGAGTACTGTCATTAAGATTCCGCTGCATACACCTATACAAGCTTTAAGGAATGTCTCACAGAAAATGCGGAGCACAAAGTCTTAAAGTGCCTTCAGTGACTAAGGTGTAAATTGCTTTAAAACGGCTGTTCAACGTTCATGAGAGTTACGAGAAACCCGCGAACTGGTCGATCTTTGCAAGGCCTGGCCTAAGTCAAGTCCAGAATAATTTAAAATATTTCCCTGTGATATGTGGATAAAGCCTTGTAAATTAAGTCTCAATTTATCACCACTCTTCATTTTCCTAACTAAGGGGATTTTTCCAGAGCTTCCCCAAAAAAAAGATTTAGCTCTAAATTCCGCTTAGAGAATTTACAACGACCGTCATTACGTGAAATTACCGCTAAATCTCGAATTAAAAATTATATTCATATCTTATTCATCTTAGTCACCTATCCTCTCTAGTCCTTCTTAGTCACCTCCCAGAATTTGAGTGGATAATTAGGATAAAAATAGGTTGCAGATATTTTTACAGACTACGAAATACTTACATTTTTTGAGGCCGAAAAATATTTACTGCTACTTTTATTCTCTTCACGTAAATACAGTAAAATATGACCTATTTCGCCGGAGCAGATAACAGCTTCACTTCCTATCTTACTCATGCCATTAGACGCAGTTAATTAAAATATTTACTGCCTCTAAGTCTAACTGGAGTATTTAAAGTTCTTGGAACTACGGCATTATAATTTAAAGGGAAAATATTATTGAACCGTCACGGTGTAAAGGTAATGCCTGACTCAAATAAAAGAAGCGCAGATGTCGGTGAGTGATTTCAAAATGCAATATATTATGAGGCTGATGTTCACACAAAGAGAATTACAACTTTATTATGTTTATGCATTCCAGTTAAACATCAATTCAGCTGCCGTCTTTCTTCATGTACGACGCAACACTAGCCGATCGCATACAAAGAAGACCAATATACTCAGACTTACGCGCATCAGAGTTGAGTGAAAATCTTCCGATAAATCCACTAGGAGGGGGCGTTTCATCTTGCGATCTTGTGGAGTGCTCACGCCTTGCTCATTTGCATGCATCATCTCCTGAATGCGAGGGCTGGCGCGAGGGTCGTGAAAACGAAACGCCCTCTTTTGTGACCTCCCCGAATCCTTTACCTCCGACACTGGAACGCCTTGAAAACGTGTGTTTAGACCACTTTTGGATATCGCCATCCCTTCCCTCGCCCTCTCAATCTCCCAACCATTCCCCTCACTCCTCGTTCGTATCGAGGGACCTCCCTCACATCCAGGGGAAAGGGAACGGTGCGATCCCTCGGGACGTTCTTCGGGAGGAAAGAGAAGGGCGGCGGGTCGAGAGCTGGGAAGGAGATCGCGATGGGGATTCAACTGTGGGAATCCAAAGATGGGAAGGAAGACGGGAAAGGGGAGGTTTTGAGGGTGGAGGGTAGGAGGAGAGTCTGGAAGCGAGAGTCGTTTTCGTTGGCCAGGAAACGGGAGTAGAGGGAGGAGGATTCCTGGGGGTGTGGGGCGTGTGAAAGTGGGGTGTCTGGAAAAGTAATCTAAAAAGGGTCGAAAATAAAAGGAGGTGAAGTGGGTTGGTTAGTGGGTGGGATGGGAGGGGCTCCAGCCAGTCAGAGGTAAAGGAGTGAGGGAGAAAGCTAAAAAGTCTGCGATGCCATTAAAAAGGGCAGGGAGAGATTGCGCAAGGGTGGGTACGGATCGCATTAGCGGGGTGCCTAAAACACTACTGACTTCACACGCGGAGGACCCAGGCTCCTATCCGGCACCGGCGGACATTTTCATTGAGAATTTGACCCCTACGTGAGTGCTATGAGGAAATCTCTCCCGTATCGCTACTCAGTCTTTTGAGTAGGATGGGAGAGTAACTAAATGGAGATTTGATTTATTAGTTTCTTCTACCTGGGCCAAATGGGACACAATATTTTCCCCTCTTCCCCAGTACAGATCACAACATGTAAAAGCTCAAAAGAATAATACCTTACCACATAGAAAATATTTCTCGTATTTCTAATCATGCATCAGCCACTTTTCACTTTATTTTTCAAGATACTTTTCAAAATATACCAGTCACTATCCATTTTCCGTGGGATAAAAAGCGGCAATACGCACCAGAGAGAAACCTAACAAAAATGAGGAAGTCCTAACCCTTGGGTCGAAGTAAGAAGTACAACCGTGTGTGGCAAGTATGCTTTCCAAATTCTTTTTTTAATGATTTTAAGACTCAACTGACACTTAACCTAAAATTGAAAAACATATACTTCGTCAATTAATATATTTTCAGCGTGCGGCGTGAAACGAATACGCAAATGAAAGTCTCAAATATTTACACATTGTAAATTACTTAAAGCTCAGTCGTAAAATAAAAGTTTCCTCACAAATTTAACAAATTATTAGTATGTTTGCTTCATACTTTTCAAGACTGCTTAAATTATAATATATATATATATATATATATATATATATATATATATATATATATATATATATATATATATATATATATATATATCGCACCTTCATCAGTGACTATCACTGATGAAGGTGCGGGCGACCCACCGAAAATTTTAAACTCGTGAGTTTCCTTTTAATATGTTTTATGTTTAGTGTCACCCTGTGACGAAGTTTTATATTGTTTGCCACGTTCGTGGAATCTTCGCAAGAACTTTATATATATATATATATATATATATATATTACAGAAAAAGGAAATAAATTTAGAAATATAAGCTAGCAACAAGGGGTTGAGGTTGGGGATGGATAGATAGGTATATCAGTGGACACTCACAGAAAGGCGATCCATGGCGACACCGGTGTCCACTGCTCTCGGAAGCTTTCGGGTGAGAACCCTTCCTCAGCGGGAGAAAATCACAACTGAAGAGTGTCACACTGGAGTTGAGGGTAGAGGGTCTGCTTAGGAGGGTATATATATATCATCTATCATGACAGGAGGAAATTCCTCGCCCGAACAACCTCAATCCTTGGTCACCTGGTCGTTTTCCGTTTGGAGTAGGCGAATCCTGGTGGCGGGCTTATCTCATTCCTTCGGCTTCTATCCAAATACCTTTCTAAGCATAAACCTTTTCGTCGGATTGATCTATAAATCTTGGTACTCTTGTCGTCTTACGTTAAAAGCACGCTAGTGCTAATCGTGGGATGCTCACCTCCCTTTTTACCGCTATCTACTTTAACAGTCCTAATACTTTTCCTCCCCGTCTGAGAAGACCATTCGCGGGGATCGGATTTGAAACAAGCACGTGAAGGGAAGGATACATTCACTGGATGGAAGGTGAGGGTCTTCCGAACGGAGAGGCTTGAGGTGTGGCGGCTCCGAGGGTGCGGGGAGGTGCACGCGGGTGCGGATGGGCTGCGGCGAGAGGCGGGCACGAGTGGATCAAGGGGAGAGCGCAGTATTTCGCGCGTTAACATCTGCTCTCTTACTCACCGTCTCTCTCCCTCTGAAAATTCCTCATTTCAGCCATCTTTACTGCTGGCGCGTCATGCGTCGGGCCATCCGGGATTTGAAAAGGCCTTCACGGGGAAATTCAATGAGTTTTGCTTCTCACGGCTCGTTCACAGCGGAAAATACCGCGGATTCAGGATTTCTACTCGTCGCAGGGAGAAATATACCGTGCACAGCTCGTTCCTCTATGAAAATTTCATATTCATGCGTCATCATTTCCCTAAATAATATTCTTATGAGGCCCTCTCTTTAGGAATCTATTGATTTACAATGATATTTTGCAATGGCATATTTTTATTATTGTGTCATTATAAGCACAATCCATGTCAATGAATTCCGGTGTACCAACTTAGCATTGTACGCAGCCTTTAAGTTTTCTTCCTCTTTCTCTCCTATCTCTCTCTCACCAACCTAGGTTTCGGCAATTTATACGTCATTATCAATATGATAATCCCTTTCGAGGTTTACGAAGTAGTCCTAACATGCATTTTAGAGAGAATTAAAAACCTGGGGTAACTTTTTGACATTTCAGATGCATCAAATCCACAAACCTAATAAAAATATGTGTAGGCTAGACGATCGGCAGTTAATAAAGAAAATTTAAACATCTCGTAATCATCATAGCCTCAAAAGTACCCACTAAGGAAGAAAAACATAGCATCTAACGAATTAGTCGGCCGAGGTGGGTTATCTCAATACCGCTTGAGTGTTTATATCCCACCTCGGGTATGAAGAGTAAGACTGTGTCAGGTTTAGGTCTTGTATTAGTGACATGCTACCGTGGGAGTAATATCCCATAAACCGAAGTTTTATTCCATCTCTTCTTTAAAGGCTGCTACAAAAAAAGAGGATTCCAACACTTGAAAGCGGGGCAAAGAAAAAATGCCATGATAACGAAAGGAATCGATATTTCCGCACACGGATGAACTAGTAATATAGCCGCAGGGAGAAGAGTCGCCTAAGAACGATGGAAATAATTCACGAAAACTCTCTCATAATAGCAGCATGATTAGGATGTCTCGGTCCGCAAACGACCCCTTCTGTGCATATACCTGGATGAAAAGACTTGGAAAGCGAATTTTTTCTGCTCGTACATCATTAGTTGAATAATCCACACATTCATGCGCACTCATGTGGCTTTCCTTGGAGGATTAACGTGGGATATGAGCTAAATTCCCATATGGAAATAACAGGTAGAAAGCCGAATAAATTAGCTCTCCTCTCAGTATTCAACCCTGAAGCTCTTGGAATTTGTTACTTGAGAATATCATATTGTGCATTAGCAGGAGAAGACTCCACAGCCACAAACCCCGTTGCTAACAACCTAAGCAGAGGAACTTTTTGCTTCCTGAGCTCTTGAACAGCACAAAATGGAAGAGGAAAGTTCCCACAGAGATTTCAAAGCACTCTGTAAGGAAAATGTTAATAGGAGATAGTAAGCGTACCTGCTCCTTTTTTTGTATAAGGCAACTAGCCATTAACTCCAGCTGGAGCGATTAGAATTCTTTCTTGAAAATAAAAAGTACAAACGAGTTTCTATTATTGATTATGCTTTAAATTTAGATTCGTTTATTAATGATTACATATATGCTTATTTTAAAACCTGAGACGTAAAATGCAAGAGACAAATGAAATAGATGAACTTCTCTTAGCACTAAAGCGGTGTGTAACAAGGAATATCTTCACCCGCATACAGTGCCTTCGTAAAATGTATATTACAAAATCCAGGATTGAAAGATATCAATTCTTGGCAATTCAAGTGTAACAAATATGTCTGATGCCTCGTTTTATATTGCAATGAAGTTACTTTGCCCATTCCTTTTAATTTTTAACATGCGAGTTAAATCGAATGAAGTCGACCTGAATTGAAATGGCTTGGAGAATGATCGGTTAACAGTCATGCGCACTGAATTGGTAATACTGGACTATTATCCCAGTAAAGCCAAGTATATTTTAATGGTGTATATCCTCACTCTAGTTCTATACCTGTCGCTTATAAGCATGGCTGCGTAGCTCGGCATGTAATATTTGCCACCATTATCGTTTGAAGTTCAGCAGGAGCACGCTCATTACTAACGCGCCATTAATGAGTGGGCTCCTGCCTACACGTGCGCGATGGCGGGCTCACTAATGATGAGTAAAGTTTTTTTTGAGGGAGTAGTACCATAAAAACCCATGTGCTCATTGTGTTAGCTCTTACTATTTCCCTTAATTTCTTTAAATGTCTTTCGTGATACAATCTCGACGCAACTCTTGAATTTTGAGTTGGGAAATATCCTATGCAAAGAGCATCAGAGAATAGGACTGCGTCGAGAGAAATGTGCGAGTATTTTGGTGTATAAGCGTCTTAGATCATGAAAAATCTATGCAATAATCACACATTATAATTCATCCGATTATTGTTTAGTTTATTTAGACATTTAAGCTACGTGCTAGAGAGCATATCATATCAAAATACACCCCCATCTCCCGTGGGTTTTACAACCCATCTCCTGTGTGTTGTAAAACCCACAGAGATGATAATATCCGGGAAGACGAGGTTTATGATATCGAAGCGATTTATTTAAAAGTACCGAGACGGCTAATATCATTCCAAATACACTGCGTACTGCTAGTAGACTAGGGCAACGGCACTGGAACGATTTGGTGGATCGTACCATATGCAACCAGAGCCCAATGGTGCTAAGCTTCAGTGACCGGTGTTTCCATTCCGGAAAGGCATGACTAATCAATCATAAAAAGGAAAATTGAAGACGAAACTTTCCCTCTTGTAACATCTAAACTAAACTTTAATGTAGAACATGTCTTTTAGGCAATAATTTCTCAATCATAACCACAGTATGTAATTTCAACCGCAGTGTTTCTTTGTTAAAATAGAAAGTAAACACATTCGTCCTAAAAACATCCTGGCCTCTCGCTCGATTCCAGTATAATGTATCAATATTGAGTCTATTGCATTCAGGGCCATGATTTTTTTTCAAAGCATTTACCACAACCAAAACTCATTTTCATGGCCTCTAATTTACGCTCCAGCGAGCCAATTAAAATATTTTTGTTAATGAGGAGAGTTTTTTTCTCTGACTGCTGCTAGCCAACCCTAGGCTGCGTCATCCGCATGTTTCAAGAGGCGAAATAACTATTCCATTCCGAAACTCAATGCGCTACTCCCAATCTCCATCCCCCATTACTCTGCTCCACCTCCCGACCTCTCGAAACCCTTCGAAAAAGTTTCTCCACACGTGATGACTTCGCTCGCTGCTGCTGCTGGGAATTCTTCCACTGTTCTCAAGCGCCTTTAATCGAAAGCGTATTTTTACCGTCTCCCTCTCTCTCTCTCTCCTGCGCCATCCCTTTCTAATTCCGCCATTTCCACTCCCTGCTACTCCCTCCTACTTCCACCCCCCTTCGTTATCACGCGAGAGTCGCAATCCGCCGTCTCCGCTAGACTATCCTCGCCCTCCACTTCATTTTTCTCATCTGCCGTAATGCGATTGTAATGGGAGGGAGCGAGTAACAGGGGAAGTTTGTCAGTTCAGGGGGCGAGGGTACAGTTTCAAGGGTGAGTATCGGTGATCGAGCCGCTGATTAAGCGGCTAATTAAGTTGTCGCGGGGAAATTGAGAGGGAGGCGGGGAAGGGGGGGGGGTGGTTGAGTGCGGGTGAGAGGAGAAAATGAGCGCAGATGGGGGTCGAGAGGGAATACGGTGAGAGAGGGGTGTGAGGGGAAAGGCTGTGAGGGGAGGGTTGGGAGGAAGATTGAAAAACAGGAAGAGGGGAGTGTGCCCAACTTTATCCTATTCAACAGTGTTAATGTTGTTATCCCTAGCAGACCGCGTTGGGGGAAGGGGGTCGGGATACATTCCGAGCTCGTCGGCGCGTGGTTGGCCAGGCCGTGGTTACGCTTCACTGCAGTCAATGTGAGTTTCCGCGCGTAGTTTGGGTGTCCAAAGAGCCAAAATCAGAAGTAATTTGCGACTTTCGACTAGCTCGATGGTCGAGGTGAGAGTACCACTCACCAAGGAGTTCGGTTCGGGACACTATGAAAAAGTCTATTTTACGTTTGCTTTGGAAACCGAGAATCTACAGAGAAAATACCTACAAGTTTTGAAACTCTCGGAATTTTTACTAAAGAATCATGGCCTACTCGATCCGCTCCGTGGAGAACATTGAACTATTGATTGGTTGAACATACGTCATGTATTCCGGCATATGGTGGCTCGCAAAGTTAACTCAATATTTTGTTACATATTTCCAGTTGGGTAGTTTAGCAGATAAATGACAGGGTTATTTAATAATGTCTTTACTTCAGTAACACTTAATGTCAAAAATTTACGAAAAACGACACACCAATGAATGTATTACATTTGTGCCCATTGATATATGAACCGATGAGAAAAATGTCATCCATCATCAATTTCATCCATTTCCTGATGTTCGACGGTAGATGCATCAACGACTTGCAGGCACACTCTAAACCACATAAATTTCATTTGACAGTTCTATGAATATGTACCTCATTTTTCTGAATGAAGTAATTTATTTTTGATAACTGACAAGGAATAGGCACGAATGATTCGTCTTGCATTCAGTATGAAGGTATTTCTTACTCATTACAGAGCGACATACATCATATCCTCTTTCGTTGATCCGATATCACTACGAAAAACTGCAAATGACTCTATGGTGTGCAGCCACTACCACGACTCCGACTTGTGGGAAGCAAGACCGGGATGATTTTTACAATTACTCTAAAGGAGTAATTTCCCCTCTTAGATTAGAAATTATCATCCCAAAAATATTCGTAAATACCTCTGGATACTATTTTTAAATGAGTATTTTATTCCCCCGAAGTCTAAATTGTACTTGTAGTGACGGTGGTAGTGAGTGGAAGAAGATGGCAGAGACACAGAGATTGGACAAGAGATAGGAGTAAAAGGAGAGTATAAAATTATTTAACAGTTTTGATTCAATGAAGGGAAAACATAAATACAAACCCAATTATTCCAGGAATTTAAGCGATACTGAAAATCAAGACAAAAGACAGCTCGGGAGCATTAACATTTCTCTTTTAAAAATTCCGAGGGAAAGTCACCAGAGCGCTTAGTATTTCATCACGGCAAAGGGAAATTGAGTGTTCCGACGCTCCCTACAGCGACAGCCGTCGATCACAGAGTACTTGAGAGGATTGTGGAGTGGCCTCACAATACGCACTACCTCCACGCTTTCCACTGCCCAGCATTAATTTTATTGTTCCTCTCAATTAATGTCGTCGACCAAATTCATTAAGAAAATTACAATAGGTTTTCGCGCTCAGACTCATATGAGCGGAGACATCCATAAAATATAAACACGCCTGGTTTCATAATTATCAAATGCTCAGCTCCAATTTTTGAATACGCAGAAACACACGGAAAATACACCTCCACTGCCAAATAAAAACGTTCATCCACTTTGAATACCGACAAGTGCGTGGTTTACTGCAAGCATAGGTCGACATGGAGGACAAAAATATTATTTTGCTTCATGCATACGCTATTTTACGCGCAGATGTATTCATTTAAAAAATTGTGTGTTAGGCAAATTTTTACAATCACCAAGATGGTTTATTTCACTCTCAGTCGTCTACAATTTCTATATAAATATTATGCATTTTCTCATGCGGAATATGATGTCCGAGAATAATTAAATGAGGGTTGGAGTAGGGAGCGAACGATTTCCAAGGAGAGAAAATTAGTAGTTTCAAGTGGCAGAGCTTGTTGAAATATATAAGGTAATGAGTTTGATAATTGGAAAGTGAAGACAACCCGTGATATAATTTTTATGAGAGTATATGTAATAAGAAATCTACATAAAAACCATCATAACGTCTACGATGTTTCGTCTTTTAGAGAAGGCACTGAACAAGTTAGAATAGAAAAAGCTAAAAAAGTCACAGATGAGCTTTGGTGTTTATCCAAAATATAACTACTAATTTGATATTCGTACATAAGTGGCTAGAGGTGAATCTACGTGGAAGGGCACCGTTCATAAAGTTAGATAATATTAACCACAATCACCAGAAATTATTAACATATATGCGGAGGACTATATGAGGAGTGGTCTTGCAAGACAAAATTATGAATATGCGTTAGGTAGGAAGGTAGGAGTGAAATTTTGTTGCAAGAGTGTGAAGGTGGTTAGGTTGTTAATGACCCAGTCGTTCACGTGTAGAAAATGTAGATTATCAAGTCAGAGGTAGTCCAGCGTTTGTCGTTTGGCATACTAAAAGACAAGAGTGAGACCATTAAAATAAATAATCACAAAATAACTGTACGGTGAGATTTACAATGAAAATAGGAACATCCTCAGTTGTTCCTTACCAATCGAAACACTTTCAGTAAGATATAAAGGGCCATAATAATTATTAAATACTTGCGATTGAGAAGTTGCTGCATCAGATTTTTGCGGCGTGCGGGACCCACGACCGATTAAGTGTTTACTTATCATTGGTTAGTTTTTTAATCGAGAAGACAACTTTGACATTCACCTAGAATACTTACATCAGGTACCCAGTTATAAAATCATATGATCAAATAATGTGAGCTGAAATATCGAAATTTAATTTGAAAAGTCATAACATCTTATGAATGGGTCCTAATGAATTTTTATTTAGTTTTCTTTAGCATAATCATCACTAAATTTTGCTTTGCATCTAACTGAGTACTACCTCGTGATGATATATCACATTCTATAAAATATAAGAATGATTATTTCGTCATTTTCCTCAAATATAATCGAGTATGACTTGGAACTGTCCACTGAGAAAGGCAGTCGAGTTATCAAAAATTAAGCGATTGCTTTCAATAGTTCCAAGCTAGTAATTTATAGTGATACACCAATAGAAGCTAAGCACTCGGTATACGCGAGATATCGAAATCGGAGCTCAACTGTAGAGACGTTTTTCGTCTATGACCCGGTTGGATAATTTTCATGTTTGAAGATTTTGCATTAGAGAATTGGGCATGCTCGCTTGATATTCCCTGGTTTGTTTCGCGGATTTCGTGCTCCAAATGCTGGTCACGCTCCATGAAGATACATCTTCCGCACTCATTCAGAATACTATTTTAAAATTGCTTTTAGTTTGAGGACGCGCATCTAATTTCGTTCCGTTGGTGGGCGACCAAAAAAAGCAATCGAAATGACGTGGGAGGACTCCTCAATTTGAGGGAGGGGAAGGGTGGGTATTAAGCCATCAAAACATAGGGAAAGGAGTTTTCTAATCACTTTAAATGACGTTGGTTTATCGAGATGGAGCAAACATTACGCCGGGAAAAATCTCAAGACTCTGAAAAGGAGCGACGGAAAAAAATTCCAGGGCGGAAAAACTTGTCTTTCGATTAAATTGGGCGGAAGAAAAAGTTTCGAAAACCCTTGAATTAGGAGGACGTGAATGGGAGAAGGACGCGTATCCATCCCGACGCAAAAACGTTTCTCATTAAGTAAAAAAAATGGCCCTCGTTCCACGGTGCGTCACTCCTCCACAACCATCACTTCCCCACACATTCGTGGAGGAGGGTGGGGAAAGGGACGCAAGGATGTCCAGCCCTATATCCCTTCAGAGAACGAGGGATATTTTCACAGAAGATGGCCCGGACGGTCAGGCGGGCATGTAAAAGTACCCGTCTTCAATTTTTATAGAAAGAATATTTTTCCCCCTTTTTAAAAATTCGGCAGGGTGACCAAAATGAAACGCCCCGCGGCAACGTCACTAATTGGCGGGATCGCATTGCATGATGGGATTGCTGTCGGAGTGAGAGATGGAGGACGGATGGGGAGGCAGGCGGGGTAGAACTATGGCGGCGGCAGTGGCGGCTGAGACCGGTGTGGAGGGATGCGAGGGTGCTCGGGTCCCGAGAGGACGGAGAGGGCCGTCGGAGTGGGGAAATGTTTCGGTGGAGGGGGCGAGAAGCAGACTTGAAAGGCACCAAAGGTGTCCGGGATGGGAACCTGAGAGAAGAGAGTGGAGACACGATGCGATGAAGTAATGATTTGGGAGGATAATTGTTTTTCCAGTAAGAAAAGTACATGAGAGATAGGAGCTTCACCTGTGGAAAGTCATGAAATCCTCTTATAAAGTGTGTAAATATACCTCTGTTTTATCATCATCTTATCGTTTTAAATTTATCCATTTCGTTAAATCAGAGGAATTCATTTTTATCGTCGTGAAACTATAGCATATTCTGAATATAAACCTTAAAACTAACAATAGGAACTTTCAACATAGTGTAGTTAATAGTAGTGTTGAAAATAATGTTTAAAAAAATTTCAAATCACATTTCCTATGAAAATATGATATCCAATCTTCACATTTATAGCAGATTTTTTGTTCTAATAATATATCCAATTATTTATTTATTGTTTTGCAACCATTTCTTGCACACAGCTCAATCCAAAGTCTCATGAAGCATGGACAGTGAGTCAACAGAAAGACCACAGCATACGCCGAAGTCTCGAAGCCGGATGTATCGTTCTTGGTTCCTATGATGGCATGGTGTTATAATGTAGCGTCTTATCTTTTCATTTTTGGTGCTTTAATTATACAAATGAACTCATTTTTTTGTATTCTCCCATATTTATGACACTACATTACCATAATGTACAAAAATAATCCTGGCTGTCATGACATACTATCTTTTACCTGAGATAAAATGGCTATTTTCCGTGAAAACTTCCACTAGGGATATGTGCACTAGATGTGATCCTGAGTATCTTTACTTTCCTAGTCACCGCACAACGAAGTTCCAAAATTCTTTCTTGGTCACTGCGTGTCATCTCTGGAACACCCTGCCCAAAAACATAAAAAATTGTTCTTCTGTTGCTAGTTTTAAGATGAAATATTATAATATGTTACTTTCTGACCACTAAATGTTGTTATTATTTTGCATATTGTTGTAATTTTGCATATTGTTGTAATTAATGTAAATCCAGAAATGTATGCAGATGAATTTGTTATATGATATGATTTCCAAAAAACTTTGCATTCAGCATTGTAAAATGGTATTAATTCATACTTAATTTTTTCATTATGTTACTGTCCAAATTGTTGATTTTGCTCTTCATGTTGCTCAAAAAAATGTAAATTGCTTTTGTTCTTAAGGGGTATATCCCCAGGACAATTAATAACTTGTTTTGTTGTTGTAACTTGTTGTAACAAAACTTGTTTTGACGTTCTTCTGAGATACATTATCCCTTCCTTAATCATAAACTTTTATTTAAACCTGACGCACCCCAAAAATTCAATACCAAAAATTATTGCAACTCCTTATCAGTAGTAGACGATTAATCTTTGGAGGCAATATTTTTGAAGCATCCCACCATTTCTAACCGAATACATTTCCACGGGAATCTAGGTCCTCATAAAGATGCAAAACACGATTCTCTACTAGGGGATGCCCGAATTCCCTTTACCACCCTTTCACACCCCTCTCCCAACCCATCCTCGACAAAATGCCACAATTTATGGCCCTTCGGCCAATACACAGGAGGGATTATGGACGGCGCGCGACGGGATGGCCGGACGGCCCGTGGAAAGCGAAGACTCATTTAACGCCCGCGAGAGGACGGAGCGTCGAAGATTCGAGTGGGAGGGGGAATGTATATATCGAGCGCCGGGAGACGCGAACGCGTAACTGAAGAGATGGAAAAAGAGGGGAAAAGTGGTCAGCGGTGGCTGCAAAAATACGGTTTGCTCCCGTCCCCCGACTTCGGAGGAAGGCGGCCCTGAGCCGGGCGAATGCGAGGAGTGGAATGAAGGTGAAGTGGCGGGGGAAGAGAAGGAAAATGATGAGTTGAGGGAGGGATAAGGGGTGGGTGAGGAGATTTTCGGGGGGGGAGAGGGAAACGGAGAGAGAGAGTAGGGTGGAGAAGCGGTGGTTTCGGAAAGGGTCGGCGGGAGGAGGAGATGGAACAGGGGATGGGGTGAGGATGGAGTGGCCGAGGGTTGAAAGTCGAGGAAACGGAGTTTTTTGGGGAAATTGGCCCTAGAAATTCAAATGTGGAAATGAGAGAGAGATTGGAAGGATGGCGAGGCAATTGAGGAAGCAATAAATCACGTCTTGGAGTCGCCGAAAAAAGAATGAAAGTCAAAACTACGAAATCATCGTCGGACCAAGTAATCGATGCAGATCTCACAGAACGGAAGCTTAGCTTAGGTAGGCGCCTTATTCCCTATTTTCTAAAAAAATATATGAGGTGGGAGAGTTTACAGCCAGGCCTCGTAATTAACTTAACTCCGCAACTCTAGAGGTAATGGATATAACGATTGGTCTCTAAAATAGGTTGAGTTCATGGACTAATTTGATATCTTGGATGATCCAAAAACAGTGGACATCATAAAGATAAGTAGATTTTAGGGCTTAATGAACTTATGCCCGAATTAAACTCCAGTCTGAGAGTCGCAGTACGTAATTACGTTGATACTCGGGCATCTAGCGCTGTTACATTCCATTATGAAAATTATATTTTGTGGTAACTTCCCGATAATTTCAACTACTCAATTTCCACTTTATGGAAATATAGTATATATTTTAACCAAAACTTACCCGATGGAGAGCATTTGGGTCTACAAATATCTCAATTTCCACCTCCACACGACGAAAATGAATTTAAATTTTCATTTCACTTAATTTTCACGTACTTCCACCACCCATTCCATAACTAAAACGCGAAAGTTGGAGTACATCTCTCGCTCTCCAAGCCTTCGCATTTATTTCACTAGTTAGGCAATCGTTTTCCCTCGCACGCTGGCGTCCACGGGATGCTCCCCGCATTGCATGCACCCGCGGAGTCTCATTCAAAATAGTCTCCTTTCCCCGAGAGCGCGCTCGTATTCACGCGTGAGTGTATTACTCCGCGCTCGACTCCCTCGAATACTGTAATGCGGATGATGAGAGAGTAAATATGAAAATGTTCTCGACAAAAAACCGCTCACGGAACACGTTCTCCCTCTCTTCCAAATGAGGGCTCTTTAAAAAATATACATATTTTCATTCCTTTTGTCATGACGTCGGGGCGTGGTTGGTATTCAAACCCAGGACCGCAGCGTCGGGGAGGGTCGGAAATGGTGGCGGGAGGGGGGGGGGTGAGCTTTGGCCAAAGGTGCGTGTGGGGAAGGTTCGGGGGGTGCGAAAAGCGCGAGTTTCGCATGTGGATGGGAAGGATTTGCTGGGGAAAGCACATGCGAAGGTGGGTGGTAGGTTATGTGGTGACACGGAGGAATTGATTGAAAAGGGGAACTTCCATGCGGCGTGTCAAACATCTCTTTGCCACGCATTCGGCACTCGGTGTGCTTCGATTTTCCATCGGCCCCGCATCGCCTTTCTCATTCACGACGAGACCTTCATTATGGCCTTCACGAGACCAGACGTTAATTACGCATTATACTTCAGTATCCGATTCCGTAGTCATCCCAGGGAGGCGTGTCTAAAATCAATTATGGGGGATGATCGTTTAAAATGAGGTGATACTCACGCACACTCGCACACTTATTGGAAAGAGTTGTAAATTGGCTTGCTAACACTACGAAAGCATCGCTCCGTTGACTGAAATCAAATTAAAGCAGAGTTTATCGCCTATTAAAACGGCTTACGCCCACCCGAGTTGAGCCGGTGCTCATTTCACACGTGTAAGCTTCACGTTCCACGCCCACGGCTGATTTCTGGCCCACACCACACGCCTTCTGTCCCGCACCCCATTGATGGTTAGAAAGCCCATCGCCCTTCAAACTTCATCCTTCGTTGCGAGGGTTGGAGTACGTCATTAAACTTCCAACTGAAAATCTGACCGTCGAATTTTATTTTATCCATCCCGCCTCACTTTCCTCTCCCTGAGCAAATATTGGGAGGGCATTCTGCCTTCCATCAAGGTCAGTCGAAGGAGAAAAGTCTTAGTCACTCGTAGAGAGCTTAGGCCACTGAGCATTGACCACATCTGATCGACTAACGAAAGAAAAGATCGTACCCAGCTGCTAAGATTAGCCACTCAGGTTTAGTTCGAAGACACCTTCTGATGGAATGCAACAAGTTCAATATGATGGGCCACTTAGAAATAATTCCAGACGACGGCCTTAATATCGTTAGCCTCAGTAACTCTCTTTGGTCCGATTGCATTTTTTTCTCGTGGGCATTTCTTACGAATATCACTTTTGTTATTAGACAGAGGCGAAAATTATCTATCATCTTTGGTCCAAAGCATTGCCTTTTAAGCCTTTAAAAATTGCGCTTTATAGAATCAAATTATATTTTACAAATTACAAAAGTGACCGAATAATCAAATGAAATACATTTTCAAATAATAGTTTTTATTTCAAAAATTTATAAAGCATTATGTTTACTCACTTTAGTGTTATTGACTATATAATAATACTGGAGAAAATTTCAATGACTGTTCAGGGCACGAACAAGCCAGTTGAATCACTAAAAATGAGCTCAACCTACATTCTGCACATGTTGAATAGGAAACTATATGAAAGGTAAAAATAATTCGGGTGAATTTTTTTAAATGTTCCAAAATCGGACCACTGGACTGTAAACGAGGCAGGTTTAAATGACCTACGTTATCATCGACACACCTCAAAAACCCAAAACCTACCGACCTAACTGAGGAGGGCACTTGAGGGACTAGGATGAGGGACGCGAAAGGCATATAGGTCACCCATCTGGACGGGAGTGGTAAACTGGGAGCTAAGGTGGAGACGAAGGGACACTCGCTTATGGGCAAATTATAAATAAAAAAAGTGAAGGGTCGTTGCGCCCGTCAAAGGTCGCCACTGAAAGGCGAAAAATCTCGGGATTTTGGGGAGGCAAGGGTTTGCTAATTTCCGGCTCTCCCTTGAGTGAAATCTCATCACGGCCCATTTTTTCACGCATCTCTTACCCGTGTGTTTTCACGGCGAGGAGTCTGCAGCACCTACTCTGAGCGCTCGACCAATTCGTTTCCTCGTCCGGCTGGAAAAACGAGGAGGTTCAATCCGTAAATATTCCATTTCCCTCGCGTAAAGGAGAGACTAGATTACTCCGCCTGGACGTTCATTTTTTTTATTTTACGCACATGGCGTGTGAAGGGATGGATGTAGACGAAATGTAGATTGGTCAACCTGTCTGTAAATAATCGCGGGTACATCGAAAGATGTGATGAAAGAGAAAACAAGGTGATTATAGAAGTGGAGATGAAGTCGAGGAATATGATACACTTGGTAGTATATTCGTCGAAATATAGCTCCTTTCTTGTGAAGCTCGATTGATTTTGAAGAATGTCAAATTGCTGAAGAAAAAGAAGAGAAAAGTGGGAAATGTGTGGAAGACTACTGGAAAACTCCTATTTTGGAAAGATTTTTTTTCACTTTTAACAAAAATATGAATCTTTAATATCATGGTAATCTAACATAGATTAATTACCTTTTTGATGACTTCTTACATACACAGTTATCATACAATTTAGGCTGATAAAATTTAATGTGAATCATTCGGCACATTCTATTATCAATAATTCATTAAGTCATGACTGGTGTTCTCTATTTAACTATCAAAATTTTTAATGACCCCCATTATCGACTGACAAAACTAAAAACGAAGTATTTATTTCACGCTTGTAAAATGACAGCATCCACCTTCATATCACATCAACAAATTTTGTATGAGTGTTATGTATGTACGACGGTACTTAAATATTTTCTCAGGATATTTGAGAGCCCCTTGACAGCGCTTCTACGTAGCTATAGTCCTCACTTAACTATTACTCATGACGCTTTATCTTGGTATACTACGGAAAATCTCGGCATCGACTTAATAATCACCTCTCAAGGTAGCCCGATACGTTTGGTTACCTCTTGTGTGATTAATAACACGAGCAACTCTTCAAATACGGCAAAACAAAAGTTGATAATGTTGTAAGAGGTTGAAAAGGATCCTGCACTGCTAACCTTATGGCAGCAAAAGTAGAACTTACGTGGAATGGCTCTTACCGGTAACACATCATTCTGTAGCTCATGATTAGTCTTGAACTTCTGACTGGTGACTTAAAGTCTTAACCCCTTTAAATTTCATCCTTTCCCTTGGGTCCTGTATTACAGAGCGAGGAGCAAAGTCCCCCAAAAGAGGAACCAGTGGCCAAGCCATCTCATAAATAATCTCGCCAAAGTGCCCCCACCGTCCCCACATAATCCTTGTTTCAGAAAGTGCAGGCCCCGACTTTCCCTGGCAGTAACTAGCATGACACCGACCGCAGATTCTTCTTGCCACGCCCTTCTCCTCAGGGAGCCATTTCAATACATCAGCCGATTCGCTCACCTCATTCCCTACCGCGTTCTTTTCAGATGGAGAGGGTGAAGATCAGTCGGATGAATTTGCATTCCTGCGTGAGCCGCGGCCAAAGGAAAGGGGTCGCCTGTCTAAGAACGGAACCCTTTCCCGTCCGACACTTTTCCGGTCTTAGCCAGTCCTGCTTGCCCTTGGGTAATTACTTTTCCCATTCCTCGTATTCATAGGCGGCGGAAGGGGGAGGGTAAAAACCCGGAAGAAGTGGGGCACGGCGGACGAGAAAACGACCCGACAGGAAGCGGAAAAGATATTCGGGGAGAGAAGATAGTTAACGGCGAGGAAAAAGGGACAACTGAAAAGAGGATGAGGTTTAGAATGAGGGTGATGGGAGAGGTGAGGGATGGGGGATGGGCTAAAATCGAGAATAAAAAGAGCAGATGCTTTAGTTCTCGGACGAGTCGACCACTCGCGACCTCATTCGTGGAAATTCGCATGCGTCGTGACAAAAGGACGTAATGAAATTCCGTTTCGAAAAATTACGTTCGTTCTTCGTCGCGATACACTTCCGAGAATTTTTCCGAATGGCGGGAATGAAGCCGGGAAACAAGCGGTGCTTCATACGGCGGAAACCGAAAAGACCGTTGCGGGGAAACACGTGGAAGTAATCTCCATCGCTAGTACTACATTTCTCTCGCGAATCCATCATAATGGCTTCGAGGTGAGCGCGGCCGGGCGGTACGGGGCGAGCGCTCACTTCCGTCTCTCCGCCGTCCACGGTGCAGGGGCGCTGTAGCAGAGGGACGCTTCGTTGTGATAGAACAAAGAGGCAAGGAAGAAAAACTGGAGTCTGAGTGTCTATCCGCATTCTTATGCGAAGATAAAATTAGAATAGGTGAGCTAGTGAAGGAGTTTTTTCGTAGTAGTCATGGCTTTCTGGGCACAAAAAATAAGCTAGCGTCAGATACGCACAATATTTTTTACGAAAATATAAACTTCAATGGCATTTTCAAATATAAAGATCAAGTATCTACCAAACAGCGGCTCGTTTGAGGATAACACAATTTCAAACTTACTGCATGGAACTCGAAGACACGATCACCTGTCCGTATTCGATCCGAACCCAATGGTTCATTACCTAGGTGACTGAGTAAGATTTCCATCACAGCAGGCCGAAGCGCCACAATAAACTGGACGGAGGGAATTACAAATGAAGATGACATGAGGAAATTTGGGAGAAAACTTTGGAAGGAAGAGACACTTGGGAATCTTTTCCTGCTGTTCAATTGAACATACCACCTACTAACTTTAATTTTACTCATAAGGTATTTATTTTTATTGTATATCAGCTAAAAGTCTATATAAAAATCTGAGCAATTTTTTTCAGTTATATGTACATGTTCATATTAGGCATGCCCTTGGAGAGCTAATATAATATCTACCTATCAATCTAAAAAGTGTGAAACAGAAGCAACGAGAAGTAGAAATGGAGACGTATTGGACATATTCTGAGACACACGTCCTTCCTGGAAACCAAAATGGAGGGGGAAAAGGTTGGGAAAAATTGACAAAGAAACCAAGGATGGAGTACATGATACAAATTATGAGTGACCCAATAACGAAGACTTATGAAGGAGTAAAACGGTTCGTTGAGAGGATAGTGGACAGCTGCAGAAAATCAATTTTTGGTTTGATGACTGCATACGATGATTAGTATGTAAACATTCACCGACATCCCCTTCGCTGCAAAGAGATGCCGAGAAGGTGAGCCAGAATAAACATTAGACTATGCCGATTGTAATTGAGGATTTCGTCACGAGAAACAGGTGGGAGGGGCATCATCTCCATCTCCTTCAAACCTCCTTGTAAGGAAATGGATTCAACGACAAACGAATGGAGAAACGCTCTCGACAAAGAAGGAACTGAGATGAGGGAATACGTTAACGTAATTACATAAAAAATCCTACTCGGAATTTCCTAAAGGATCCAATTCCTCTCGCTCAATTCGATTTCACGGCAGCCGATCCCATTAGCCAATTTCTTCATGAGGGAGCCGGGGATTGACTTGAGTGGCGGAGGGCGAACATGTAGCTCCGCATATGGGAACTGCAGATGGTCGGATGTGAGAGGGAAAGGCAACAAGGGGACTGCGTCATTGTTACTCGGAGTGGAAAACCTTAGGGCCTTGAATGGAGTTAATCTTAATCCAGGAGGAATAAAGTCAAATGAGCCGCGGTCATGGAATGGGTACTTCAGGGGCAATGAGAGGAGCCAACAAGGAGACAGACACAGAATTCCCCAGAAAGATTCTTATTCGTAGACATTGGAACGGTCTAGATCACGAGATAGTTGTGGAATGGGAACCGAGAATCAAACTGCGTCGAATGTTATGGAAATATGACACAGAATATAAATAGTGAGTTTTCACTAACTCGATTATTTAATTCAATTAGGAGAGGAATTTTTTATATAGATATCAGAGATGAAGAGCATCAAACGCTAGAGTTTGGCGATAAATATTGTCATCTTCAATGAGCAGAGTGCAAATCTAACCATTACTGTGTACGCACATTTTAGAGCTCACGGGATCTTAGCATTGAGGACCCTCACTCTCATATATATGAGGCAGAATGATCCTATTGGTGTTCAAATAAATTTCCTAAATAAAGAAAGAGACAAACACTCTTAGTCCCTGGTCTTTCCATGTCCTCTCACCCTGTGCCAAATATTTTTCTGTTCTTTTTTGATGAGAACCACGAAAAAAATGAGTTAGTGAGGTCAAAAACCAAGCGGCATGATATCTTGCCGAAATTAAAGATGAAATTCCAGTTGTTCTCAAATTTTTCCTATTCAAAAAATATTGCGGCCCTCTTTATCCATGGTAGCGGCAATGAGAGTGTTCATGATTTATAAATCAGGCAGTAAAAAGGACAAGCGGTCATAGATTGAATTAACCTTGCTAAAATTGAACACTCATATTTATTAGCCAGTCATAAATACTATTTGGTGTGTATTTCCTCCTTTATTTCAACTTGAGATATGCGTTGTGGAGTGGAGGCTCCTCAAAGCAGCGTGGCAAGAGAGAGACTCGACAACGAGTGAGCGTGAGTGAATGCGGGGGGCAGCTGAGGGGAGTAGCGGGGGAAAAGGGGAGAGGGTTATGGGTCTATTTTTTGTGTTCCGCGACTAAGGCTGCGTCTCTTCTCTTTGTTTGCGGCTATTAAAATACCGCCACTGGGAGTCTCATGAAGCGGCTGAGACGCTGTCCCATAAAGTTGTTGCTAATAGGTAGTGTGCAGTCTTCATTGGGGTGGAGTAATGGGAATACCTTTCTGGCTCATTTGGTTTAAGCGCGAGCCGTGGTACGACAGCCAGTCTATTGCAACATCTGTGACGGGCGACACCCTACATGCTACAATACTGCCAGTGATATGGAAGCGTTATTCATCCGACCCTATTTGGCTGGTGAAGTATAAAATTTCAAGCCATAAAACGAGTTGTTTTTTCCAGGTTTACCTAAAAATGTCATCATTTAATTTTTATCATCAGTCACCAAAAACACCTTCCTGTATATTAATATTGACGATTGTTTTTCTGCTGGGTGAGCGGAGAGAGGGAGAAATACAGTATGTTAAATGGATGGGATGCAGAGGGTGAAAATGTATGGCGCGTCGAAGAAAGGAACCGCACACATGTGTATGTACTCAGGAAATGAACATAAGCCGAGATAATTTATCTCTATTTAAATCGATGTAAACTGAGTATATCGAGTCTTGTGCTTTCGTCTATTCTTCCATCAATCCCAAAGCGTATATCTTTCTTATTTCACTATTTCTTCCTCCTTCGTAGAAATCGTATAGAAATTTATATGTTCTGTCTGTTGATAACGCTTCTTTTGCAATGTGAACGAAATAGAAAAGTCTCAGTACGGTGTGGCAAGCTATATACCACAAGTGCAAACGCTACCCTACTGCAACGCACTGATGATTGAATCTTTAACTTCTCTCTTTCTTTCAACCCCCTCTCGCCTATAACTTTCTCTTTGACAGTACTTCCTAAGTCAATATAACAACGTTCCCTAACTCTTTACTATTTAACCCATTTTCTTTCAGGACCGTGATTTCCATAGAGTGCGCTACCGCCCCCTGGGAGCACCGCTTTAATGTAAGGGAGCCAACCGAACAAGCGGGGGGCAAAAGTGTTAGTCGCAAACGAATGGTGAACATGTATACTTGGATGAATAAATCCATTGAATTTGAAATCAAGTAGTTTATTCACAATTGTTTTCACTCTAGTTTTGTAATCTTCCAGAACTGGTCATATAGTCTATGATTATAAAGCTTACGGTTGGGAGCGTTGGGCATAAGTTCTTGGAACCAAGAGAGCGGGAGCGGGGACTTGAATATGTTTGGGAAATACTGATCTAGAGTATTTCCAGAATAGATATGACTGATCCGTAGAAGGGAGCAATCGGTGACTGATGAGGAAGTGAGGCAGTAATGCACGAAACTCCACTGAACGCTGATTGTGCAGGATATCGACAGGCAACTTAGATGTCAGATATAGGTAAGTTTAAATTTCGGCTTATTCAACAAGAGTATCGATGTTCTATCTACAATATCGTCGCGTCGAGGTAGGCTGGACATCGACAGCTACGCCGATAAGCCGACTTAGCGAAAAACCCGATTCTCGGGTCCCGTTCGCTGATATTGCAAGGCAGTTAGCCAAAAACAGTCCCAGTATGTTCGATTTAACGCTCTGAAATCCGACTTCAGATAACGATTCGATGTCAAAGGTACCCAGCATGATAGTTCCGGCATCTTAAAGAATAGCGTAGTGCTTAACGTGCGTAAACCAATCTGTTAATTTCAAACTTTCCATATAAAAGAATTGTTACTTCTTTAACTTCAAATATATCAAATTCATCCCATAGCTTTCATATTGCACCTCTTACGCATGTATAAAAGACCACAGTCAATGATTTCACTGTAAACTAATGGCTGGTGATCGATGAATTCATCTGAATTTATCCGCATCTCTCTGAAATTTATTAGGTACCTTCTCACCTCTTTCCAAGCTTCTATAACCATTTCCTGCGAGTAAAAGTTAAATAGTAAGGACCTACATTAACATCCTTGCCTGACTCCCCACCCATTCGTTGCCCATTGATTGCCCATCCTCTGCCCTGAATTGAGATCTCTGATTTACCAATAACATTCTGACAAGAATAAAATTAATCGTCGAGGAGCAAAGTCATTATATTTTTTTAATCTGAAAAATTTGCTATCTTTACAATTCACAATTGATAGCTTTAGTATTTCAAATCATTTCATCCGATTCACTCTTTCAAAAAATTCACTCTTTCAATTCACAATTTATGGCTTTAGTATTTCAATTCATTTCGTCCAATTCACTCTTTCAAACGCTTTCTCAAAGTCTGAAAAGCAAGCAAAAATCATCCGGGCCATAATCCTGATTTCTATTGTCGTCCTAATTTCTGCTATAGTATCACGCGTATCTATTTCTTTTGCGACATCAAATGATTGATCAAACTTGGTCGGCGTTGGCCTTGATTTCTAAACTGTCTAGTTATTCCAACTACTTTAGCTGCGCGCACTGCAAAAATCACTCTTCCACCATCCTCACATGATATACCGTTTCTCATCATAAGTGGAGTAAATGAAACCAATGATCAAAATATTGCATTCACATTGCGCCGTCTAAACTCTTAAGAGTAAGTTCGAAAGTTTATGTAACCCCAATTCTACCGGAATATTTGAGAACTTCTTCCGGATATTGTATGCTATTATTTACCTCAGCCTCGTTACTTGTCATTTCATCGAGAGTTTATTATCTCAGACTATCCCATTCGACTTCATATTCCCATTCTATATTGAAAGTAATATGCCTACTCTTCATGCTATGCTGCTATTCGAAGCACTCCAATATCCTCCTCACCTCCCCCCCCCCGCCCGCCATATTTCCCGATGTCCATAGGGGTCAGCCAACTAGATTAGTTAATTTTATCTTAACGACGTCACGCTTCTTTTTTTACTATCTGGTCATTTCTGAATCGTTGTCTATCCTTGTTAAAACGAGCAAATTCAAAAGGCTCTTCCAAAATCTGAGTCTCAACTCTATATAATCAATTTGGCATCTCCCTGTATCTTCACGTTTTCGAACGTCTCCTTTAGTGTATAAATCGTTTTTTTTTACTAATACTAATATGTTGCACATCCTGAATATCACAAGTACATCCTTACCGTCATAAGTTAATATATTTTAACTGCAACTAATGCCACCCGTTACTTTTTCATATCTTAATTGTATAACCATAAGTCTCGAGTAATTGCAAATGATAGACATGCTATCTTTTGCTGGTTGCATGGGCTATGGGTTGAATTAACCACTTCTGTGATCGGACGAGGAATCATTTCCCACGCAAACAAAATACGAACTAATTATAGCTTAGGGAAGAACCTATAAAAAACTGCGCTTATGAGAATCATAATCGGAGTAAAGTGCTAGAATAAGGTCCCGAGTTCCATAAAAACATGTAGCTCAAATACATATTTTTCACGTGAGCTTTCATGTATCACTTTTTATCCTTAAAATATTATTTTCATTTAATACACCTCATAAGAGCATGCAACAATATAAAATTTTGTTGCATGTTCTCAGGAAAGGTGATGGCTTCGGCATACATGGGAGCAGTGATTAAAAGTTGCTTCACGGTCCAACGCGAAAGACGACGGAGAACCCTCGTCACACTGAGATGGTTGACCAGTTCACCATCTCCCCGATAGACAACCCAATTCTCCGAACCCCATGGATTACTGATTGGCGATGAGAGAGGGTGTACCATTTCCGTGTCAAACTCTCGTCTTCCACATAATCCTCTCCTTCAAAGCCGTTCCCGTCCCCACCTCGAAACATTTCGTGTATTCCTTGTCACCCTTTGGACCTCTCGATACGTACATCTCGACGGTTTCAATTACTTTGCACGAGTCAATTTCATTCAATGCATTCATTCAACGCTCTTTAAAAAAAGAAGAGACACGAATCGCTGTTTTATCTGACTGGCTGATACCCAAATTCCATCTGGTGTAATTGGCCGGACTCGTCAAAACGTATTCATTCGCGCCTAATCGCTTCCCTTTTAAAAAAATAGGAGGACAAAATTTACAAAATTGCATCACTAAGATTTATACGATCGTGAGTGAAAGGTAGAATATTTTTCTTTTATAATATATAGGTAACAGCAATATCATTTCTCTGGGAGAGATAAATTCCTTTTTTTTGGACTATGAACGAATATCTCCTCTTCCGTAACTAGAACCGTCATTTCAGATTGAATTCATCATCCAAAAAGCGTGAATGTAAACATTGCAGCACTCTGCAGTGTTGGTACAAAAAGCAACGAGGGACATTTTTCAAATCTCGAGGGTTACTAATCGTCAGGGTAAGGAGAAATCACCTCAGATCTATTCAACCGCAAAAAGTGCCAAGAATTCTTGAAATTTAAATAGAAAGAAAGTGAGTTTGGAGTAAATATGGCAACTCATCTGTTGACCCAAGATATTCCTTTATTATTTACTCTCTCTCCTAAAAATGTTTAGATCACATCCTCCATGATGTATATTCTGAAAGTTTAAATAGAAAATATTGTAGACTATTATGGATGCAACGTGCTGCCTCGTCTAAGAAAACATTCCTCAGTGACTCTATATTAAATTAGAGTATTTATATTTGTTCAGATATAAGTATTCAGTAATTTCAAAGCGAAGACTTTTCCAGCCAAAATTGATTCCTGTGCTTAATTTTGATGTTGAGAACAGTTCACGCTCCCTAATTGAAACAGGAATAATTCTTTTCACTTGTGTCATTGTCACCATTTCGACAGACGTCAACAACTTCATTTCCCTGGCCCGTCACAATGAATTGACAGGCCTTGGCCTTCAGCCTCATACATCCTCATGTGTGGCGAATAATTTGAAGTTGTCATCTCCCTCACGTGGCCATCCTTGATGAAATGCAAAGACAAGAATATCAATTCCACTAAAACCTTCCTGAAATCACCACCAGAAGTAGCTAGTCTGGCCAACATTGTGGCCTGTGCACGGGGCCCAGCAAACCAAAGATTCGTGGTTCGATTCCCGGAAGGGCGGATATTTTTCCCATGACAATTTGTTTCATATTATAGTGACAACAACTTCACTAAGAGATGACTCTGCACAAGCAAACGATCCTTTGGAACATTTTCAGTTCCCTTTTAATAATAAACATAGCGCTGCGTTGCGACTGCCATGAATTCATAATAGGGTAGCTTATCGAGGGAGAACATTCATCTGAAATCGCCAAACTGATGGGCTGGTAGACCTGCCACCAACTCCGCGGGGTCGTTTGGAGGGGAAATTACGAACTCCGCTCCCGCTGTTCTACACACACCGCTGTGGCTTAGGGGAGGCAGGTAGTGGAGGTGGGGTAGAACTGAAGCAGAAATGGCGAGGGGAAAGGGAAGCACATGGGTTTGGAGTGAGCTAACCGAGTTCAGCAGTGCATCGGGTGCATTGGAGATTGGTGCGGCACGGGGAGATTGAAACATCCGACGTCCTATCGTAGTGTAAGCGGAACTGACAGCGAGCTCAGGGGATTACATAAAATTTCAAGCAAGTTGATTGATTCGGACGCCGCTCCGTTTGAATGTGGGAAATGGTAACGAGGGAGGACAAGACCGTCGACCGCCGAGCCGCACGTTTCATCTCACCATCACTTCATTTTCGTGGTCCATTTGGTTTACTATTGCGTGGCACCAAGTTAAAGAGCCACTCCTCTGAAGTCCAAGTTCGGTATCTTAGAACAAGATGAACTAAACTGAATTCAGTTATTGTAGCTCGGAGAAAAATGATTAGATGTATAATGGGTACAGTTAGGTTTCAACCATCTTTTCCATTATTTCAATCTCCGCCAATTTTACCGTTACAACACCTGAATATTTTTAGGGTTTTGCGTATTTTCTATGCCAGATTGGGTATATATTAGGGAACCTGAAAGTGTTTTCTGATAGGTTAAGGTCCAGAAACTTATTTGCAAAACCACGACTCTATGAGGAGTTTACAAACGTTCATACGAATTCTGTGCCCCAATTTTCTTTAATTTGGTACCAATAGAAATATCTTCTGTAGCAAACAAACACATAATCTTAAAAAAGTAATGAAATGGCTACTACAGCAATATCCAGTGGGTTATTTTTTCAAATCAGAAAACTGAATGCTTTAAATAATGTAATGATGAACACAATAGGTATTTGTTTCATTTTATATTCACATCTTTTTTTACCAAAATTTTTAATGTATTGATTTTTTTAATGTACGGAGTGCTCTCCTTCAGATTGACTTTTTTTATTTTGAAGTTTTTCTGATGCGTAATTTTTTCCAGTTACCTCAACATAATATATTCTTGTTCATGAGGTATACTAAATTCATGTAATTTACTATTTCCATTTATTGTATTAATGCCGTTATAGTTTATTTATTGTGTTGGTAAATTACTGAATTAATGAAAAACATAAAAAATGGATCATAGATAATCTTCAAAGTTTCTTCGTGAAAACGCTCTAACAATTCCTACTGAAATGCGAGAGCTTGAAATATGTACACCACTATCATATTACTCTTTAACTCCTCGAGAAATGCTTGTCTAATTCCTTTTCACTCAATATTCTCTTTGCCTTCCACATGTAATTTCCCCTGAGTTTCGTTCGATGACGTTCGACATAAACAATTGAAGGCACACGAAAGCCATCCCATCTTGCGACCCATCTAGAATAACTTTGAATTGTATATATCACTGTGTACGCAATTACCTACCTTTCACTAGTCGCTTTTTTCCCTAAATTTGCTCATCCAATTCCTAGGAATGCCTTCAGGCTTTCAATAACACCATTGAAAGTAGCTGAAACGACACCTTACCCCAATGCTCCGTTTTGGAGAAAGAACATTAGTAAGGAGATTCAAAGTGGCTCTGAGGTTTAAGATAAATGCCAATTTTATTTACTCGTCAAACATTGCCGAAAAAGAATCCTAAATCGGTAAGGTCAGCTCAATCAACAAAATATTCCACCTTCTAGGAAGAGACCGTCGGTGTGAGTTTCGTTAGGAAAATGATTTTTGGCTGTATGCCATGCGTAAAAAGCCATGACTCCTCGCGGCTTCAAGAGTAGATAGATGGAATAGAACCTAAATAATATATGCAATAGACACTCAGGAATAAAGACGCATAATTTTTCCAAAGTTATTCAGCCATTGAGTGTCTCTAGAAAATTTACTCTCAAGGTTGTTAATGGGACAAGGCGACAAATAAACCCTTTCAATAATCTTCAGTCGTGCACAGATAAATACAGATCAATATGACGTATCTGTAATCAATTAAATTATCGGTAGGAATGATATATCATTAATCAATAACCATTTTGCAACTCAAAAACATTTTATTAATTTCTATTTTGGTAGATCGTTTACTCCTTTCCTTTTTTCCTCAGATTAATATGTATCCAATGACTTCTCTAATTACTCATCACTAACCGATTGCATCCGTGTAGCAAAATCAAAGAAAATGGGTTAATACCGAGAATCGATCGTTAGTTAAGCGTACTCAAGCTGTGACGGTCGTGTGATCGAGACGATCGCTTTCGCCGGTCTTCGCCTCATTCGGGATTTTTCAAGGCGAGCACGCGTAATGCTCCAGGGATATCAACTATCAAACGCCTCCTTCCAACCCTCCTCTCGTGTCAGTGCCAAGAGGATGGCTTCACCGCCTCGTTCAACTCGAGCTGGGTGCAATTGGATCCGCCGCACCAACCTGTTGGAATTCCCGAACTGCACTTGAGTGGGCGATAATGCGCACTGGATTGTTGAGTTAAGAGGGACTACTTTCGGGGGATGGGAGAAGGAAAGGCACGAGATGGAATTCGAGAGACGTAGGAATGGAGATGGATGGAAGGTAGAGAGAGGAAAGAGGACGGAGATGGAAGGGAAATGGTAGGAAGGAAGCGAGAGAAGGAGGGGAGGGAAAGAGATTAGTGGCTGAAGAGGAGGAGGGATGTGAAGAGAGTGAGTTAGTGCTAATGGGTGGGAGAATGAGCGTGTGCCGTGATAGGGCGCGACAGGTGTGCAGATGGGGCGGAGGTGTGTCATCGAAGGGGGCGCTTGAGGAGGAGGGGAAGTGTTTGGTGGGGGCGTGGGGTGGTGGAAAACGACCCTGGGAGGAAGGGTGGATTTGGGGGACCCTGGTTAGTGGGGGGAGGGCCTACACTCTCACTTTTCTCCTCCCCCCATCCACCCACCAACTGGAATACACACGCTCGCGGGAGTGATTAATGCGATAGAAGTGAGCTTTCCAAAAAGAATTCGTTATTCATTTTTCATCCCTTGATTATCATTTTGCCCATTCAGGACCCTCCCTCCCTTCCTCTGCCTCTCTGCCTAACTTCTCCCCTCCTCTCTCCATCTCTCTCCGCTTTTAAAACTGCCTCATCTCTCGTTGGTTGCCCCGCCCTGCCCCCGCTGCCGCTGGCCCCGAGAAAAGAGGATTAAGTGGCGCGGAAATGGCCAATTCGAAAGTAACTCGGGTCAGAGGTTATTCCACTGCGTTGGGGGCAGGTTAATGGAGGAGGGCGGCAGGCGCTTGTGTCCAAGTGAGGCCGGCCATTAAAATTTTGCATTCTCTCTCTCATTCCTCATATTTCTCAGCTCATTTTTTTCTAAACGAAGTTATTGGGTAAAGTCAGGGATGCGGAAAATTGGAAAAATAGTTCCCATGGGTAATGTAGTGGGTATCCTCTCTCCTATATTCAAAAGAGAAAGGAAAAGTGAGCGTATAATGTGGATTACGCCGCAGTTTTTGTGACAGCACCCTTTATTACAGCCATAGTCATGCAATCAAGACGATGTGGAAGTGGGTTAGAGTGTGGCAAAATTACCCGGTGTGCGCATTTGCCGGATCTTGAATCAAGTGGTCACAAGGTCAAGGTTCAGTTTTTGACCCGCAGAAATGAGATCTACGAACGAACTCCTGTGGTCATAAAATCCAAAATAATCCTAATCCTGAGTCAAATTCCCGACAGCAGCCTGTGAGGTAAGGTTCGGTTTTTGGAGTGAAAGGCAAAGTGAATTTAATTCATTCGTGACTCCTGGAGAAAGGCCTAGCCTTTTGCAAAATGCTTCATTGTCAATAGCAATAATTGTTTAGCTTGGCCAGCTGAAAATAATTTCAATATTTAAATTAATATGATGCAACCAATACATTTTTTTCCAAAAACGGAACTCAAAATTCGTAAAGTTCACGAGGGCAAACAAGGTCCACTGAAACGGTAGTTAGCAGTTTGTTAACCTTTTGATTACCCTTCTCTGGTAAAATAAAGAACTTTAGTTCAATCTTTAGTATATAAATGCTGTCAGTACATTCAGACAGCAAAATGATGAAAGTTTCTACCGCTGACTAAGCAATAAATGAGGTCATTTGGTGGACTCATTTTTATTGCAGCATCCTACTGCTTAGAGAAGGAATATTCATTAATCCATTGCCTCTGTCTCATTCAGACATTTGTCCTCAGTGAATCATTTATGATACCAAATTTTTAACTTTTAGTAACACAACACAAAGGTATTCGACGACTCAAATATAAATAAATAGCAATATACAGTCATATCTGAGGACGAATACTATTCATCCTCAATATATTGCTATTTTGTCAAGAGTATTTCTTCTGGACATTTGGAATGCGATGGCTAAGCTTGCAAAAAGTTGTGCCCTGTCGGGAGAAGTTATACTTAACGTAACTGTGTTTATACCTACTTTCTGTTTATCACTAAAATGACTTCAGATATTTTCTCGTGCAGTAAACTGTTGGAATATTTACATTCCGAAACTCTAATTTCAGACATCACCACGAGAGAAGAGAGGGGAGTTAGGAAAAGGGAGATGTATTCACGAATGGAAAAATCTGAATTTATTTCTCTCAACTAAACCGAGACGCTCAATCAAGAGATGGTCATTGGATGGGGTCTAAATGGAATGTGAAGAGGCTCCATTAGCATAGTAATTAAGTATATAAAACTCAGGCAGAGGTATTTTTCATCAAAAATAGAACTTCCACGCAGAGAGGAATAATACCCAATGATTTAAGTGCCCTATTGTTTACCTTGCAAGAAAAAGATGCTTAAAATATCTCTAAATTTTTATTTCCGGGAGGTTTCGCTTTTATTCCTAAAAAGAGCTTTGTGTTCATTGACGAACAAAACTGATATTTATGATAAGATATAAATTTACTTAGTTCCTACAGAGAATAGATTTCCTTGGATTGTACTGTCGAATGCGTGCGGGAAAAATATAATAATTACACGAAGTAAAACCTAATTTATTCCAACAGATACATACGTAAAAACTATCATATGGAGGTAATTGATTCTCCTCACATATTTTTTCACTTTTGTCGATTTTTTATGTAAAATAACAACTCCGCTGGATCATATATTCTTATATTATTGATAGTTTAAAATCAAATAGTCATATTTTCATTTTTCTTTTTCACTTTTATATTTCACTTTCATTTCACACCAACATTTACATTTTTTCTGCGAAGATGTTTTAGAGCTGAAAGGAGTTTTTCATTGATAACACTTCTACTTATACCAAATTATAACGTAGAGCATTAAATCTCTCTATAACTCCAATACAAATAAAGCTCTGGGACAGAAAAACTTTGTATGGTAAGAAAAAGATTGGTTTACATCATTTGAATCCTTTAGCTTATTGGTGTTGGTTTTGTTATTGTAAAAATTACTCTTTGCTTTAACGATTATTTGCCAGAACTGTGGGCACTACCATTCTTGCAGCTAAAATTTTAAAGTCCTCATCGCTCACTAATGAGTCCAGTATCCAGAAACAAATTTCTTTTTAGGAAAATGATTGATAAGCCGTGGCAAATAGCGTTACCGGCTATCACATGTTTTTCAAGCGGTGACCATTTCTCATTAAATTCGCCAAATCAGGAAGCTTTAGCGAGGTAATTATGGCGCAAATTATGTCATGTTCATCTGCAGAGAGGAAATAAAAAACTGAAAATATACAAATGGTTGGCAAAGAAAACATCCGCAGATGAATTCACTAAAACTTTATGGAGTTCGACTAATATCCGCGGCTTGTATGACAGGCCCTTCCAAGATGTCCTTCGTCCGTGTTGTTAAGAGTCTCATACATTAACGATGGGGGGAGTAAACCATGTCCTCCTCAGATCAAAGAGGAGTCTGGTGGATAAATACACGTGAAGAAAGACACATGGCTTCATGACGTCAAGGCAGCCAGCCACCTGCTCACGGGGACCCGCTCATTTTCTCGTGGCGGGGGGTGGAAGGAGTGGGGGAGGTACGAATCCTAAATTGGGACGGTAGAAGGTGCGATCCGAGTCCGGATGGAAGGGGTTGATAGGGAGGGGAACGGAATCACCCGGGGGATGTGTGGGAGAAGTGAATTGGGCCATTGCGGTAGTACCCCTCCGTCATTGCGACGAACGTCAGCCAAATTAATCGAAAGGTTAAATACGGAATAGGTGTACATTAGGCACTTCCTATCATTTACGTGACGCAATTTTTCTTTCACTATTCTTGGCTCGTCTGCCTCCAGTCTCTGAAAGATGATCCTTGTCTCCACAACGCCCCAACTACATGAAATTAAGTGACGTTTAATTTTTGCTCGCTGGCTCAGAGAAACCTGTTTGGCTTTAAGAACCAAAATTTGAACGATGAGCCGTAACGATTTTTTTACGTTTAAAAATAGAATTTCACAAGTATCAAAGTTCTAGCCGCAGCAGCAACAAGGTAAAATTTTGATAAAAAAATTTTATTTTAATGAAGGTTTATCATTTTTTCTTCGTCATTAAAATGGACATTTTTATGAAAGCCAAGTATTATTTTATTATTAAAGAGATGAATGTCCAAAATTTAGGTCACTCAAATTTAATAAATATATTTGGTCTTCTGAGGGAGTGGAATCAACTCTGAAAAAATCGTTTAACCTTGCTGAAAAAACTAAACACATTTTCCCACAATGTCTTTTTGTTGCTCTAAGTAGCATAGACCGGGTTTTTCATGGTGCAATGCTAACATTTAGCTTGAATACTTTAAGTCTATGAAAAGTATTGCAACATCATCTATCCAAAACAACGGCTATTGACAACATTTATCCATAGAATAGAAAAAACTCGCAAAATTTTATACATTCAAAATGCCTATGCCGGAGTGCAGGCTGCATTGCTTGTTTGAACATTTTATAGGATATCTACATCACTCATTCTCAGAACTAGACGTATCATTGAGGAAATTGTTGGGAAGAAGGTTGTTAATGCATAGAAGTTGGATGTGACTAATAATATTTGTGGATGCAGAAATTGAAATGAGGAACAATATGAGGAGCGTTTAAAAAGTGATAAGTTGATAAAAACGTACTTCAGTAATATTCACATTACGAGTTGATATGTGGCTCCCATTTCGAGCGCGAGTCGATAAAATTTCCGTTTATGATCCTACTCTCTCAGATATCCAGCTATATACATTGGTAACGGGTTACGCAGTGGTGGAAGTTCGTTAAATCATAATGGTATTAATATGGATTTCAAATTATAAAATAAAACATGCTATTTTGACGGTTTAAATAATCCATTTTCTATATCAGAATTATTTTTTCAGACTAATATGCACCTTATGTATATGTTATGTAGGAAGCTGCGTGAAAAATCAAAAAGCCAAGATGCCCTACAAGCATAGCGTTTACTATGAAAATGCATAATCTAAAATGGAGCTTTCGAGCTGGCCTACCGCTATCACATTATGTTGAAAAAATGCTTTATTGTCGAATTAATTACCGTTCTAATGGTGGTGCATACCACACCAAAGGACTACCTAGCAGAGCATTGTACATATTTCGGGCAATGTCGCTGATTCATAAACTACCTACAAATTTCACTATCTAGAATTAATAGCTAATTATTTTCGCCGGGATACATTTACTCTATGTTAATTCATAACCGGTGCAGCATAAACTCGTCGTCAAATGGGTTTGGTGGTCAGACAATTCCGCAGTTTTCACTGCTTCGGGTAGCTAATTTCATAGAACTTTGGGCAATATTCTTTTCCAGAAAAAAATTCCATTCTCATGATACAAACGCGTTATTGGGGTTTATAGTGCACAATTCTCGACGCTTAGGGAGAGAGATAGAGAGAGGGAGTGTGAGAGTGAGAGAGAGGGGAAGAGTGAGAGAAAGTTATTTTCCCCATTCTTTTTAAGGGCTCAAGGCAAAATATTTGTTGACCCAAATACACTTTTGACACTTTTTTCTCCGCTCAAAGAAAGTATGACCATAAAAAGTTATCAGCATTATACAAGCGAATATATTATTTTTGTCACTTACATGAGGATGTCCATATATCAACGAATCTTCCAAGAACGTAAGATCATCACGATGCCATTCCGTTTCATTTCCAAATTCTAGTAACTAGCCTCTCCTAGCCCTCTCGTGTGGTGATCGTAGTCGGGTGCTCAGAGCCCATGCTCATTTCCAAAGAGGTACTTTTTTCAGCAAATCGAAGTCTATTAACTTGGGTGATACTGGTAAAAGAATGTGTAGTGGACCAAATGGCGTGATAAATTCGCATATTGCGGTAGGGTGGCCACTAGTTAGTCGCGCTGGGGTCGGAATCAGCACTGTCAGTCGTGTTTTAAGAGAGATCTGGAACACAGAATGTCCCACATCTTCGGTTTTCTGCGCGTGCCCTATGCCGACTTTCCCAGATTTAACAGCGGGACATCAGATCAACAGCTCAATGCTATGCCCATCAGGATACCAAGATCGTCTAATTCCACTGAGACAATAAACATGAAATTTATACTGGATGAAACTGGCAGTTTCACTCGAAACCAAGAAAATGCTTCTTTTTCTCAAGGTTCGCCCCAGAAAATATTGCTACGCTTTAGAAAAATTATAGATAGTTTACCAAAATATTCAGATTGGGATAAATGAGCTAAATCAAAGTAACCGTTGAGGCCTATTACAATTACTTTGCCCGTAATCCTTATGCAGGACGAATAGACGGGAAGGAAGAAGTACCACGGCTATCAGCTCGTCCGAGGTGTTTGCTTTAGAGTTCCTCTCCCCAGGTCACAGCAATGAATAACATGCAAACAGTCCACACAAGCGGTCGATTGCCCACCATCCCGTTGGACTAAATGATGGCTTGCTAATGAATCGACGGCTAGGCCTCAAATCGGCAGCTGCTGGCTTCGTGTTTTCCAAATTACCTCCTGTTGACGCCGGCAGATAAAGCCGGGATTCGCCGAGCGTGGTTTAATCATGCTCATACAGGATTATGCATTCGATGAAACCGCTTTCCATGCAATTTAATTGATTAAAATTATTCACTTTGTCAAATTAAGTTTCGAGTTGACACCATAATTAGTTTAATTGAAGTAGAGGCTAATATTTTCCCCGTTGAGTCATTTTCAAGCACGTGCGATGGATTTTGTCAAGGCTGAAAACATTTGTGTTTTAGAACACACTGGAAAATGAGTCGAAAAATACGTAAATGGAAAATGCAATAGGTACTGAGGCATTACACATTTTGGTGACACTCAAAAATTAACTTATGATGAAATAATTCATTATTCATTCGTAGGCAGCGCTGCACTTATTGGAGAGCTTGGTCAGTCAGTCAATATTTACCAATAAACCAGATGGAGACCACACAGGACGACACTATTCCAAGCAAAATGGGATAATAATTGGCGATACATCATTAGGAGACAGACAAAGGTAATTCAAGCTTCTATCCACTTATTCGTTACATACTTTCAGAATTAACCAATGTATAATCTCAATAGTAGTTAAAAGTGAGTCCTTCGTGTTACATCTGACCCAAGTCAAGGTTTGCACGACCCGGAGAAGAAACGGGAGGGAGGTAGCCTGATGAGAAGAGCATTCGACTATTGATCGGCTGCGCGCAGGTCATATCCGAACAACCACAGGTAAAACCAAGTTAATTGCGAGAGTCAAAAGTAGCAAGGGGGCTACAAGAAGCGCATAAATAGAAACAGCGCTCTTCTCGATCCCCGCACCTGGCCCTAAAAAGTCCTATCACCATCCCCTAGGGGAGAATCCCCTAAAATGCGAGCCATGGAAGGGCTCATTGGGGTGAAATTTACCCTCGCCTCCATGGACTTCTGCTGTACGTAATACCTAACTTCACGTTAAATCGTTTTTCATGTTTATGATTGCAATTGTTAATTAGATCTTTTTACGATAGAGCCTTCAAAACCTTTGCATCATAAATTTGACAAAATGTTCTCCTCCTTCCATACTCCACATCATTTAATTCATTTATTGCCAGCCGTAGTTTACTCAACGTTAAAAATTTAGGGCTATTTCACCAGTAAGAGCATTAATATTTGCAATTTGATATTTTAGATCAAGTGCTAGCCAGCTCTCAAACCCAAATGCTACTCCTCAAGCATAAAAATATGTGGTGAGCCACCAAAGATAAATTAAAAGGGTTTGGATACTTTCATTGCATTCCTCCATCGTCGATCATACGCCTTAAAATGGTCCAATTTCGATATGATGCGAGTCAAATATGAATGCAGAGCCAAGTTTATCCCACGTTAGCACGGACCATACCACATGAGATGTTGATCGGCTGCGCGCAGGTCATATCCAAACAACCACAGGTAAAACCAATTAATTGCGAGAGTCAAAAGTAGCAAGGGGGCTACAAGAAGCGCAGAAATAGAAACAGCGCTCTTCTCTATCCCCACATAAACTATATTGCTTGAATTGATTCTGTGGCCTTCAAAGGAAGGTGACGGGAAACATCAACTTTAATTGATATGAAAGTTTCTAGAGAAAACAACGAAATACAAATACAAAACTCACGGTAATTTGAATTATATGGTTATTTGTGGAAGCACGAGTTGAAAATCTATTTAATAGGCGCAATACAATATAATCTCATGGAACCCTCAAATTAATTTCTTTTGGGTTTGATTATTCTTCTGCGAAAAATAAATTTTATATTTTGGAGCATTACCATTTGCTTATCTGTTCTTCAATTTGGGATGCAGGTGGAATGTTGAATGTAGATATTTTTCCTTGATCATTTACTCTGTAGTAAAATGCCGCAGCCGATGGAAATGTACAAAAAATAAACTTTTGAGGAATTAGTAGTGAAAACTGCATGCTAGAAGAAATGCATAAACGTCGTGAATGAATAACTACTATATTTCGAACCCATAATCGACTGTTATCAGTTAGTTCACGGTTATCAGCCATTTTACAGCCTTGGAAATACCATATATCCGTTGCTATCCAAACAAAAGCACATCCTTGTTTTAAATAAATTGCATTTCCATAGATTTAATGATAACATCAAAGGTTATGCGGTCATTTTTTATCCTAGAAAACATTTGATATCAGTTTACATCCGGTCTGTAATTGAATCATTTGTATAAAATGCAAAGTAATTAAATGTCTTCAAATTCAGTGAATTTTGTCTTTCTTATATTGCTTAGCCTAAAATAGGTGTCGATGCATTCTTCTCTTCCTGAAGTTACAATTGGTGCACTCTGTATTCCTTACAACGTCACTAAGCCTCAACTTTACATTCGCATAGGTAGTCGAATGCTCCCGCATCTCGATGAGAGAGGGGCGACCCAAAATAAAACGAAAGCTAAGGTGCGCAAGTTGGAGAGGGAAGTGGAGGGTTTCTGTTCGGTGGTCCGGGAGGGTGAGGGGATGGTGCTCAAAAAGGGGCTCGGAAGAGGGGGTAAGGCCAGAGGGCGTACGAACGGGGATGACTACGATGCGGAGATGGCTGCACACGGGGAGGGAAGGAGAGTGAGAGGAGGATAATGAAAAGGAGAGGCGGGAGTCTTAACGCTACGTAGATTAGAAACGGGAGTAAGAGGCGGTGGGGTTGGGAGAGGGAAGGTTTCTGCTGTTTTGGGGGTACGGCGGGAGCTAGGAGGGATAAGACGGGTGGGGGAGAGGTGGGATTTGTAGAAGGGTTAGGGAAAAAAAGGGGGGTGCGAAATTGTACGGTCGAAGGAGCGAGGGGTGTATCAAGGGCCGCTTTATCCCCTCCACCCACCCTCTCTTTTCCCTCCCCTCCACAGGCTTAGGTTCAACCATCTCCTCAAGCACACCCCTCTCCCATTTCCATCCATCCCCCGCCCCTCCCCCATTCCCAACCCAAGATTTTGGCATTTTTCCTCCAGTGCGCTAACTCAACGTCCACAATCCATTCCCCTCCAAGTCAAACGCGCCGCAGTTTTACCGCCTCTTGGATCTTCAATCTCATCGCAATAAACTATATTGCCAGGAAGTTGGGGAGCGTGAATTCCAAAGAGCGTATGCTTATTAAGTTCTCAAAAGTTTCTCCTCGGCTCTAAACGGTTTCATAGCCGGAGCAAGAAACGCTCGGAGATCAATGGAAGCGCTGAAAAATCAAAATATACTGTCTGAATATGACCGGAAGCACACCTCGAGTCTATTAAATTACGTGGTGGGGGGGAGGGAAGACGGATGGCTTATCTTCGAAGATTTTTTTATCAACCATGATCAGTTCCACTTCTTCTATACTTGACTTTCCACTTTCAGGCATGAATTAATTTCAAATGTGAATCGAAAATTGAATACTGTGCAATAACAACTAATGTCGGAATCGAATATACGATTTGATAGCGAGCCTGGTGTGTCGATTCATTATGATAGAACAACGATAAGATTTTTATTGACCTTTTACACTAATTTCCTACATTAAGGAGGTTTATACACAACTGATAGTGAGAGAGTCAAAATAAATTAGGAATACCTACCATTTTTTCGATTTCCCCGCAAATAAAGGACTACTTTCACAGACGGCATTCCATAGCTGCTGAAAAGCAATTAACGTGTAGTAAGATCGTGATATGCTACAAAAATATGCTCCTTGAATTAGTTTTTGCAAAAATAAACACATATATATGGCAGAAAAACTATGATTATTTTCTTATTTTCAACTCAGTTTCCCCTTCAGGTCATGAGGTTCCAGGTTTGAAGTGAGGAAAAAATAGCGAAAAGAGATAGAATTTTGTAGAAATACTTGAATTACTTTTCTTATAGTCACACCAATGTAAAAAGAATTATATGAAACTCTATTCTATGAATTAGTCTCCGATACCGAGTATTTCCTCTTAAAAAAGAAGAATTGCTATGGCCCATGTGTACTATTGTGTCCACACGAGACTCGGGAAATTTACGCAAATGCGTAAAATACATTCTAGTTCCATTATAAGCAGAATAAAGAGAAACCCGATAGTGATATGGTGCCTTCAAAGTAACCGAAGACAGTAAAATAAGCCAATAAAGACCTTGAGCATATCTTTATAGTCAATTATTCTGACGTTTATGCCACAGATAGAATTGAAACTGGTTGATATCCCATCCAATTGAAGAGTAATTAAAAGCGCAGAGAAAACAGAGCTGCACCTAATGACTGAGATGAGGAATGTTTTAGCAGAAACTTGGCACATTCTGTGCATCATGTTAAAAATTCGTGTTCTCCTGAATTCTGTGCTTGCGTTCCACCATATGACTAAAGAAGAAAGTGGGAAAAGATTATTTATACTTGAAAAGTCCTTCTGCCCATAGTTTTTCAGTAAATAATATTTTGGATGATTTTAAAATTATGGCGTTTAGGATTAAGAACAGATTACACTTGAAAATGTTGGAATAGTAGTCATATGCATAAATATGAGTTGTGTTTTTTCTTTTTAACACTTGGCAGTAATACGGTGATATACGTTTCAGCCACAACAATGCTCGGAAAAAGAATGTCTTGCACAAAATTAATATCATGGTATTCCTATCTTAAGGCGCAGCCATGGCTGACAAGAGCTCCATGACAAACCAGTAGCTAAGCCTTATTTTAACAAAATTTCTCTTGCTGCTGTTTTCTGCTTAAATTAATCTAGGTGCATTGCGTTTCCTGCGATATTAATGAAAATATCTTCATTACGGATATCAACGGCTCTGTTCACAAAAGCCGACCTTTGAAATGGACTCCGTGTACCTCTTGAGTCCTTTTACAAGATGTGGAGGAGGTGCAGCAATTCTGATGATAGGTGTGCACCCCGCCGTTTCTTTTTCGTACCTTTTCGAACTCTACTTTTCCTTGACTCTCTTCTCTGTCTGTTACCCCGAGGGATATTTCAACACACTCTTGCCTTTATCCTTTGAGGTGCCTCGGAAAGGAGTGTCAAGAATTCCAGGCACCCGAAAAAATAAAAATCTCCTCCACATCTCCTTTCTCTCCTTGGCTAACATCACCTTCGAGCATTAATGGACTCCCATTCTTTAAAGTTTAGTCTCTTGCCAAGAAAGAACCACTGCTACCTCCTTTTGACAGGATGGAATAAGAAATTTTTATTTCTTCCATACGTTATTTTATTTCTCTTAGAGTTCGATACAAATCATGAGAATTTATTCAGCGAGAGTTGATGAATAATCATCCAAAAGCATAACTCCATTTTTAATAAATTTAAAAGCATACCCCGTGCCGAATAATAGCCCAAAATGGTCAACTTGTACCTTTACAGTAAATTATTACTTTTCACTTAAACACAGTAAAACTATGATAAACAAGGATTCATGGTTTCTATAGTTACATTCTATGACTTCAGGAGTCATAAGATGCACTGAAAAACTTGTGGCAGTGTTATCTAGCCTTAGCGTAAAGCTTCGAGCAATAGTGGTATGATAATTCTTAAATAAAACGATAGGGGTTTTCTATGCATTTAGAATCTTCAGCTTCAACTTCTTGATGCACCTAATCATAGGTGTGAGGTAAAGAGATCATGCCCTTTTTATAATGTTCCAAGCATCTTTTAGTACTGTGATTTTCATTATCCAGTATTGTAAGGATTGTTGTCTGAGATCGAATTAGCTCTAACGCTGAAAATATTCAATCATAAAGCATGTAAATACATAAAACCTTTTCTCAACCAAAGCTTGAACTTATTTTCATTCTATTCTCCATTACTCCAATGTGTTATTTGTAACTATGACATTACTATTGTTAAATTTTTCAACGTTGAATTTAGCTAAAAACAAATCATTTAGGCATATTATATGTTTATTACGTATATTTCGACCACTTTTGATGAAATTATTATTATTATCTCACATTTCAGAAGTTTATTGACCGTTAGAATTTGTTTGCAAGAGTTAACAAACTGTACTTCGCCTATGAGAGGATTTTATTCATTACTATTAGATAATCGACTAATAATACTATTAAATTCTATAGAGAGATTTTTTCCACTAGTGAAGTATCTTCCGATTAGCCAATTTTTACTTATAATTCTTCTCATAGGTGAAGGAACAGCTTGTTAACTCTTAGAAAAAAATTTTATCAGTCGAAAAAACTTCCATAGCGTGAAATGATCATTATAATTTCATCACAAGATATCGAAATGCCTGTAATTAACATATATCGCAATTAGTTGGTCTGTTAATGGACATAATCTAGACTTGGAAAATTTGACAACTATAATATAGCGCATATCATCACGAAATTTTTTTCATTTAGTCTCATAAACGTCATGGATAAATACAAATAACAACTTTAAGTTTTATTATTTAGTACATTTTCATTACAATATTGTTTTGACTAATCTAAGCTTACACAATTTAGGCACCATCACTTTCAAGTACTAATACAAGACATCTTAGGGCGTACTTTAACTTAATATGCTAAACTTTTAACATTAGTTTCTCTAACATTTCGGGATGAGCACTGCCTCAAATATGCAATGGACGCTCATCATTGGAATTTTAATGTCATACCACGACGGAAAGATTTATTAATCACAAGAAATGCCTAGTTCCTTAAAAAAATAGTCTTCACTTCCCTCTCGGGGTCAATTTATCTCTAACTAAGGCCAAAAAGGAAATCACATGATAATACTCCCATTAGGTATGGCTAAAATAAGAGATCAGACGGCTAGACAGCTATATTTCTTCTTGATTCGAAATGGGTTGTTTCGGGGTCCATCCGGCTGGGACCTCAGCCCTCTATAACTTCATCAGAGAGTCACCAAATAAGCCTTAAACGCGATTAGAGCTATGTATTGGTCCATGATAGAGGAGTCACTTGACTTTGATGGATTTTTAAACACACACCCTGAATAACTAGTTTTCATAGTGCGCCCTATTTCTTATCCCGCTTTCATTAAACGAAATTTTTATTAAGTTTCTTTTGATGGGTAAAATTTAAATTTAGAGACATACATGACTATCATCAACGGTGAAGGAAATACAGGTTATTAGGAATTCTGTGAAGCAGGGCCATAATATGAATGAATGTTTTACCGATTCGAGCCTCGATTCGAGTCGACATATTGTTTCACTGGAAACTCTTTACACCATGTTGAGTATTTTAAATATCCTTTAAATAAATTATTCTGAGAGCCAGTAGATTTTTGAAATGTTTTTGAGACTGTTATCAAGTGATTTAAAGTACCACGGTAAGACTTTCTCTATTCACACTCAAGCTATCGTGTATTAAAGAACATTTTTAGGGCTAAACCATTAATTTGCCTTTTAATGGTATTTATTATCAGAGAGTCTAAATGAGGTAAGTACCGAGACAATACAAGAATGAAGAAAGCTTATCGAAAATTTTGAAACAACCAAAACGTATCAATGGCGGATTCTTGAGAACTACAAATACAAGAGTTGGAAATGTGTTTGTGATCGACGATCATGAACTCCAGTTTCCCTTAAGCTCATAGGAATGGATTGTTCAATAGTCCACCCATATAAACACAATCCTAACCACAAGTTTCTATTGCTTCGGCCGTTTTCTTTTTCAGATCCTGATAAGCATATATCTCCTAACTTGATTCTCAGTTGAATTTATTTTCTACTTCTCCCTCTTAAGCACAAACCAATTATTTTCCGTTCATTTTCAAAGCCCCTCTGTGCTAATAATCCCATTTATCAAACACCTCTGAACTACCCTAATAAACTCTGACATTCAGCTTTTACTCGTTCCGTAACGTTTGTATTTTGTTCCATCTTGTCTCTCTTTTTTCTAAAACATAGCGCAAAAAATGTTCAATTTTTTTCCTTTCATCTTGCCTATATGATCAAATTTAGGTGCCATACATGACCACGAGTCACTTTTAAATCGTCGTTTGCGCATTTTTTTATATTTTCCTTGACGGTCTCTATATGAGGTTATTCTGCAAATACATATTTCAGTGTCATCAACAGCATATTATAAAACACGATTTCTCTAGCATAAATATTTGAAATTATATTGCTTATTGACTATGAGGTCATCTACCGAGAAAACACCTCAGTGGCAAACAAACAAACTTAGAAATTCACCCTTCGAATGTTAAAACGCTAATAGTTGGAAGCCAAACGGACGAAAATGAAAAAATCAATGTATGATTTAACACTTTCCCGGCGAATAACATTTGTGTACATTTTTCGTGTAGCCTTGAGAATGGGTAACGAGTCGGAACCCGAAACGTCGGTTGCCTATGAATATCTTACCCGGTGGCGAGACCGAGAAATGTTCACGAAAAAATCAATGTCATTCCGCTCTAGTTACACTGCATTTCAGCGTACGCCGCGATAATTTGGTGCCCGTACAAAAAGATTCATTTCACGAAAGGAATAAAATACAAAGGAATTACGCACTCTTAGTATCAGCTTAGAGTGAGTAGAGAATTCATTACAGTTGATGAAAGAACTAAGCTATAAGCCGCTATGCACTCCTAGGTTGTACGCTAGGTTTAGAGTGCTTGAAAATTTTTAATCATTCGAGTTCCAGTGTGAAGTAGAGGATAGCATTCTAACACCACGCTATATCTACATCTACGAAGTACCTTGCAGATTTGTGGCACGTGGTGATTCCACAATAGGCAAGCGGCACTCATGCCAGCTAAAATCAGAACCGCGCACGTTCGCCCAGAAACCAGGCGCAGGCCAAAAGCAATCAGGATAACTATGCGCGGTCAGACCATAAACTAAGAGAGTACTACGTAGACGAATATGCTACTATGCAGTGTACTATTTTAGATACAACTAATGGCTTGTATTACCTATGTGACTTATATATATTACTACAAGGTATATAACATACTAAATGATGCAAGAGCTATGTCGTGCCGGAATTCATTGCCAAAATTCATGCCGGAATTTCATGCAGGGTGAATTGCTAGTAATGATGTTAAGATATTTATCACAAGTGCAAAACCTACTTTACCTATTGAGGGTCAAAGTACCCTAGGACTAATTTATCACAACTATTATGGTCCCTTATTGTAAGTGAAAAAAATTATCTTGTAAACCCATCGATTCTGCAGTCTATTTCCCTAATCTTATGCCTATGATCGTGTCTACCATCATAGTTGGGCTCTAGTAAAATCTGTTGAAGGTCCGAAAAAAATGGTCTACATCAAGCTTTCTTGACATATTTTATCTGTATTTTTTCCTTCAAGCAGGCAGTGGTCCCATTGGATAGTAAAATTAGCATATGAAGTGATAGAAACATCACAATAAAACATTTTCACTGCCGAACTGATGGGTAAATCTTTCTTCCTACTGATGAACACAATTGAGCGAGATACAAAGAAAGGCCATAAACATGCAATTCACTTTCCTCCTTCTCTGCATATTCCTTTAACCTGCTTCCGATCCTTTCAAGGCTGATATTCTAATACTTGCTACAGCACGCCCCTGTGGCGTCTCGCAGGAGGGCATTTAGATCCACAGCGAAGAAATGTAACAAAAGTTAAAGATCCTGAGTGCCATAAAATGTTCCTCCAAATTTGAATGGGTGATAAAGATACAAGAAATTAGCAACATATTTTATCTTGGAAACTGCTACAAATCACAGAATATTCCATACGAAAGAAAATCTGCACTGAAGTTTCCACTCGGAAATAAATTTACTGATAGAACAACTTAAAGTTTAGAAATATTTTAGGGAGTGGTTGAATAATAATAGAAATAGCACATATAAATTTATTTTTTCAACAACATTTGATGGCCTTCAGTTCCACTGAAATGGCAGAAACTTATAAAAGCGCCCAAGATTATAGCGCAGTTGAAAGTCACAAGAGCGACCAATCAGTAAACACGTCGAACGCTATTTGAGAAAGCAAACCACCTGACTAAAGAATCCACGATGGTTACCTTTGTTTAAATCATAAGATCGTGAAAAAAATGTTCACTCTTGTTTCTTTCTAAGCAAAAGCAGTATATAGGATCTGACCTATTACCTTCTAAAGACTCGAAAGCAAGAAATAATGATGATATTTTTATTTCAGTGACCCGAGTTTGAAAGGTATCTCATAGTTAATAATATGTTAAATTTCAGTTTGATAGAGAGTGTGTGTTTAAATCATTCTTCCATGATAACATTTGCGGAATGAGGTGAGGCAGAATGAATATTTTATGGGCGAAAAGTTCTCAATGCTGCTCCATTGGGCTTACATGAATATATAAGTTTCTTTCAATGGAAATAGCCAAGCTGAAATAATTGATTGGATTTGAATCACAAAACTTAAATACAATAATGGAGCAAATGAGTTGTTAGAGGAATAAAATAAATAAAGTAAAGGGTGACCATGACCAACGAGTCTATAAGGATCAAGAGATATTTTGAAGTCTCAGGAACAAGATAGCGTCTATAAAGTGTCAATTGATATTTTCATGTTTGAACTTGTTGGTATCAATGACTACATACACTTTCTACGGTCATTTACCTAGATATGAAATGAGCCTGCCTACTCTCTGCCTGAGAGTAATTTTGGAGAAAGCAATACATGTGAACAAGGCATTGTATGTCACATTCGTGGACCTAGAGAAAGCTTTCGACAATGTTGAGTGGAACACGATGTTCAGCCCGCTCGAAAAACTCGGAATTGATTACGAAGACAGAAGAATAATCTACCAACTATACAGGAAGCAAGTCGTGACAATGCGAATGAGACACGGAAGTCAGATAGATGCTAAAATTAACAAAGGAGTAACACAAGGATGCAACCTCTCACCAGCACTGTTTAACATGTACTTTGAGGGGGCCATACGAGAATCACAAGAAATTGAACTGAGCGGAGTTAAGATAAACACTGAAGAAATAAATTTGCTCCGCTTCGCAGATGATATCGTAGTCATAGCTGGAATTGGCGATGATCTTCAAAGATCACTAAACTTCATGGACCAAGTTCTCCAAGAATACTAAATGGAAGTAAGTATGACGAAGACTATAATCCAAGTATGAGGCAGAGAGAAGCTGAATGTAGAAGTCACCCTGAGAGGAGAGAAATTAGAGCAAGTGGATTCTTTCTCCTATCTCTGAAGTACCATCACGTAGGACGGAAGAAGTACAACGGACATCAAGCGGAGAATAGCCGAAGCTAAGAAGGCTTTCCTGGGAAAAAGACAACTGTTGTGCTCACAAAAGATAGGACTACAAACCAGGAAACAGTATGTGAAAACATTCGTGTGAAGCGTAGCACTCTACGGATCGAAAGCATGGACCATTAAAAAAGCTGACCAGAAAAGATTAGAAACTTTTAAAACCTGGTACTGGAGGAGGGTGCTAAAGATAAAATGGACGGACAAAATAAGAAATGATGAAGTGTACAGGAGAGTATAATAGGAAAGGACCATATGGAACACCGTGTAGAAAAGAAGAACAAGATGGGTTGGACATTCCGTGAGACAGAATGGATTTGTGAAGAACATAACTGAAGACACAATAGAGGGAAAAGCCCCCAGAGGATGACCAAGGAATAAGTTCCAAATAAAGAGAAAAGTACATAGGAAGAGATACCAGGAGGTAAAGGAATTACCATTAGATAGGGAAGGGTGGAGGTTTGCAATCAACCAATCCGAGGATTGAACTACCAATGACGATGAAATGAGCGGGAGAAATTCCCAGGAAAGGGAAGTGAGAAAGAAAGCACTATCTTGCAGATGGACAAGAAATATAAAAGGAGTAGAATAATAAGTCTTATGATGACGAACGCACCATTGTCTGATGTGAACTGAAGAAAAAAGTCGTCTGCAGAATACAGCTCTTCAGGAAGAGTAAGGTTTTGTTATTTGGAATTAGTACCACCAGAGATGTCGAAACGCAAGAGATGTGTGGTTCAGAATAGCCCAAGCATAGGATCTGTCGTGAACTACTGAGAGAGGAAAAATGGACGAGAATAATTACGAGATAAACTTAGAAAATGGACAACTTCAAGCAAGTAACATCTACATCTACATACTACCCTGCGAGCCGCCACATGGGCTTGTGGCAGTGGGTGTTAGGTCAACAGCCGGGTAAAGATGCAAGATTTTGGGAGGTGAAATTATGACGAGTGATGATAAAGAAATTATGAAAGAATGAAGCAGTTATCCGAGAAGAAAACGTATTGGAGGGATGCAAATAACTAATCTACGGATATATGACCACTAATGATGATAATGATGACACTCCATTGTCTCCATTTCAACGGGTGGAAGCATCTGTTTCCACTCATCGAGTATCTACTGGAGGTTCTTTCATCATATATTCCGCAAAGGCTAGACCAGTTATAATCTAGGATCTCTCTCCATTTTCACCCACTGGAAGTAAAAATATGCACGCAGCCGACTATCAAGATCATTTGCGCCATTAACGACAGGTGAATACATTCACATGGTATGAATTGCATAAGGACTAGAGGAAGAAAGACATGTAACCCCTGCCTGGACATTTTCCTTCTAACAATTAACGGCGCCTATGGATTCAGTGTTAAATGTCTCGCCCGACGGATAGTCCACTATTCTTCACGATGTACCCAACCGGTAATTCCAAAAAATAGTAACCGGTATTCCAAAAAACACCTCGGAAGTCAAACCCAGGTCCACTGTATAGGAACCCAACATTCTACTCACCACAATGACCCGATTCCAAGTAAGTTAACCTTTGACAAGTATGAATTAAGTCTTCTTCATCTACGTACTACCATGCGAGCCACCGCATGGGCGTGTGGCAGGGAGTGTTAGGACACCAGCCGTGTAAAAATGTAAGGGCTTTGGTTTTGGGAGGTGAAATGGTGACGTGCATTATGGAAGTGCATTTATTGGAGCTCAGTTTTTATTGCGGTCGCTTATTGTGCGCGGAAAGAACGAGTTCTTGCATCTATCTGTTTGACAATGTACTTCTCTTATTTCATCGCTTCTGTCAGACCTACTAGTAGAGATGTAGTGAAACGTCATGAATTCTTTGTTGTTCTCCTCTGTTTCGCTCTGAAATACACCAGTTTTGAATTTCTCAAGCAGCATAAGCTTATTGTATAGCCTCCGAGTCTCTAGGGGCTCCCACCTTAATCCCTCGAGATGTAGTGAGGCGTCGTGATAATATTCTCTGCGTCACTCTGAAAGTCTTCTGTGGTTCCACGAATACAGCAATGCTGGTAGCGATGACGACACACTTCCAGTTTACAGTCGTTACGTCGGCGTGTGGACTCCTCCGCGAATGATACTGCAATGCTGAAAACATCTCGGGGAAAGGCACGAATAGTTTCCGTGTTGCGGGGGTGGTGCGTGGATTAAGCGGCGGTGGAAGGCAAGGAGGAGGTGAGCGAGGAAAACACGCGGTGAGCTAACTCCACTTGAATTCCTCCCTCTCTCTCTCTCTCTCTCTCAAATCCCTTTTTCCACGGGAATTTCCTCAAAACTTGGCTTCTCATCTTCTTCTCTTGCTAAGTGTGAGCGCTTGAACCCCCCCCCCCCCACTTCTCCCTCCTTTAAGTTACTGCGAGGGAACGTCTACTTCCTAGAGAACCATTAACTCAGCCTTTAATGACCCCATTCTCTTTCCCTTTCTCACCCCCCCTCCTCTTCTCTCCCCCACCCACTCCCGCATTTCCATCCACGCGATTCCCCATCCCTCCGCGCTGCTCGCCCTATCTCATTCTTATCGCGAGGTTCGGAAGGGTTTAAAAACCATTTAACGAGATTTAAGGAGGTGGGAGGATAAATAATAGGGCAGCTGGAGAGTGGGGGCGCGGGAGGGAAGAAGAGTAGCTGTCGGTTCTTTAATCTCTCCTCCCGTCCCAAAATCCGCGCAATATTCTCGTCTCTCTACTCGCATCAATCCAATCGAAAGGAAGGGGATTCTCTTATAAAACGCGGTCGTCGGATAGCTGAGGTGTTCGAGTACGCGGAAATCAGCGCGCCCTCAGCGTATTTTACATCTGGTTGGAATGCAGAATCAACTCGAGCGAATTAAAAAATATATTTTTGCTGGTAAAATTAAAAGCACTTCCAGTCCGTGTGCTGGCTTGTCCTCCGATGGAATTCGAATTGAAACTCTCTGAAACAAAGAATGAAAACATTTTTCCAAAATGGAATTTTTCTCGATTTTTACGAAATATTTAAGGTAATGGAAATGCATAACATATGCCTAACAACGCTGAAAAATCAGTAAGTGGATTTTCACGCCGCATACAATATGTCAACAGAGGTCACATCACAACTCTTGTTGAACGAGAAAAATATTATCACTTTCACCCTCTGTAAAAGATCAAACCAGCTTCTATGAGCCTACAAATTATTCAAAGAACATATGAAAGTGGTCTAAACCGTGTTTTTGCGAACAATGTATTCTGAGTGATTTATGAGAGTGCCCGAAATTAAATGTTTTTTTCAAAGAGCATGCCTCTGTCGTAGGCCGCGTCATATTACGGCACTCGGGGCATCTCTTTTGTGATGACGAACTTTCAAAGAGATATCAGAGAACAGATGTTTAAACTCACTCCAATCTCGGATGAGCCCGTGAGCCCCATCGGTAACATCATTAGAAATCCGAACCTTCACAACTTTCGGGGGAGAATCCGGTTATCGGTTTCACTTCCCCTCTTAGCCTAGGAGAAGATCCCTCTCCGCTGAGTCGATTCCGTGAAACTTTGGTGGGGAGGGAATGAAATAGGCGAGAGGGATTGAAGGGAGTCGAGGGATGCATTCGGAACGACATGGACTCTCGGTCCGAGAAGCGCACTCCCGTTCGGAGGGTTCTGTTCCGGCTCACGAAGAACCCCGAAGCGTTTCACCCCACTCTCCCGAAATCTATCTCTCTCTATCCTTCAGCCTCTCTCAACCCTCTCCAGTGGAAGAGGGGGCTGCATTTTTGTTGGTGGCGATGGCTGACCCTTCATCTCTGTTTTTATGCGTAACATTCTATTGTGTGACAGACCTTTTATCAATTGGAAAATGTTATAAACTCCAGAACATCAAATAACTAGGAGAACGCGGGGTAGAACGGGGCACTGGGGCACAATGAGCTTCGAGGTTTATGGCGTCAAAGAGTTTCTGTCAACTATCGGAGAGAACTTTAACTATATCAACCTGTTACTGCTAAACTACGACAGCCATATTGGTTTAGTTATCTGAGTGTTAGCAGGTGAACTTTTAGCTGTGTGATAATTATCTGTTTTTTTCTAACTTTTGAAAATTTTATTACCAAGGTAAGGCATATTTACTTATTAAAGTCACAATAATTCTTAGTATATGTGTAAATTTCGTCTAATGATCGTCAGTTTCGTATAATTGGACGTTTGATTAAACGTCATTTTCGGGGGTCAGCTCCTCTGTGACCTTAATCGTGTCCCTGGGGCAGAACGGGTGGGAATGTACCCCATTCTGCCCCGCATATAGATTTTTGTATTCTGCTCCTACATGATCCGAGTATCACTGCTTAAGCTTCACCATCATGGATTTTCTAGCAAACAATAGCACCCTAACATACTACTACTAAGATGGACGGATCAAGGAAACAGAGGGCAGAAGTGTGTGAATGATAAGGAGTGGGGGAAAGAACATCAAAACACACACAGTAAAAAAGCTGAGGGAATGAGGGAATCGGCGGGAAATATATATTCATTTAGGATATTAACCGGGGTCACAAATTCTTCTAAAGATTTCCAAATAACGTAAAGCTTTAAGCTATTGATGGTTCATGGCAAAATGCAGCACACCCGCCCATGTAGTCACAGTTTAAAAGGTGTTTCAAGGAGTTGCTCTCCTCGTCATGATTGTTTGTAAAAGCACCAGAAAGTTCCTTTGTCCTGATGGCAAAACTTCTGGTAGTCTGTCTCCCATTTACATCGTCACCACCGCCTCACGTTAGTTCACATATTTTACTGATACTCATTGTGTTCGCCTCATCTTTAAAATGAATTAACACGTTATTTATTAGTGTCAGACGATTTGTATGAAATATTAAATCCATACTCAGGAAATCTCTTTATAATTCTATCGGTAGTATTTCCAAAACATGAAACTGAATACCATTCTTCACTATCTTCATCACAATTTGTGTCTCACTAGCTCTCCCATCCCTTTGGATATTATTAAATACACTCTCCGCCCTTGGTTCCCATCCACAAATTTCTTCCCGCTATTCCCCTCCATTCCCCTTCCCTCCATCTAACGTTTGTACATAAAGAAGCCGTTTTACGTTTGATAATTACCGAGGATGATACTTAAGCATGGAAATGCAGGTAATGTAATAATTTTAAATTCTGTGATTTGTAAAAGTGTCCACTTAAAAATAAATTTAGTGACGTATTACCACAAAGTTTCAGAAGAACGTGTTGTATTTTTGTGTAGCAGACTGCTAAGACAATCAAGAGCTTTCATTTCTAAACTTTAACCGACGGCTAATTCATGCAAACGAGCTCATGCACGCTTTCTGTCAGTGGCCACCTGCTACTTCTGTCATTCACGTTTGTCACAGTCATAAATCTATACAAGGTAAAAGGAAATTCGAGGGTCCTGGCCTCTCACACCCATAGGTGAGGGTGAACCAAGAACAGGGGTGCTTTAAATGGATTTTGTGCCTAGGTGGCGTGACCGCCGAGGCGGAACCTATTGCTTTCCTTGTGCATATTCAGAGATATTCGACTATTATCTAAAGCGAATTCGAAAAACACAAGCTAGGAGTAAACCTGATCAGTACATATCGATTACAACAACGGAATCAGCTTCAAGAATCTAGTGGAATGTTACCTCCATACGTAACAGTCCAAAAATCGTTTACAGTTGTTGCCTCAAAGCTGTGGAATGACTTGCCTAAACTGGTAAAAGACAGTGCATCACTGGTAATATTTAAGAGAAAGATTATCACACACTTACTTTCTGGAATGCTGACCATGTAACTCATTTATCAATTCATTGATGTGATTAATGTCCATTGTTGCGTAAGAAGAAGCAATTCAGTTCCTTTTTTTTTCTTTTCATTTGTTAAGCTAAATTTTCTTTTTAAAAGTTGTGTTATTTGTTTATTGATATGTTTAATGTTCGTTTTTTTGTTAGAAGAAGAAATTCAGTTCTTTTTCTACATTGCTAAATGATAATGTTGTATATGTCTATTGTTAGCAATTTATATGATAACTTCCATTTTTTGTTTCCTGATTGGCTTATTCACATATTAATTGTCTTGCACACCACTGTATTTCATTTCTATGTTCCAAAGGAGTTCACTCCTAGAACAATAAACGAGTTTATTATTATTATTATTAATTCTAACCTCCTCGATTCTAGAAGAGCGGATGGCTCTTGTCTTTAGTTTTCGTCAAGTGCCACCGCAAGCATAAAAACGGGACCCGAGGTTGACACAATTGCTTTGGCCCACAACATAGAATCTTATGTGAGAAAACGCTGCATTATACTCTCCAGCGGCGTATTCGGTCTACGTTGGAGAGGTGCGTGTTTGGGACCTAAAGTGTGAAAAAATATAGTAATGATGATTCTCGTTTACCTGGATTCGAAATATCGATGAAGCTTAAAGTAAATTAAGATGTGCAACAAATCTAAGCGATGTTACTCGTGATGAATTAATGACGTAATGAAAGAGTTTGCCACCGGGTAAGAAATTCATAGGCAGCCGACGTTCCCTTGAGAATGGGTAACCCGAAACGCCTATGAATTTCTTACCCGGTGGCGAGCCCGAGAGATTTACACAAATATTATTCGCCGGGAAAGTGTAAAATCATACATACTGAAAGGGTGTTTTGGAGATATTTTGAACAAAATTCTCCTTGATTTATAATAGGGACCATGATTCTAATTTCAAGATGTAAGCAGTAATGACGCAAAAACTTTTTTCGATAAGGTTGAACTTCTTAGTAGCAAATACGGTGTCATTTTTTTATTTTATTACTTATTGAGAAAATATATACATACATACCGTGCACATATTTACATTTCTGACGCCATCCTTTCTTCAGAATGCAATCATTTTTACATAAACGTCTCTCTAGGGCGTCCATCCTCACAAAATCGCAAGGAAAACGGGTTGGATTGTTTGGGGAATATCTAAAAAAAATAGACTGATACATGGCAAATATTTTTGTATTAGAAAAGCAATCAAAATTTTTTCTTTGTGATGAGGTAAATGTAATGAATTACATAGAAGCTAATTCGATTTGACTTCAATGAAATGGCATTCGCTAAAGTCATCTTAGCCCCCGGCATGGGCCTTAAAATGATTCGCCAATGCCCACAGTATAAGTTTAGAGATGGTGACTTCGACAGCAATGCAGCCTGCGCTGCCAATTGCTCACCTGACTGACTGCGCGGTATGTGGAAACGGAGACTCGAATGCAAGCAAGCCTACCCCGGAAAGGCCGGCGGCGGCGGCGGCGTGATGCCCAGCGGTACCCACCTCTTCGCCATCCGTGTACGACTCACTGCTACGTTCTCCCCCGCCTCACCACCAGCCGCTCTCTTCTGTCTTTTGGCCGTCTCCAGAAATCCTGCGTTAACCTCCGTACCCTCTCACCTCTTCCACTCTTTTCCTTCCCTCCTCCTCCTCCCTCTCTCTTCTCCCCTCCTTCTCTTACACTGTTCCTCCCCCTTTCCCTTGCAACGCCCCCCCATTCTTATTATCCCCTCTTCCCCCCTCGCACTTTTAATTCTCCCTCTCCACCTCAGCCACCCAGCGGGCGCGCGTCGGGCATTGAGCAAGCCATCTACCATCCCCCTCCGTCCCCCCTTTGGCCCATCAGGGTTCGGCCAGACATGGTGTTGGTGGGATGCCAAAGTAATGCAACGGAGTAATCAAGGAACGTCGGGGAGGTGGATTGTAGTTTGAGCCTTGGATGGCGGAGGGGAGGCGGGAGGAAGGGAAGAGGAAGGCGGCCATAGTATGGTAGAGTCTTAAAATGGGAGAGGACGAAGAGAAGGAGAATAACGGAGGGGTTGGTTTTGGACACAGGGTGGAGGGGTGTGAGGAGAGCACGACGGAATGAGAGAGAGAAGGGTTTCGGGTGTAAAAAGGCGAAGGGAGAGGTTGGTTGGTTGTGAGGAGGGAGGCGGATGAGAGGTGGGAGGGTGAGGAGGATTGACTCCAAATTAAGGGGGCGGTGAGGGAAGGAGACGCGGGATGAATCGCAAGAGGTGTAAGGGTAGGAAAAGGGTGTATGGCGGGGGGCTGGCGGCGGTGGCAAAGGGGACAGGAGGCACGTGAGGCGATGAGATAGAAAGAGAAAGGGCCGACGAAAGACGGGCAAGAGGAGAGAGAGAGAGAGAGGGAGAGCTCGATGCATTAAGGTTTCAAAAAAGAGGAAGGGAGGCGGAGGGTTTTGAAGGCCTCCCCAAACCCTGATCTCTCCCTCTCCTCTCATTCCAGGAGACAAATGCCTTCGGAAGCAAAGTCGGGTTGGCGGGGGTAGGGAGTGAAGTATGAGAGGGTTTGGAAACGGGGAGTGAGAGATCGGGTATTACCGCGGATTGATATATTAAAAAGGTTTTCCATCACTATTTTTTCCTCCTCCTCTTCCTCCCTCGCCCTCTTTGATTCGTATCCATACCGGAACGCAGGGTGAAGGATGATGGGGAGGTGGAGGAGGGTTAGGGACTTTAAATGACTTTTCTGAAATGAAACTTTTTTCGAGACGCGTGAAGTGTCATCCACTTTATTTTTTTTAACTCCCTTGTGTCAATCTAAACTGTCCACTCGTTCGAAAAATTCTGCTCTGATTGCAAATGTCAACGTACTTCAGGGGTACTTCAAAGTATATAAATGCAGCCATGCCCGGTAAATCCCATGACAGAAAGGAGAGAATAAAATTCTGTAGACCTTTGGTGTTCGTGTGACGGATTCAGTATTTGAAGAATAGATAAAACTCAGTACAATAAGCAAAGCCTATATTTTACATGATGCATCAACCACGACTCCATTATGTGAATTGATAATAATAAGAATAAAAGCTTCATATTAGATCACACTATTTGATTCATAACTAAATAAACGTATCTAGAAAGTAAATACCTGGGGTTATAGAATACTACGAAGGCTGAAGTTCAACATTTATAATCTCCACTCAAAAATTAATATGTATTTTTTTCATGAGGAAATATTCCTAAAATTTTGATAAATTCGCAGCAATAAATTAGAGAAGATTACTGCAAGATCCTTTCAATAAAGCTAGAATTACCTGAATATATCACTCGTTCATTGCATGGAGAAAATCATATCTTAATTCCTCGAAGCATTGTTACGAAGTAAAATTGATTAGAATAATTGTATGAGTACAAATAAATAAGAATATTAAAGTCAAAAAACTGGATACTGCTCTATTACCAGAGCAAATATAACTCTTGCTAATCATCTAAAGTTTATTATTACCCTACGATTTCATGAAATCTCTGGATCTTCCATATAGGGACAAAGTTTTGACTGCAAGATGAGCGTCCAGAGGCATTTTCTGAAATTCAGAATCTTAGTGTATAGGTAAGAATTACAAAATACGTGAGCTCCAAACGTTTAAGTGAATAGCTTTGTACCGTATCCAGAATCATTATCTACGTGATTTTTCAAATACTTTTCTGAAATAATTCCATATTCCAAACATAGATACGCCCAGAAAAGACGTCCTAGATGCGTAAATCACAGATGACATCCTCCAGTGCTACTTACTACTCATTCTCTAACTTCTGCAATATCAGTTGTGCGCATATTATTACTTGCTTTACAAAGTTTGGCAAGATTTCTTGTGTACGCCAAATCGGAATTAGATAAAAATCACATGTTTTTAGCACTCTGATAAAAACTCTATCGTGTAGCACATAGATTACTTAATAACTCACCACATTTTGAAATAAGATAAATTATTACTTAAAATATTTTTGCAATTACTCGTTGAAATTTCTTGGCTAGTTGATGCGAATAAAAAAATCTGATTACATCAATAAATATGTAAAACAACTGAAGAACAATAACGTTCGCACAGTACTGTTGCAAAATACGTCTCCTTAACTTTTATTTCCTGATTTCTCCATAACCTTGCCATCCCTTCGTATCGCATGTGAGTTATTTTCTTGCTTCCTCAAATTTTCTTTTGTTGCGTACCCACAGACAATTTTCAATCCCTTGGCATCGTTCTCATGAATTTTCACCAGTACTCATATCGGATGCCACAGTTACCGGCAGACTTCAATAGTTATTAATTTTTACCCGTGCATAGCAGGTGAAGGTAATCTAATAAATGAATCGGTTTACAAATGTATTTTTATGAAATTAAGTTACTGTTTGTGATTTCATGGCATATTCACTCCAAATTTCCGTCCGACTTGAGGAACATCTTTCAATATTGTCCGACTTTGTTTTATTTTATAATTCGAATAGATATTCGAATTAAGTCATGAGATCTTAAGCTACTTAGTTGGTTTGCCACTAATGAATGAGAAAAATTGTGCGAGAAGGATAACATTTAGTTCAAACTCCCAACTCCAAACTGTTACAATATCGCCCAATGGTACCTCCTATTAAATCACATTGAGCAAGTTCTTCAGATTAAATAAATATTCAGCACAATATTCTCCCCATTGCAGAGGTCTTATTCGACGAGAAACCAAAGAAAATATAAGCCTTCGCTCTAACCATGGCCTCCGAAGATCATTATCATTCCATTGATCACAGAAGCTCTATTTTCCGCTTAAATACGCTTTTTCTATGATGTCTTTAATGCAATGCCCCAAATACCCTCTGGTCCCCGAACACTGCTAGAAAATAAATAAGACTCTTGAAAATTGACTGCAATTTGTACAAGCTAAAAGACATAGATGCATTCACTCCCTCCATTACCTTAAATAAAGTCTATTCTCGGAGTACCTCAAAGTAAGGTTTAATATGTTTATGTGATATTAAAAGGTATCCCGTACACCTGCGATGCATGAAAAATCGGTTCATATCCGATTTCGTTCGCGCTCGCCATAATATGGTGGGCCAATTAGAGTGGATTACGAAACTAATGGCATCAACCCTGTCTTCTGCTCATTCACTTTGCAAAGTGCTGGGGAATATTTCACATTGAGCTAAACCCCCTTAAATAGCCATTCAAAATTACCGGGTGCACTTTGAAGCCAATTATTTGAAATTTTAAGAAAATGGGCAATGAACATTAATGGGAAAATTACACGTACTTTTCATGGAATCAAATGAAAAATATATTTTTTACTACAGATGAATCTATTAAACCGGTTGAGTATACTTTGTGATTTTATATTTTGAAACTCTGTTCCGACACTGTTCTCCCACTACAACCTTCCTCCCGAAGAGCAACTAATTGAAGGAATTTCTTAAGACAAAAAATGATAAAAGTAACTATAAATAAGCAGTTCAATGTAGTAAGATTAGTTTTTCTGAAACCTAGATCTTTAAAATCAAGGTTATAACATACTATCTTTTACTTATGGTCCTTTAGCATTAAAAAATTATTACTCGCCGCACCAAGGGTCGAAATCTCTGCAGCTTGGTAAATAAATGGTTATTTCGTTTTTCGTTAATTGAAGAAATTTTCAAAGCTCTGAAATACAATTTATAGCTTCACTGAGACAAACTATTCCTCCATGGTTATAGCACTGGGCTCATACATTTAAATAATACTGAATTAAAATACTTCACAATTTATGATAGCTTTCATATTAAATACAGATTTTCTGCTTTCCTGTTCATATTTAAAACCAGGTTAAGCCAATCAGGGTTGTACCCAATAACACTCCCGAAGCCTCCACTAATATTGAGTCACCTACGAAAGTTGTAACAACTGGGCTGAATGGCAAGTGTGATAATTAATCAGCGCCAATCATTAGACATTGGGGGAGAAGCTGTTAAAAAGGGCCCACACAACGTGAGGAATGAGTTCCTTCGCTCACTTTCCAAACGGTGGATGCGGAGAGGGCATTAGTCCGGAGATCGGGAGAAAGAATAAGAGATTCGACCATGGCGATGGGAACGAAATGAAAGATCGGGAAGGATATAAGCAGCGAGGGTTGGGGCGTTGGGATGGAGCGGAGGAGGCTTTCTCGGGAGCAGCTCGCCGGAATGAGAGGAGGGGTTTCGTGGAGGCGGGGGTGGAAATGGTATGGGAAATTGGATTAAGCGGACGGGGGCGGGAGGAGGAGTGGTAAGAACGAGTAGGAGGAGAAGGAATAATAGGCAAAAGAGGGGGTGGAAGTGGAAAGGTAGAGACCTGGAGTAGAGAGAGTGGTGGAGCGAGTGAGAGGGAAGTAAAGGGAGATGAGACCACCGCTATCCTCGTCTTTCCCAGCTCTCCCTCTCTCCCTCCCCCCTTGCCCTCTCATTTCGATACAGGATCGGACACCGCAAGTCGAGGAGTTACGGGTCCCTGTGTTGAAGGGGGTTGGCGCAGCTCTCAGAGAGGGGTTGTGTAGTCGAGAGGAGGGTTTCGGACGGGAGGGAGAGGAAATAGTTCGACGAAGCGCCCCCACCCGAGAGAGAGAGGGGCGTTAGAGTTGCGTCCACTGCGTGGGAGGAGGAGGACGAGAGTTTGTGAGAAAAGAATGGGATCCGGGGAAGTCGTGTATGACGGTGTCGAGGGGGGGGGGGGAGAACGGCGGGGAAAAGTTTTGATACGGTTTGTGGGGAGGGATCGACGAGGGGGGGGAGGAGGAAGGAAGGAGCAGTTTGGGATGTTGATGGGTCCAGGGGATGTGTGTGCTCTGGGTAGTGATGGGATAAAGAGGGGGGCGAAGAAGAAGAGAATGAGAAGGAGGGGATAAAGAGAGAGAGAGAAAAGTTTCTTTGACACTGCACACAAAGAGGGAAACACAAATACCGACAGTAAAACGGGGACTATGCTAAGCATCCTCACGCACCGTCCGGCATTCCCAGCCGTGATATCGGTGTAGCGTTACACAATCGAAAGGGAAACGAGCTCCCCGATCTTCGTGAAGCATTATCTTTTCTGTCCTATCAGCAGGTAAATGGTGTTATTCCTGATAATCCGAGCGATTTTACCTTTCATTACTTGTTCTTATACCAAATCACTGTTTTCATGTATATAGCTTTCGATGTACTTTATAGCCAGTTTGGAAGATATTTTGATGAAGTACACCAACAAACTGAAAGCGATTTGCCATTTTCTTGGATTCCCGGTTTGTTTTTGCCAACATGATCTTCGGACAATTAACTTCGTACTTCCATATGAATTAATAACTCGCCAGCTCCTTTATCGAGTGATTCAAAAGCTATGAATGTTATCCAATTAAGCATGCAATCAAGAGAAGAGACAGGTAACAATCAGATTTACCAACGTTAGTGCATAGCGTTGCCTGGCATTGGAGAAGCGCCCATAATTTGGACTAATGTAGACTGCGTTACCGCGATTGTATTTAACAAAATGACGGAGATCATGAGCCTCGTAAGATACCTTTCAATGACAATTGATAAACTTTTATTCATTTGAAAATTTGGAAGAGGAAGTAACTCCCATTTCAAATTATACATTTAGTCTCGGTTTTATAATACCTGATTGAGTACTTTCTTTGCATGGAAGCCAATACTATACATTCTCCCATCGATTACGTTCGCAATAGCGAATTCAGGGCCTGGTGTAATTACAAAACCCAAACTCTCAGCAAACATAAGTTGACGTAAAAGCTACGCCATCTTGCGGTTAATGATAACCAGAAATAATAAAACCAATCCTTAATTGAATAAAACATCACAAAAATCACTTGGCAAAATTCAAATAGACGTAAGTTTTACGTGTTTCCCTAATGAAGGTTATAAGTCGAAGTATAGTCATGAGCTAAAATCCAAAAATAGGTAGTACAACTTCCATGTCCAAGGCGACATCCGAACCCGAGGCCCTGTCGTTGCTACTCCGGTAAGTTTCCAATCTATTACGGCCGCGGGAGTGATACACAGCATGTGGAATTAAATTCAAGATTTTTATACCCATTATGAATTGTGCATGAGTGGGTTTTGACTGAAAGCTGGAAATGTAAGTACTGGTTCTTCAATGTTAGCTTACTCTATTTTATTAAGAATATATGTTAAATAGTTCTAAATTTCAGTGTTTAAGATCAGAATCTTTTACTAATTCTTTGGTGCGCTTGTTACGAATCGAGTATATTAGCATATTCTCTGACAATAGAAACCTTTAAAAAAAAAAGGGTGGAGCCGTTTCATTCGAGAAATGAAGAAAGAACACGGAGAGGGGAGGGAGAGAGGTAAGCCCCCGGAATCATCGCGGGGGCGCTTTTCAGCAGGCACAACTGGAATACGCACTGTTTTCACTCTAATTCCTCCGACTTCCGTGGGGGGGAGGCTTTTGGGAGAACCGTGAGGAGTGGGGGAGGAGATGGTGGAGCGATCAAAGGAGGAGGAGGGATGGGGTACGCGGTGGCGGAGAATCCGAAAAGGGTAGAGGAAGGCAGGAAGGGAGGGAGATTAAGCCCTCGGAAGGGTACGGGATACCCGTCGGTATGCGGGAAAAGGCGAAGGGAGTTTAAAAAGGGGGTCGCGATGCAAAGCGGGGGTGGCAGAGGAATACGTGAGAGGGTGGAAGGGGTTGGGGAAATAATCGCCGATGAAAAGGAAGCCTCAGGAGAGAGAATATCGACAGTCATCTGCGAGACGGACGTCCCTAAAACGGCGGGGCATTAAATCATGTGGCTGTGAGCCTCAGGGCCCCCCGACTACAATCCCCATCCGGTTCTCCTCGGCTGCCGTCTTCGGCGGCGGCGGTCTGTGACACAAGGGGAGTCTTGCGGCGGCGTAGGCGCAGCTGAGAAATGGTCCCGATCCCCACCGTTACCCTCTTCCCCGCATGCATTTTTAGACCCCCCTATCAAAACGATCCCGCATTAATTATCCGGTCCTAAAATAATAGGCTGTCTATTTTGATGCTTTCTCAAACTGGAATCCGAATCTGGCTAAGGAACCATAATATCGAGGTAAAAAAATGCCCTACGCATATTATGATGAGTGTAGCCAACCGATATTGGTTGGTGCGCCGATGCTTTTCACCATCTTCCTTGGATGTTTTTATTTACGGACGTCAATGTACCTAACAGAAAATAAATAATTCATCTAATTTTAACTCAGATCGATTGTGTGTCACCGAATATAAACCTCATTATCAGCAGAGCTATGGAGGACTCGGATGTTTGATCTTTCGAAAAAAAATAATTTATTGAGAAAAGATAGGCAAGGAACCAAAGGATTAATTTATTTACAAATGACAAAAGATCGTAGGAAACAACTTGACCATTAACCAAACTCAAGCTTGTATTTCAATATGTGTATCTTTCATGTTGCATGATAATTAAGAATATTTCACTCCCTTTAGATAAACAACTGAAGGGTATTCGTTAAAGATATATAAGCACTTTAACATAATTCGAGTTTGGCAGAGTTTGGACCCACAAGAAGCATTTATTAACTCGTATATTCCTAATGGTTCAACGAAATAAGGGTGTTTTACATCGAGACACACTTTATATGAAGACTTAAAAATGCCAAAACAATCATCATTTCAAGGTCCTCCACGAGTACCATCATTTTCATTAATCGAAGAATTTCTCTCATCCTAAAATATCATCCCGACCACACGGACTCGAACCCATAAACAAGACAGCCACTAATATTTTTGAATAGTCGTTCAGGAGCACCTCACGGTAATCCACCGGTATTATGCGTGCCTGGATCCCCGTTGCTCGGGGGATTTAAGAGAGGAGTTAACTTTGTCCGAACGAGGAACTTCACCCGGGCCATCCTTCAAACGCACAACTCTTGAGGGAAGAGGGGGCTGTGAGGGGGGGACCCTTGGAGAAGAGGTGGATGGGTGTGTGGAGGAATGAAAATAAATCCAGGAGGGGAAGGGAGGGAGTGAGTGAGGGAGGACGGGAATCAAAAGGGAGAAACTAATACGAGGAGGAAGTGGAGAGAGGGAGTGAGTGCGAGGGCGGGAGAGGAATGAAAAATGGGGATGGAGGAGGCGAGCGGAGGCGGGAGAGGGGGAGGTTGGAGGAGGATCCACGGCGCCGTCTCCTCCGGGGGACGCCAAACGGTGACACTTTGGTGGCGAGCCAAGATGGGGGGGCGTGGGATAGAGGGAGTTGCGGGGTTGGAAGGGGGAGAGAGAGAGAGAGATAGAGGTAGGAGGAGGATGAGGAGGGGTTGGGGGGAGGGAGGATAAGGACAAGAAGGACAGAGGGAAAAAGGAGAGGAGGAAGGATAAGGGGAGGGAGGCGTGGAAGAGTGAGAGAATCGGAGAACCCTGGCGAAGTGAGGGAGAGACCGTAGAAATGGTGCTTTAGTGGCCCGTTAATGAGACTATACAAAGCCCGGCGCTTTATTTCTTATGTTTGTTTGTGTTGATGTGTATGGACTCACACTAGGGGAGATTATCCAATTAGCCGCGAAACACAAAAACATGTCAGACGAAAAAATTGAGTCGGACGCGGAACGAAAAAAGAAAGACTTCTCTCGCGAGCCGTGCTTTGACGCCAAGGTCAGCGGGTTTCTCAACAAAGACCCCTCGGCCAAATTTTTATTCCTTTTGAGCCCGTTAATCACATTGCATAACCTTAAAGTTTCGCATCGCCTTGAAGCAAGAAATGATGGATTCCGTAGAAAGTTAAATGAGCTAATAGCAATTATGTTGTGCCATCTGTTTTGGTACGTTGCTTACAACCAGGACTTAGAACAGAGACTTAGAATGCCATTCTCAAACTATCACCTGTCAACTCTGCTTTAATAAAACATTGAAATCTGATGCATATTTCTCAAGTTTACAAATCTACTATCCTAGAAAGAGACAACTGATCGTAGAATTGTCGCAAGAGTTTTACCAAATATTTTGAATCAAATACAGTGAGCTGACCAAAGATAACTTTTGTATACCTGAAGTACTTTCAATGGCAAAATAATGTTATTAAGGTCCTGAATAAAAATACTGAACAGGCACAAGAGTCAAATGTTGACGAATTCGTAGAGCTCCTATTTCCATTAATACAAACCAGTTAAAAACAGAGGATAAGAATTTCAGGAATATTTATTTTCTAAGACTCAAAAAAGTCACATACTAAGTTCAAAATTTGGAGATATTAGAGCCGAGTTAACAATTATGTGCACCATTAATCCCATTAGCTATTGGTATAAATAGCGTATGATTGACTCCTGTCAGCGAATGAAAATTTCTTAGACTCAATTGGTCACGCGTAATGACGATAACGATCTTGTGTAAGCCCCATGATCAGATCAAACCCTCGCATATTCATCCCCCATCGTTCTGGTAACCGGAATTATATTCCTGTATCCATTCCAGCATCTGGAGAAGATGCATGCATCACATCATGCATTCACATTCGAGCGCTGGAAACGCAAGCACGATGTCCCGCCATACATCTCCAAGTCTGCTAACGACTGAGGGTGGCGAAAATGCAATTCGGGTGGAATCGGTATTTAGATGTGGAAGAGGGGGAGGCTTATGTCGGAGGGTAGCGCGGTTGCTACAGGATATCGGGTGGATGAAAGAGGATTGTTGGGTGTCTATGCAAGGGGAAGTGTGCGAAAAATGAAGTCTCTCTCTCTCTCTCTCATGTGCTCCCCCACTCCAAAAACCTCGCCGCCGTTCCTCTCAAGGCGCCGACGGAGAGAGGTCCCCCTCCCTCCCGACACTGGAAAAGGGGAGCGTCGGGCGGACGTGGCTGGAGTGTCGCGCACTCGCATTCCGGTGTTTTGTGCGACAAAAGAAGTCTTGGTGGCACGGGGGGAAAGGGTTCAGCCCGTGAAGAAGAAGAGAGGGAGTGGAGGGCACTTCACTTTTTCCTTTCATCGCCCTCTTTCTCCTTTCTTTTCACGCGTCTTTCTCTCTCTCACTCACTCCATACACTTATCCCTCTCCTGCTCCTATCCGTATAGATTAACACTGTAACCTCTCTCAAGACGGACGCTGAATTCAAGATGCTGTAGCTCGACGCGCAAAAGGGAAGCTTCCTGTAACCGCTGAATTGACCGTTTCAACTTGATTATTGTTTTAGTATTATTTATTTGTGCTATTCATACAACTTGGCAATAATAGAGTTGGTCAAGAAATTTTTTTCCACATCTGTACGTACGTACAGCTTTAACAAGCAACAGCTCTTGTCTCCGTGTCGCTAAAGCATCGTATTTACCCAAGTAACCTTAATTAAAACATTCACCATTGCCGCGTACGTTATTACCGTAGATGTACACTACCTCAATGGTTATAACATTCATAATTACAGCTTTTTATAGGAAACGGATACGTTTCAAAAATGCGAATAGCAATTTGCTGTCATGGAAATGGATTTGGCAAAGGAGCTGTGGAGATGGTCGAGGCAATTCGGACGGACAGCTGGCCCCAGGAGGGAAAAGAGCGCCTGACTGCCCGGCAGCCCACACAGGAATGCATATGATATCATCCTCAGCTTTAACGATGACAAAATGTCAATTTTTGCCTTCTCATTCTGTTTCTAATCTTGGCATTAAACTTTCTTATAATTGAAAAAAAATTCTTTCTTAAAATTCATCCATAACACTCTAAATTCGACCATTGACTGCCCTCACCATATTTCCTTCATAAATTTCAGAATACTACCCGACCTTCTCATCATACCCATATCCCTTCTCCCACATTAATACTCTTCAAGTGTTGCTAGATTTTTTCCACCTCTCTTCTCTCATCATCTTCCCTTTCTGATTAAATTGACCCTTTCTCCTTCTCATCCGAAGTCTTCACCGACCAAACCATATCACATTTCCAAATCAGATAATCTTTTCTGTCTCGTCATGTTGGTATACCATTTCTTAACCTTCTTTTCGTTAATATATTGCATATCTTTCCCTTTTTGTGATTTATTTTTATCACTATAAAATGGTATCATACTATACGTGTTCCTCCGAATAAACAAAACATGCATTCACGATAAATTATTGAATTTGAAGTTGAAGGAACATTGCATGATGAAACTAGACAATAACAGAAAGAGTAAGCCCCAAGTGTTTTTCAATTAATAAAAGTCGAATAACGAAAGATGGACGCGATTGTGGCTCTCCAAAATGTTGTCGTTTGCGTTATGCTAATTTTTTTTAATGCACTCATGAAGGTGAAAACCTGATCGCCATTATTCAAACTTTATCAGATTATTTCCACCTTATGCAGAAACATATGCTTAAACTTTATCAGATACTTTATTTGATTTATTCTCAGGACGGTAGCTGAGAACATGTCCCCTCTGGAACGCCTTGTATTTTGAGTGACAATTACAATCCGAAAGAAGGAACTGTGATCCTACTCCAAAAACGCATAGCGTAGAGTAAATAGCGTGAGAAGAAGGGGTGGACCACCAAATTCATGGATACATGCGGAAAAAGATACTCCAAATTGGAGGGCTATTAGGAGTCTAAAGGATAGGCAAGCGTAAGGATGGGGCACTTGGGGAAATAATTAAAAGAGAGCCAGTTTTCCATGAGTCAAACAGTTAACACAGATGAGTGGAGCGTTTAAAGGAAATGCCTCTGAAATCTGTCGAAAAACGCCTTTTCTTGCTATGTATCCGCCACCAATCCACCCCTTTAATTCAATCTTATCTTAGAGCATTAGAGCTCAGCATTTTTTTGCCATTCCTTTTGAGGATGATGAGCAAAGAAGGTTTTCAAAATCCAATCAATGCAAAACTAGTTTTATCATTTTACTTCTAGCCGAAAAATGATAACCAGAAACTTTCCCGGTCTTCGGAAAATTGAATTAGTACACCGAACATTTAGTCACATAGAGAGTCATGTAAAAATGAGAAAGAAATATATATAATATAAAAAATATAAAATCTCATATAGAATCACTTGACAAGTCTGTACGTGATAACTATTTTAAGTAGATACATTTTTTTCAAAAGCTCAACTTATCGTAATTCTGAATTTCAAAAGGAACATGTTGCGATTACCAATGCCATTCAATTCCAGTAGAATTAGAGTCTAATCATGACCGAAATACGAAACTGTTGCCACCACAATCAGTGACTGTCACATCTTATTCCTTTGCCATTCCATCACCCGCCTCCACACCCCCCCCCCCAAACTTCCTTAAATCGTTTCATCCATTACCTGCCATTCGCCTTGGAAATGGCTTCGGCATTAAATACGGAGGGCCCAAAATAAATACTTCAGAAGTGACTTCCTTGTTGTGTGCCTGTGTTTTCAAATTTTATGCACACATAGGACCAGTTTAATCATCTCGAGTTAAATATTTTAAACGTAAGAAAAGTTCATTTATCTTTCCATCGATAACTCTTATGCCACCCACCTGAGGGTCTGGTCAAATACACTGAAGCCAATCTCCCGGTAAACATCACGTTAGCAAAAAGACTACGTAATTATGTGGTTAACATTAACCAGACATTATTAAATCAGTTCTTAGTGTCAAAATTGCTACCCAGCTATTTTTTATACGTGAAAACACCTTCACGTGCCACCCTCCTGCCAAAATGTTTGGCCGTTTTACCAAGTCTCCACATTGATGCAAGGATCTCATGTATACCTAAGCTTCCCATTTTCTCCGCTCCTACCTTGTCCTCCATCACCTTCTCTCCACAAATTTCTTATATTTAAAAAAATATATATTTTACTCTGGCCAATCCCGCACACCACTCTAACATCCCCTCGCTCTTTTCTCGCGTCATAAGACATACAAGCACTAGGAGAGAATGTTTTTCTCCAAGAATTGGGCTTGCTGAGTTTGCTGAAGGAAATGGCTCTTTCGGGAAACGGATCCTGCGAGTTCCGCTAACTTTTTGGGAACACACGGTATCTATACAAGGGTTTCATGGCCTTAACTAAACGATGTGGGCACTAATCACGTTCCCCGGTTGAGAAAAGACGGGTCTGACCCGTTCTCTAACCCAATTGAAAATATCTGAAACTCACACAACTTGAAAACCTTAAACGAGTTCTCACTATAGGGTTCATTGGGAGTTAAACGCGCGGGGAAGCGTTGAGCTTCCGAGTTTCCACAATAATACCAGTCCGAAATATTTCCAGTCCTTTTTAACCTCTCGCTAAAAAGTTTTTATATAAAAATGTACCTGTTTCAGTTCTCGGTGTGCTATACATTTTAACACGATTTCATCTGAGTGCATTTGAGATACTTAGAGTTAAAAACTCTGCAGCTCTTATTTGGCACAAAGCTAGTACCTTCTATCATGAATGCATAAGTTCGTGTGGATTTTATGTTTAATCACTGTGTCGCAAATGGTTTTCTGCCTTCAGTATTACAAACCATAGATTACGTATAATATTTTTCATTTTCCTCACTGAACATAGTTTCTCTTTGGAAGCTAGGCATGAGTATGTTGTTTTATATTCATATCAATTAAAATTAATGGTTTCAGGCTTTATAAGGTATAAATTAAATTAAAAGTCCGCTAATTTGAAGAAAAAAAACATCATTGCCCAATTTTTACATCGTCGCTACATGTTTCGACACAAAGGCTCCATCTTACCTGAACGGAACAACTCCTGAGTTTCATTAGTTCCCAAATAAAAAAATAAAAATATTCAAAGGTTATCTAATAGACTTCAGTTAAGGGATAATTGTCAATGGATTAAAATTAAGCCCATTTTGCTATCCGTAGTTTTTCCAAGACTTGGACCCGCCCCATCCGATTGCCTTTCCTAAACTTTTCTGTAGAGGAAAGTCAGATATGTACGGGAGGAATAATAAATTTCAACCAACCCTAAACTAGGAGGGCGAATGCTGTCCGTCTGCGCGTATATCCAGAGTGGCTCCCACCTTCACTCCACACCCCTCGCCCGCTTCCTCTCCTTAATCGTTCACTACCCGGCTCTCTTCCTCGAGGGCCACTCATTCCCCTTGCCATGCCACCAACACCCTTAACCACCCCCCTTACCCATGAGAGAGAATCCTTTGGAGCCGCCACTCCATCGCACCCTTACTCATACCCTTTCGTGAAGGCCCATCCCTCCCCCTACCCTTCCCTACCATTCTCTCCCACTTCCCACTATCTCCCTCCCTCTTTCCACCCGATCCGAATCCCTGTTTCTTCCCTGTCCGCTGTCTCCCTCTCTACCATTCTCTCTCTCCCTCATTCCCTTCATTCCATCCCCTGTTAACTGCCCCAGTCCACTTCTTTATCCCTCTCTTCCTCTCCCATTCCCCATTTGGTCCTCTCCGTCTCTCTCTCTCTCTCGCTGTCTTTCATGAGTCGATCTAATTTCCCCCGATCCCATCTAATTTTCTTTGATCTCTTTCCTCTAATGTACTCTCATTGTTCCCTTTTCTCCTTTTTTTCTTTCCCAGTATGATAGGTTTTCTTCAATGCCAGGCATGCAAGTAGTGGAGAAAACTTTGAAGATAGTAGATTATTTCACCATGCAGATAGTCAATACCCTATGTATACTTATCTATCAAATTATGTTTAGCTTTTCATCTCGCAGGCCATTTTAAAGATTTGGGACTAAATGTCACGACGATGAACCATGAGGTTACTGCAAAACCTCTTCTCGTCGAGAAATGGGGCTCTTGTCCCTGCTGTGGCACAAATGTTGCCCTTGGTCTTCCTGCATTCCTACTGCGAAACTATCATTGGAATTTAACAGGAGGAGACACCATCATCATATGCAAATACTCTGGCTTTCATGAACTGAAGAAAAAATTTCTATGCGATATCTAAATAGATATGATGCATGAGATAATTCATTTTATACGTTCAATATTCGTTTAACTATCACACACGTCACTATATTTGACAACTGGTAATCAGGAGACTTGTATAGTGATCGCTAATTTTTTTGATGTTTGAATATGTTCCACGCCAAACAGGAAAATTATTTATGCCCTAATAGAAGAGAAAAAGACACATTGAACTGAATTTTTTGCCATTCTTTTCGGTCTAATCCTTGTATTTATAAAGCAATTATTGATAAGCCTCTGCCGTATCATGGCGCTTCATAGGTTGCACTTCGATTATGGTCACGTGTTTTTTTGAATGTACAAGTATTTCAAACTGCTAATAAAATTCGCATAGCCGTACAATTGTATTTTCTCCCTGGGAGAGGAAAAATACGTAAAAGTTCCTTTAAGTCATTATTTTCTCCTTAGCATCCCCTGAGATCATTATTTCAGCCTTTCCTCGCTTCCTACGGATCTTTTATCTCCCTTTTGTGCTTCCATTTCACGTATCCTCTGCTCCGCACATTTTCCCTATTTGCCTTATCCTTTCCCAACCGATTCCATTGTTTACTCCGATCATTCCTCTATGGCACGGGGAGGACACCGCCCGCTTAATCCCCAGGCACCGGATTCACCACCGGCGCTGCGCCTCCCTTCAGTCCATCTCTCCCCCCGAATACCCTTCCTCCCTCATTTACACATGTTCCCCTGCATCTCGGATTGTTCCCGCTTATGTTTATGCCTATGAGTGATATCTCTCCGTTTTATAGCAGTTGGAACTTCACCATTATTCCGAATTTCCCTTTTGTTTTTTTTCCTCCCTCACTCTTTCCCTCTTCCGCCATCGTGCATTTAAAAAAAAAGAGAAAAGCTTCCCCTCCGCATAAGCGACACGCGAGACTATACGGCCAAAAGAAGCCCAAAGGGGCCTAAGCTCGCAAATAATGGGTCCAATTAATCCAGGGGCCCCATTCTTTTGCCTCCTTTCGCCCACAACCCTTCGGTCTGCTTTTTTTTAAGCTGTTCTGCCTTCCTTTCCCTTTCCCTGCTCCCCCCCCCCTCCCCGGCCTACATACGTACATACACCCGTCTCAATCCCTTCCCTGCAACTCTACCACCTCCACTCTTCGTATAGAGTAATCCCCAGAACCGAAGCTACATTCCCTCCCCCTTCATCCCCTCCCCACTACGCAACCTCACTCTCTCACTTTCTCCCTGTCTCTCTCTCTCTCATCCTCTCTATTCCTGCCCATTCATTACCTGGGAATCTCTTTTCTCCTCCGTCACGTGACTACTCCCCCACACCGTGCCACGCACTCATTTGTTTTCCTATCCCTTTTGCCCGGCCTTCCCTCCTCCCTCACTAGCCCATTAACTTCGTCCTTTCATCGCGTCTCTCCCTCTCAATTTCGCTTCGTCCCTTTCACTCCGCCCAAGACCACCGCACGCGCATTATCCCTCAGTTTCCCTTTCTTCCTCTCTCTCTCTCTCCCTATTCCTCCTCTTCCCATTGTTCCCTTCCCACTCATTTTCCGCCGATCCGACCAAGTATCCCACACACACACACCCCGCCATCCCCTACTCCCTGCCCGTGCACTGATGGCGAAACCACGGAAGGCGTGACAGCATTAGCTAAAGCGGGAGACAAATGACTGCCATGCGTAACGCCGGGAAATTCCGCCATCATTGAAGGACGCAATCCCTCGCAATGTCAAAAGACTTTCCCGCACAATATGGACCACTTAGTATTCTTACACTGAACTTCACGATGCATAAATTAGTAATCAACGCAACATAGCGAGTTAATTAAAAATGTCCTTTGCGTCCACTATTAACGAGCACGCACTCACTTTTTAACGGTTTACAGGACTTGACGAGGGAATTAAATGACTTTGTTGTTGTTTTAACTGGCTTCATCAGATATACTCTTTATTAAATGCTGGGCTTATCATTCTCAACATATATTGAGAAATTTTAAACGATTAGTCAAAAAAGTGTGACCCATGTCAATCTCTGAGATCATGTAAGAAGAGAAGGGTATAAGGAGTGAATGCGTGAACAACCTCCACGACCGGTACTTAACACATAGCTCGACTTCTACCCTGATCTATTCCGTTTGTCAACAGTTGGTAGGAAGGTAGGAAACAAACACTACCTTGGCAATGCTCCACTCATCACAAAAGAATTAGGGCGCGGATTTTTTCATTGCTTTCCTTGGAATGGTTGGCACATTCTAGTTTAATTAGACCACCCTCAGAGTGCATAATCGCGTATCGTTTCGTGAACTCATTGGAAAATTAGCTCTTTCTGACAGAAAATGAAAAATAAGATATTGGATAGCTATCCAAAGCACCACCATTAATGTATGTCATGGCCATTTACCGCGAGAGAAAACTCATATTCGACTCCTCTCTCATCCAGTCCCCTTAATCTCCATCATTTCTTTAAATCTTACAAGGGAAAAATCAGTGACGGCAAAAGCGGTCCCCACCTCGTTCCAAAATGAAATAATAATTATTCTCTTATTCAATTTTAAAGAGGAGTACTTTTCCCAGTAATTCTTGGTGAATCGTTTCGAAATTCTTAAGTATATATAGCAATGAATAAAGGTATCACTTTTTCCATGGTAATATCCAGTGACTAAATAACGCATGAAATGAAGTACTTCTGAAATATTCCTTTAGTACTTTCTTGAACAATACCCTTAAAAATTTTCTTCCCGCCTTCCTTAAATCATATTTCACACATGTGTTAAACAAATACTCACATCCCTAGATCTCAACCTCACTCTCCTCGATTATCTTCAACCAAAAGGAACAGCGATCATTGAACCAACAATAAATTCAATTTTATCAGGTAAGAATGCAAACTGCTACGAGTGAACTAATAGGGTTTTACAACTTTCATATGAATTAAGGTGGGAGCCCCTAGAGACTCGGAGGCTACACGTTGGCCTTAGCTTACTTGATAAATTCACAACCGGTGTGTTTCAGAGCGGCACAGAGAATATTGACATGACTCCCCACTATATCTCTAGGTCTGACGGAAGTGATAAAATAGGATAGATACTACATTCCCGAACAGATGGGTGCTAAAACTCGTTCTCTCCGCATAAAATAAGCAACCACAATGAGCTCTAAAAACTGAGCTGTACTAAATATTCTCCCATAATACACGTCACCATTTCACCTCCCAAAACCTTGTCCCATACATCTTTACACGGCTGGTGTCCTAACACCCCCTGCCACACGCCCATGCGGCGGCTCGCAGGGTAGTGTGTAGATGTAGATTAGGCGGAATCATTCCATATTTTATTGGGGTAGAGTTGTATGTATGTTAGTCCGTTAGGAAACTGGAAGTTAAGTCACAAATCAAGTCCTCCACTTTAAGTCAACAATAATCTTTCTTATATTCACTTCTTCATTACACTTCGGTGCGCTCCATTGGACAGATCGCAAAGATTGACGGAAGAATGAAGTCATGAGATTTTCTTGAGGAATAGTTGAGAGGCGCCCCGCCGAATCGCTCGTGTCAATTTTCGACAACGTCCACTCCCTTTAACGTTTCCCTCTTTTTTCTCTCGTCCCTGTTTACTCCGCAACCCGCAACACACGCACCCACGCATCCGTATCGCCGACCGGCCAATCCCGACCTTCCCTCCCCTCCCACTCCACCCACTCCTCCCCTCCCCTCACCCTCTCCCCACCGCAAAACCCACTCATTCCCCACCTCCGACAAATCCAACGGGTAAAAAAAAACGGTCCACCGCCTCCCCGAACACCAATTCCTGGAGCCGCCGAGTAGATATAATATATATCTCCCCCAAAAACTCCCGAGCTCACCGCAAGGGGTCTCCTCGGTCACACATCTCCTCCACCCTGACATCACTTAAATCCCGATCCACGTCCAAATATTTTGCGAAGGCTTCGGATCGAGAAGAAAAGCCGTAACGACCCCCGAAAGTCCAGTACGTGATGTGGGGGGAGGGGGAGTGGATGGGGGAAGGGAAGGTGAGAGAGAGTGGGGAAGAGAGTGGGGTTTAGGGGATGGGATTTAGTTTGAGCGAGAGTTTTGTTGGAAGGGGGAGAGAGAGAGGGGATTTTGGGAGAGGAGGATAAGGTGGTGGGAGAAGACAGTGTTCAGGGTTTAGAAGAGGAGAATGAGGTAAGAGAATACTTTCCGAAGTCTTCCCCCATGGTGGGATGTTGGAGAACTGAGGTAACTGCTCACGGGAGGGAAAGGAGAAAGGCAGAGGAGGAAGGCTGGTCCGGCCAGCTGAGCTTATCCCTCGAGTGGAGGAGGTTGAGAGGGGAGACGCTGGAGGTCTGGGAGAAGGAAGGGAAATTTTTATCGTTAGAGTTGGGTAAGGAGAGAGTTAGCAAGAGAGAGAGGACGCGGCCACAATTTTTTACGGGGCTCCTCGCTATCATTTTCCTGGCTGACTCTTTCTTTGCCCTTCATTGGACGCAATGTGAGGATGTATGGGAGGATCCTGAAGTCGGAATGTGGGGAAATAAGTTGGAAAAACCACTCGTACATCTTTTTTCGAAACGAGGGACTAAATGTCGATTGGTTTGTTCGGCCGTAATGACTTTTTGCGAGACGAACTTCGTTTTGAGTTATCGTACGGGATGCTCAGAGAACTCCTATATTAAATTATCCCGAGAGTATACGAGAATTGGGGCAAGCATTCCGATGGTACCCACCTGCCTCCCTTTCCCCAGCATTAATCTCCTCGCCATTCCTCCTGGACAAGAATGTTCTCTATCGTTCCTGCCAGGTATCTCATTCCTTTCTGAGCTAATGTTAGGAAAAATGGTGGTTCTACGCACATCCGATCAGCCTCAGGTGATCACGGTTTGATTCCCAGATTAAAAGCTCATAGGATAAGCTTACGCTTAAATAATTTATTTCAATGCCTAGCAAAACCGAAGGAATCCGTGTAGGCCTCATTAAAAGTAATTCGGACGCTTTAACGGGAAACTTCGAGATTAGTTATAGAATCAACAATATTTATCGACTCTTAATGGTAATATATTTTATTCAAATTTTTCTTTATCGGACTTTAATGATTAGCTTTAAAAATGAGGATGATTCAACTTGTTCGTCGCTTAAAAAATGTTAAGAGATTCACAGCTAAATTCTTTGAGAGTAAGGCACACACGAGAAAATCAGAGTAACCGTTTTAATTGTCCAACTTCCCTGCGCAACTTACGAAATAGTTAATGGCCTAAATTTCAACTTAAGGTTCAATAAGATTTTTATTATAATAGAACTGTGTCAGAATGGTCGGGGAATACAGACATGATCTAGGTATGAAGGCGCATTCTTCCGCATTTCTCGCAATAAATTGGAATGAATAAAATATTACAATTAAATTTTTCAAGTCAAATGCTTGCAGAAATTTTAGCTTTATCACATCAATACCTTTGCGTTAGATTATCATAAAATCTTTTTCAGAGAAGCACCATAAATTATAAAATTTCGTCATAGATTACTGGCGTGGCTGGATTCATTTAGCATTTATCCAGGCTTTCTGATGAATAACGATGGTAACCGCAGAAACCATAGTACATATACATTTTACCATTACATTCTGACTAATTAACTATGGACTTTTAGATGCGATACATTAGGACTTTTAGATGCGTCATCGCCATGAGCAGTAAAGAAAACTGTTGATGCTATCCAATTTACGTAAGTAGCACCACACCATCTATGCCTAAAGGAAAATACTAGAGCGCAATATTCAGGTTAGATGACGAGCATGCATTCTACTGGGGTAATCAAGCCCACAAGCTTTGATGAATTCAGCCATGAGAAGGAAGCCCATTACGCTAGCGAGAGGGGACAGCTGCCTGAATACATCTCTGAAAATTGGACGGACGTTTTCCGTGGCAATTTTATTTCCAGCCATTCGCAAACTTATGGCAGGAGCAGTGTGTGCGGAAGTAGTTGGAGGCGAACGAACAACAACGCGTCCCGAATGTCGCGCGTTCACATTTCAAAGCCAGAAGAAGAAGCGGGTTTTTGCCACCGACTATTTGTAATGCACCGAAGAGTAGCTCTGCGGTAGGTCCCCCACACTATTTAGTTCCAGCCCTGCAGATCAGCTGACAATGATCCATCGCTTTCCCCCGAATGATGGATTAAATGAGATGGGAGACGATTTGAACTTGCTTGCTTTGCCGCCAAATGAACTTGTTTACCCTCCGCAATCCCCCCCCCACTCCCTTCCCTCCATCACTGTCCCCTCATCCCCGTCCCGAAAATCGGAGATAATTATTCACGCCACGCTCTCTTAATAATTACCCCTGTTTTTCACCTTCCACCACCATTAGGGAGGGTTTTATTTTCTTTTTTGAAATGTCAGGAACTGTTGAGATCTTCCATCCTCATTTTTGGGTTCCTTTCTCAAAAACCATTCAAGCGGACCAACGGAGCCCGGCTTTGTTTTTAGTAACCAGAGATGGAATGTTCAGGATATGAATTTTGGTGCACGCTTAACGATCAACGCGTTCAGCGATTCATTTCGTCCTCGTATCTATTGCCACAATTTTATGAGTAAAATCGATTCCCATCACCCTGACATCTATGGAAGCATTTTTGAGAGCTCTAACTCCTTCGTATATTTTTCATTCACCCCTTGAAAGAACGAAATAAATTGATAATTTTTTGTACACATCGAGTTATAGAGATTTTTTAAGGCACAAGGTTTTTCAATTAAATGGTACAGAAAAAATGGCAATGAAAAAAAGGATTTCTGCCTCACAATTACTTATCTTCGCCAATCATCATTGTCTTTCCAAAATAATTGAGTCCGGTTGAGCTTTAAATGTTGAAACCCTGCCTCTCTTAAATGTATAACACTAATATTGACATTTGTTTCACTTGCTATCAAAAACCGTTCAACATCCAGCAATTTTAATAATCTTTCAGTGGCTACAAGAAAATTGAGCAGTCATAGTAAGTAAAAACATGGACTATTACCAAATTGTTAGAGTTAAAAAACATTTTACTAACAATAATGGGCTTATTAGCCAAATTTCTAACTATTTAATGAACCAATGAAGTAGAGGCTATCGTTGCATTGGCGCGGAAAGAGGCGATTGCAAGGATTCCTCTCAAAATTGTCACTGAGAATAAATTCTTGGTCGTATTTGGTTGGTAATCATCCATTTCATCAATGGTGCCGCAGCCCCAATATGTAAGTGGCCAGCAGCCCGATATGGTTTTACCCACCGGTGGACATGTTACTGAAATTATGCTCCTTAATTTCATTTGTAAATATGTAATTAAGAAAATCAAAAACAAAACTTTGCACCAAACTTATTTAAATGGCTGCCTCTTAAGATTAAAAAGCTTATCAATCATACCAAAAGACATTTTTTTATCGTTTATCATAAAATATGATGTCAAATGTAACAGGAAAAAACTCTGTGTGCAACATTTTCCCAGTTTCTCTAAATTTCTTCTGAAGAAGGGAAATAAAGCAGAATGCATGGCATGGGTTGTTCAAATAAACGTACATTTGTTGTATAGTGATATGAGTTGAGAACTGGTTCATTTTCACTCATTCTTGGTAGAGGTACGCTAATCTTAAGATGAAAAAAATCACAAGCAATTTCAGCAAATAAATTCCTCATGCTTCATTATATTTTAGTACAGAATGATAACATTTACCCGTTGTGATCACACCGCGCAACCATAACATAATGATCACTCGGGGTCTTTTGAACCCCACTGAGAATAATAGCTGTTATTTCTTTGTGACTTGAGGTAAAGCCTTGAAAATTTAACTAAATATACTAAAATATGTAGTATAGATGACATCCTTAAGTTATTATTTAAAATAAGTTTTTTTAATTATTATAAATTAACAATATAAAAATAAAACGTGAAAATTCACTTTTTTGATCAAATCATCATAAAATCTTCATATTGCCATAACTTTCTATGAAATATTAGGGTTACATTCCCAAGATACTACCCTTAAAAATGATGAGTTTAAATTCCGATACTGGAAAAAAAAACATTCATTCTGAATAGGAAGTGCTGAATTTTAAGCGAAATTTGAAAACAATAGTGGGATTATTACAGAGGCAATTTAGCGGTGTTCACTATTGACTACAGATGGGAGGACACTTTCCATTCAGAGGCGTAGCTTCATAGCTAAGAAGCCGTGGCCTTGGTCTGGGGTCTTTTGGGCCCCGGGTGACCACTATGGGTTAACAATCAGTATATCTGGCGTACATTACTATTAATATATCCACCTTTTCTGCGTATGTATACGCCCAGAGTTAATTTATTCGCCTTGAGTCGTTGCATATTTTTAAGCATATTACATATTAGTAATCTTTGAATTAATTTTCCTTTACAGCGTTTTAAGGTACATACATACATACCGATCACGCCGTTCCCTTCCGGGGTAGGCACAGTCAATATGTTTCACTCATTAATACATAATTGTACACCTAACCTAATACTCTTCGAAATACTCCCTCCAGCAGTCCCTGATATTGCTCTCAGGCGATCCCACATGATCTCTCTACTTTTGTTCTTTACCGCATTCATTCCCCTACCTTCACCAATCTTAGCCCTTTTTATCCTCTTCCAAAACAGCTTTTTATTACCTTCAAAATCGCTCTACATTTTGTTAGCTTCATCCGCACGCATTCTCTCTTTGCTCTCTTTCACAACGATTTGGCATTTATTCTTTTTCTTTCTGTAAATCTCACATGCCTTAGTACGCTCTTCCTCAGATTTGGCAGCAATCTTTGTACGCCTCTTTCTTTTCTCTGACTGCAATTTTCACTTCATTCCACCAAGCATCAACTTTCGTTCTTCCTACCACTCCATTTCCACGTACACTTTCAGCACATTCCACAATCACTCCTTTTAAACACTCCCACGCATCATTTACGTTCTCGTTTCTGATATGCTCGTCCCATTCTCTCTGCTTCACCGATAGAGCATCCTCAAGCATGCAACCATACCGCATTCTTACCTCGCTGTCTATCAACATTTCCACTTTTACTCTCAACTGCTTACGCGCAATATCCTTCCTTGGTTCCCACTTTCTGCCCAGATTCACTTTGGAGAGTACCAAATAGTGGTCTGTTCCACATTCAGCACCCCTCATCACTCGCGTGTCCCACACTAACTCTCTCAGTCTCTCATCATACACAATAAAATCAATCATGCTTTTAAAATCACCCCTTTGCCAAGTATACATATGTTTTCTCTTATGTTTTTACCATGTATTCGACACAAACAATCCTTTTTCCAAGCACTCACTCACCAAGTTTTCACCATTATCATTCACTTGGGGGTCACCAAAAGGCCCAACCACTCTCTCAGATGCATCCCTCCTCACACCAACCCATCCATTCATGTCACCTATTAAAATTATTCTCTCACCAGGATCACATTCATTCAAAACTTCTCTCAGTTTTTCCCAAAACTCATCTTTCACATAGTCACTCTCTCCATCCACTGGTGCATAGCACGCCACAATCACAACTCTCATAATACCTACTTTCATGCAAACCCAGAGCAATCTAGGGGATACTAACTCGTACTTCCTTACTAGCAACTTAGCTCTCTCATTAAGAATGAGTCCTACACCTTGACTGGCGTGTACATTATCTTCAACTCCTGACCGCAATGCCAGACTACCGCCATCTAATGTAACAGCATCCCGCCCCTTACGCTTAGTTTCAGATACACACAAAACATCCATTCATCTCACTTTCATTTCATTCAGCAACTCATACTCCTTTCCATACACTCCTCTCACATTCCAATTACCGAGAGTCCAGTTCGTTTCCAGTCCGTATCTAGATGGGCCAACCTTTTTCAGCTTCCGCCGCCCACAGTGGCTTCGGCTGTCCGAGGCAACATTTTGACGTTTAGCAGTAAGCTGTAATAGAGTATGCAAGGTTACCAGCCTTCGCAGTACCCGCACTACGTTCAGCTTTCCCTGCCAACGGTTACGGCGCTCTACCGGTCAGTTTTGACATATTTTCGCCAGTATGCCACAAGAGAAACCAAAGCATAGTAATACCCTAGGCCCTCTTTCCCCATTATGGTCAAGTTAGGATCCCTTCTGAAAGACTACCTTGAGAGCCAGCATAATGTAGCCCGCGACCCACCACTAGGAGGTATATGCGGTGTAATGACACACCGGGTCACCTCTTTTTAAGGTCGTTCGGTAAATTAGTTTTACGAGCTACGTTTTCGCATAAAATATTAGAATGAATGTAATAAATTTAGGCGCATACATATAGATTAATTTCACCCTGGTTAAAGTTTCTAATTATGATGCTACATTTTTTCCGTTGAAAAATACTCCCATTTATAGTCATACCCATACATCTTTGGCTGAGTAATCGAAAACTCTGTATCAGAAATTTTATTTTAATTTTATCCATATCCTATATATATATTATCCAGCATTCTGGATATAAGTTGTGGTAATATCATTGTAAAATTATCCATATCCTGAATTAAGCTGAATAAAATTCATCAGGTTTTTATCTTCTCCGAAAACTTAACTGCAATGCATTAAAGTATGTCATTTCATTTATAGTTTAAGCTGAAAGGGACCCCGGAACGTCTTACGCTTTATATATAATTGCCACTTTTCGCAGTCATCCCAACATAAGTTTAAGGTCCCAGTCGTACTCACCGTTAAAAGTACTTTTAATAAAAACTGGGGTTTATATACTTCAATGGCGGATTTTCGTTCTAGTCACAGAAGCCATACGTTTGATGGTTTATAAGATCATTCTTTGATCTAGTGGAAGAGGAAATGCCCCGCAACCATATCTGAATTACGACTTAGAATGCATAAAAAATGAATCAAAGGATTACGCTCTTCAGCTGTGGCATTTATTCGATTTTTAGGCTGAGGGTCGTACGCTTGAGTTGTCTACCCACCCTATAACACTTTTAGAGTCAGTAGTTACAGCTAGGTTTTCCACTCGTAAAACTTTTGGCGCCGTAACCTACGGAATGCGGCGGAAGAAAATAAGTTTTTAAGGGGTAGTTAACATTTGTAACGAATCCGCGGTAAATACATCTCCTTAAAATATCTCCTTGTCACCCATTGGCGACAAACTCTAATGGACCCTTAAACTACCGGACAAACGTTCCCATTAGACCGAGACCCATTGGGAGGAACCAAGGTACTTTTTGCGTATGAGAGGAGAATTCACGAGATGAAGTCCGCAAAAGGAATAAAATTCCTTCAATTTTATTTCTACCTCATTCTCCCCCATTCCATCTCTGTCCTCAACCTCTAGTCTTCAACCCATTGAAGGTTTCAAATAAGCGGTCAAAGAAAATATTAATTCCAATACAATGAGGAATGTTGTACTTATTTTAGCCCGCCACTTATAGCCTTATGTCTTTGGCTGAGTAATTGAAAGCTCTGTATCCGAAATTTGATTGTAATTTCATCCATACTTATTCAATATGGATATTATCCAGCATTCTGGATATCACGCTATAGTAATATCATTGTAAAAGTATCCAGTTCCTGAATTGAAGCTGAATAAAATTCAACTGGTATTTATCTTCCCCGGAAACTTTACTGCAATGTATTAAAGTGTCATTTCAAATATAGTTTAAGCTGAAAGGGACTCCGGAACGTAAAACTTTTAGCGCGCGAAGAATTAGGACGGGGATGGATGAAGCGTCCCCGCAAATTGATTGTCAGTACGCGGGTCGCCGTGCCGCCTCGGCCGTGTGAGAAGAAGGACTGTAATAGACATTTTACAAGAGATATTAATCTGCTAGAAAATGTATGGACATTTAAACTTTCCAATTTGTGTACCAATTAAAAATTTATCAGAGAATACCACAAAATAGCAAATGGCCTATATTTTGATCACAGCTTTTGTACAACATTTGTTCAATTTTTGAACCTATAAAATGCAATTTTGAAAACCTCATCTTTTTTAATCAGTCGTAACAACTCGTGCCATTTATTACCTCGTGTGTGCATGCCCTCGATACATATTTAACGGCTGACGTGGTGAAAGGGCTAGTTTCTTTAGAAAAACAAACTTACGTACAATCTCCATTCACTTATTCTTGATCAACTCACCCGTCTTTTCTACCAGGTCCGTTCTTCCTTTTTGGCGACAAAAAATTTTCAACGCTCTCACCTTGAACGCGCAGATCCGTCTTTGTTCACACACACACATACACAAGCGCTCCTTAGTTCCACGCTCAGGCTAATGAAGAAGCCGGACAGTAGGAAACCGAGCGATCAGAGCACGTCCCACGGATCGGCTCACCCACCACTCGCCAGAAAAATTCGGCCGCCGCGGAAATGAGCCCGCGCGAAGGATTAGGACGGAGATGGATGAAGCGTCCCCGCAAATTGATTGTCGGCACGCGGGCCGCCGTGCCGCCTCGGCCGAGTGAGAAGAAGGCGCCCGGTCACGCTCGGCGAGCCGACTCGTCAATTTGAAACAGGAAACGCGGTCATTTTAAGGAGTCACTCCCCGCGCCTCGAGTCGACATTCCCGAGCGGCAATTACTGTGACTACACACCCTCAGAACGCTGTCTCTTCCCCTCCACGCTCCCTCCTCCGGGGGTGCATAAAAGGGAGAATGAAAGAGGGTAACTGTGCCTCCTCAGGATTCCTGTCTCAATCTTTAAAAGTTATTAAATTTTACTCGAAGCAGTTGCCTATTAATTAACTTTTTCATATTCACCAATTAAATTAGTGTTTTCCAAAAATTTTCAGGGCCCACTTGGTTTCATAACCCTTTATCTAACGTTTCCCAGCCGTAAGCGTTAAAATCATAGACTAAATGACCAAATCAGGATTTTTATACGTCATATATGATTTAATTAAGGGTAATTTAATATGAAATAGATAGATAGTTTGATCATACCAGGACATGCATTTATGGTACCGTCCAGTAAGGACCCAAGGTCGTTCAGTATCGATTGTGTTCTTCCTTCGAGATAGGTCTTCGCAACGTACACAAATCGGCGATTTATGTGCTTATATTTCTCAATTCTCCATAAGCATTGGATAGGTTTTACGACGCTTTGGTTGATTTGGTAGCGCATTTGTATTCTAAATAACAACTTGTGCCGTATATTCGCCTATTTCCTTGGGTATGTTATGGCAGTAAATGCTCAAATAGCACATTAACGGCGGTCATGTGGTGGAAATGGTTGCGAAGACCCATATCGATAGAGCTACTGATATATCGAATCGAATGAATCTGGTAAGGACCCTGCTTCCAGCGCCTGCATATCGTTCCCTTGTTTCATGTCACCACCTTAGACGAAAGCAACCAACTGGGCGGTGGCCCCCACTTCGGCAACCATGATTCATCTATCCACTTATACTTGTTACCTGCATACATTCACTATACGAATAATGTAAACCAATATCACTTGAACTGGAGACGAATACGCCCACTCAATACCACTGAATTGTGAAGACTCAACTCTCGAGGGCTTATACTTAGGATCGGCTGAATTTTCAGGATTTCAGCTTCCAAGGTTCGATAAATCTCAATTTTTGAGAGTCATTATGTGCATCTATTTGTTAATGATGACAAAAGTTGGTTATCATTGACATTCATTCCAAGAATTTTGGTCGAGTCTGGAAACTTTTGAGTTATTACTGAGCTACTCTCCTGAATGGACCTGTGGATTTTCAGTCACCTCAACAGTCAATCAAAGAATATAACACAAAAGTTACAATTTTAGCTTTTTAGTGTTGCAAACGTTTTCTAAAATTTAAAATTAGTTTTAAATCAATAAAATGTACCCAGTAAAACAGAAATGGCTTTAGTTCTATTATCCAAATGAATAGTAAATAAAGCAAATCGTTGAGGAGCAAATTTTGTGGAAATTGTCCATTCAAAATAAAATATGCAGTTTGTAATTTTCCACACCATTTATTTTTCCTACGTCGGTATCAACGCTTAAACATCAATTTCTAGAGTGGCTACCCAATAATACCCTACACTCAATAGTGGACTTCAAGTTATTTTCTAGAGTGGCACTTGAAAATAAGTTGAAATCGTTGAAACATACGCAGGAAATATAATTGGTGAGGAAAATAACAAATTGAATATTTCCATTTACTTTGGATATTCAAAAGCTTACCGTGTGACTTTGAACGTTTGGATGTCCCTGCACCACAAAATCATTCTCACCAAGGCCCTTATAAGTTATCATGACTTTTATTCTCATTGGTCTCGGGTAGTGATCTACTAGCCGCCACAATAATTAGACGGTTGTTAGGTGATATGTAGATGCGTCTGGTTTCGGGAAAAAAACTCGTGACGTAGTCGGTGGTGATCGAAAAAAATCCGCCACGTTTCCTGATCAAAAATCTTTTACAGTACGAAAGCTGCAACTCAAATTACGTGAATTTTTCGGGTTAGAGACGTCATAAATATAACTATTGACCCTGCCCAAAATTTCCTGCGCCGACCTCCTACCTCCCTGACATTCCGCTCTAAACGACCCAACACGGGCCATTCCCGCTCTTCGGGGCGACCACTTAATCGAAGGGAATCCGAGTGTGAAGTTGGTGAATGAGTTAAGAGCGGAGAGTGAATGGCTGAATATACGGGGAGGAGGTGTTAAAATGGGGCGACGGACAGGAACACGAGAGAGAAATAAAGGGAGGGAATCGACAAGGGGGGGAGGAGGAGAGAAAGGAGGGAGGGCGGGAGGCATGGGGCAGGCGACGTCGCGGCGTCCGTTCACGATAAAGGCGTCGCCCAGTCGCCGCGCGATATTTTCATGCGACGCACCCCGGCGCGGCGGGGGAGAGGAGGACTTCCCTCTCCTCCGGGGCTGCCGCGCCGCGGGGCTCGCCATTACTTACCAGCCGTCCTCCTCCCTCCCTCTCTACATCCGAGGAAGAAGTCCTCTGCTGCACTCACTGCGGTCGCTGCAACTTACCCCTTGCCATTCCCCGTTCACTGTCGCTTTCCTTCCTTCCACACACTATTCGCGCAGTTTAAAGGATAGAGCCTTTGAGACGAAGTATGAGCAAAACCTCCGTCCGACACGTTAACTTGCTACTCGCGTCTCCGAGCACTATATTCTCGCAGAAGGACTAAGTTGAAAGATCATTTTCCCCTCCGCGAGCTCTATTAATACTTTAAAATAGTATGGGAGCACATAGAAGATTTGAATATCTTGGAATCCAATCACTAATTTTTGCAATATATTTGGAACTCTGTGAAATTATTACCATTTTTTTCTTTTGAAATAATAATACATATATAATCCATTATTGACTTAAACTCGAGCTAGAAAGTCACATTCATAATAGCGTGAATTAAAGCATCAATAGCTGCAGCGATAACAAAGGAGTATCTACAAATAGAATAAATTACTATATTGCCATGAACCAACTTCTCACCATAATCATAATTTGGGGTAATAAGTGTAAAATAAAAATAAATAAATCAATTGAAAAAGTGGAAAAAGATGTATTTGGTACAGGTAATTTGAAAATAAAGTTTTGCAGCTGGAATCTCAGAATCTATCCTTTCTACCTTTGGTTAAGTTTTTGAATTTCTAATTCCTCGGGTGGAATTTTTCACAAATGAAGCTACAGGTTTTATTTATGTGAGATTTTCCCAAAGAAAACGGCAAAATTTAATTAAATTTAATTAAAAAATAAAATTTTGTCATACGTATTGCTCCTACAGTAGACTATTTTCTCATAAAATCTCCCTCACATTTTGCAAAGGTGACACGTATTCTCCTCTCCCATTCTTATCATTATTATACCCTACACCACTACGTGGGTAGGGCATATTTATTTTGTCACAACAGAAATGTAATGCATTGAAGGAGGCGTGGCAGGTATGGAAAAACATATATAGAAATTATCTGCAACACCTTACCAGTCCATCTAGTTATGTTTGTCTGTCTGTCTGCCTCTTCGCCCGATAACTGCCGTAAAAATTTAAATATAGAGCTGAAATTCGGGTCATAAGCCTCTAGTAGTCTACAGACGGCACAGTTTTAAAGTGAGTTGAATGGGATCAAAACCACGTTTTTTTAAACAAAATTGAAAGTGGTGTAGGGTATTTAAGATTCGGCGAGGTCGAAGATAATTTCTTTACTAGTTGAATTAAATTTTGACGCAGAACTGAAACGTTTGGGAGTGCATAAGTCTTAGGATAATGGCTTTTTAAAGTTACCCTTATCTGAATACATACCAAGCTGGTATTGGCATGGGAGTATCATGAAGCCTCTCGAAGCATATTGAAGCATCTCGGAAGAGAATATCTCCGTGTAGGTTGTCTGATTCTAAAAATTCCATTATTCAGCTGCAACTGAAGAAAACTATACATAAAAGAGAATACACGACCACGGAAAGGAAGGAGTTTGTAGATAATAAACCCTCTTTATTTCAAAAATGGAATATTTTAACCCATTATTATTATTCTCTTCATTCGGCTGTATTGTCTTTTGCATTTTTCGTTGCATACTTGAATTTAAAGCATTGAGTATTTTCTGCTTCACAATAATGAATATTACTGTTCCAATGGATTGTTATCAATTCACTGTAAATTTATTTTCAAAAGAGATTATAATATTTGAAAAGAGAAAAAAATATTCAAATCACTATGTCTTGGTAAAAAGGCAAAAGGCTTAATAAAGATAGTCTTACCATTATCATAACGATATCTCTTATTCAACATAATTTTCCACTGAGAGGATTTCAAACAAAAAAAGAGAAAAAATATTCTAATCAAATTGTCTAGGTAAAAAGGCAAAAGGCTTGATAAAAGTAGGCTTACCACTATCATAACGATATCTCTTATTCTTCATAATTTTCCATTGAGAAGATTTCTTACTCCTTTCAAACTTCAGTCTGGTTTTTAACCCAATTAGTTTTAAGTGTATCTTTTATCTGTTTTAATTGAATAGTTATCGAATCATCATCTTAGCCAAAACTCATATTAACGACCGCAGTTGTTGTGAGTCGTGCAAATAATAACAATAAAAACTGTTTCAGTCCTAGACAGTATATTTCCCGTTGAAAAAGTTACGAAGGAACTAAGTACTACTCAGAAATAGACAAGATTGGAGCTAAGAGCTTCAGCAAACCAATCTTCGAATTGATAACTACAGAAAACATCCTGTGAATGGATTGAGGAAAGTAAGCACCCGTCCTATTCTCGTTTAACCATACGCATTCATGCAGCACACCGAGCCGTGATTCATTCCTTTCGCTCTTAATTTTGTCTCTGAGTTGACTAGAGCTACATTACACTGGAACTTGGACTCCTTCCTATGATGTAAATTAAACATCGGATAAATGTTGAAGTTAAAAGATCTTGATGAAAACCGACCAGAACGGATTTCACATCGCAAAATCGCTTATCGAGTGAAGCATTTATACTCTTATTTCTCTCTTCCAGATCTTTCAGCTTACGATGATCACTTTGGTTATTTGTAATTATAAATGAATACATCAAAGAATGAAGAGCAGATAAGATGGGAAAGGTAATTTGGCGTATAAAGAAAGGGTAAAGAGATGTTCAACGGAATCTTAAGCCAACTCTTTAATGAAATTAACTATAAAGCCCACAGTCCCTGCCAACATAAGGAATAATCATGCGTTCTCAGCATAATACTACAGTTTGAATTAAGAATCCATTGAAAAATCATAAATAGAGCCAGGATTAAAATTCCGATGCTCCAAACAGGATAACAGGGGATGTGTTAGGAAACACTAGGAATTATTCCGAATGCGTAACTTATGGGTCACGCGCTAAAACAAGAAACGGTTGGAGATTTTAATGAGCTTGTTTCACGAGGATGGATAACTTAAGTGTCTGTAGATTGTTTAATGTGTCTCTGATCGCCATATTGAACTTCTTAAACAACACTCCCACGAGAAAATCTCAATCTGGAGAGCTGCATGAGATTTTTACGAGTGCTTTGAATACATCAATATGTCGAACCCTTCGCGATAGTATCATAGGACTCCTTAGTTACGTGCTCAGAATCATTCCAAGTAGTTTCAAACAACGACTTGAGACATTCACGCTGTTCGTAGCACTCAAGTCGTATATCACCATAAAGGTATGTATTGCCACAAAACAATATAGTGAATTTTCTCGAGGCTCAATATTTACATTCCTATATTACACGATAGTATTTGCTACGCCAAAATATCGCACGCCCATGCCTACTCTTGCACTCCATTCATCTACATTTGCAGTTCTCCTCTTGAGTTGCGTGGTTCGAAACTTGTGGGTAGTTTAGTGATTGCTGAAGTATTAAATACTGAATAAGTCTTTCGTGGAAAACTAAGTAACTCATCATTATATTATGAAGGAGTTCCACCAATTTACTGCCAATACCATTAAATTTGATTGATAAGTATTGGCAGCATGCATAAATTGTGTGCTTTTTTTCAAATATTTGGAGAACAATACAAGGAAATGGTCTGACACGGGACTCCGCAAGTCACAAAATACTGGAAGCCGCTGCTCATCGTAGGACTGACTCGGCTAACAGAGCAATTCGGCTTAACGTTTTGTCTGACCAGATTATGCCACCATCAACGTCACATATACCAGGCAATATGAGAGGCTGCGTTCGTCCCCCGAGTCCGGACGAGGACTCAAGTCCAAGCTCAGAGTTAGTCCTTATGCATCAGACACGAGCGTGTTTGAGTGCAAACAAATGCCATCAGAATTCGTTAACCATTGCATGCAATGGCTACTAGGGATGTGCAAAGATTTTGAGAATTGTGAGATGAAATGTAGAAGTGTTAAAGAGATGTAGCATTATTAGTGTTTAGTGTGCAATTCTTAGCCAAGTCTGTGCATATGCAGCTGGACTCCGGCCGAATAAGTCGCCAAAAAACAAACCACCGAGCACGTCAATCTACTCCTGACGTCGATGCACTCTAGTAGATTAATTGAGCAGAACGCTAGCCGATAATGCGAGAGCAAGCACATTTGCTCTGAGTGAGTATTGACCAAATCACACCTTCATACTACCTTGTGAACTGCTGCCGTAGGAGTGTGTGGCAGGAAAGGGGAGTGTTAGATCACCAGCCAAGAAAAAGATTGGGATTGAGAAAAAAGAATCGGAAGAGATAAAGGACCAAAGTTAATTAAATGTGTTGGTGTCTCGCGCTATTTTAGTCACAGTCATTCATGATGCGTGGAGAGCAGAAATTTCTGAACTGCCAAAGAGTTAAGCAGTGTATCTATCCCATTATTTCGCTTTTATCAGCTCAAAAGCATGGTGAGCGTTAGAAGAAACTCCTCGTTTCACCTTGAAAATTTTTCGAGTAATCTTGACAATAGAGCTTGAGCTTAACTTGAGCCTAGCGTGTAGCCCCTGAATGACTGGCGGCTTTCATCCTAATCCTTCTTCAGCCGTGTCACACTTTTATTTCTTTAATAATGATTTTTAGCAAACAGCGCGGATTTCCTTAGAATTTTGTCCATTTCGTGTATAAAATCTATACGACGGGATGACGAGCCTATAGCTGGCCTCCAGTCACAGTCATCCACCGCCGTCGCCGGTCCGCTCGTCCCTCGTTGGTTGCCTCGCTCGGTCCATGGCCTGGCTGCCCCTTTCGCAGCCGAGAGGACGCAGCCCGCAAAGCGCCCACGCTCCACCTCCCGGCTCAACGCCCCGCATCGCAGGATATATACGAGCATGAAGCGGCGGCGAATGATCCCGAATGGACCCAAATGGGCCGTTGTCACGGGGTGATGTACTGCGACGTCGGGCGGGGTTGAGAGAGGGAGGGGGGCAGGGTGGAAGCGAAGGGGGGAAAAGGGGTTGAGTGGGACAAAGCGAAAGGAAGGGTTCTGAGGGAGGGAGGGGGGGAGGGAATTTTCCCCGGAGCGGCAGCCGAGGGAATAGTAGAGCGGCGCGGTTCAACGAAAATATAAAACTTAGGGGGGATGCTTTTATTTATCGACAGCGCCGGGGAATCGGGAGGCGGGTGGGGGGGTCAGTGGCGGGGTTGGAGTGAGTTTCGCGGGGTGTGGTTGGAAATGAATGGTCAGTGAGCGGCGCTGGGGTCGCAGTGATTAACGGTTGATCAAAACCGCAAAGGAAATTGCCAAGGGAGGCAGAGAGAGAGAGGGTGCGAAGAGCGAGCAATATCTTCTTGTGCCATAACATATTTATATAATAAACATATATTAGCGACTCGTATAACGTAGACAGGAAGAAAATTAGTTTTGCGATTTTTTTAAATATTCATTTCAGCCAAGCATGTCACGTGAATTATTATTCTCCCTGGTCTTCGCACGTATGAATTATGTGTTTTTTTTAACACTTCTCTTTTCAAACATGTTGCTTTAATTGTACCAATGAAAATACTTAGCTGAATATGCGATAAATTCCTAATTTTATTCGGTAAGTGACCTTTTGTTTCATCCGAATTATATTAATTTACGAAACTAGTAATTTGCTATTTCCCCAAAGAGTAAGAGGCCACTTTGAATCCATCACAAGTAATATGAAGAGGCTTGCGAAATAAGTGGAGAACTCATATTGCTAAAAAAAATGCGCGGAGATGGTCTTAACTGAAATAGGGAATAATACCCGTAAACTTAGTCTTAAAACACTAAAAGTTAAAAAAAACTTGACTCACATGATATCTTTTAGAAAAAAATGTTCGAGGTGCATTTCCAGCATTTTAAGGTGGAATTTTTTTACAAGAAGTAGCGGCGTCAAGATTTCAATGGTTGGAAAAGTTTCACATACTCACCACTTTCCATTGAACGCTGTTAGGTTCAAGCCCCGTTTCACTAAAAACTACTCAATTATAAAACTTGATGAGTAACCATTATGGACAATCAAATATTTCTATGCATAACAATCCATTATGACTCTCGTACACTGTGTAACAAGTGCGGTATGGTTGCGAATAGCCACATGGGTGGCGTTGGGCGCATGATCGAAGGACGATCAGCCGCCTTAGTAACGCTATTCGCAACTATACCGCATGAGTTACACACACTATATACGAGGGCTGCCGCAAAATTAATACCCCTGATTTTTTTCCCAAAAACTATTTATTCTAATTAAATGAAATGCACTCATATAAAAGGACAAAGAATTATCTACTCACTCTATTTTTCCGCTTATCTCCTTTAAGTTCTATTGCCTTCCTCCAGCGATTCACTAGGGCGTGTGTGCTTTATGGGTACCAGTCTTCGCTCTAATTATGGTGCCAGGTGTTTACTGCGCTAATCACCTCTTCGTCGTCCAAAGTAGTGGCGTGGACAATTATTTACCGCCATTATTTAAAATTAGATGAGAAAAGAAGAGAAGTTACGAAGCAATTTATATTAGTTCACATCTTTAATTGGTGCCAGACTGACATTTGCAAGCCTAATTTTGCAGTCTGTCCTCAGGGGAGTTCACAAACTTGGTCAGAGTATTCAAATGTAAGATAAAATAGTGTCTTGATAACTTAATAAGGTTTTGCAACGAATGGAGATGAGTCTCTCGATGACCATTTCAACGCACTGTTTTCTGTTATTAGGGAGTTTTTAAAAAACAACTCTCGTACATTATTAGTGTGGGAATATTATTAATATATAGGTACATAGGTACACTAAGGATTTGAAAAATTAATAAAATAAGATAAGCAATAACACGCCAGAGGGATATTTCCCGTAAATAGCCATTGTTCAGGTTGACAAGGAAAAATACTTTTGATGAAATCTCAGAACAAATGATAACCTTGTTGTAACGTAATTTTCAAACGAAAACGAAATATATAGCAAATTCGATTGCAATATTAAATGCTTCATTCTTCCTGCCATCCGATGGTGATAATTTAAATCCTACATCGCGATTGCAAGTAAATAAAATAAAGAAACCTCTGTGCTGATTCCAAAGCTTATATCATGAGAGTAAAATAGGGCCCACCTTGGGGTCCCCTTGTGTCTTTGTGACCTCAGGGCCCCCTTTGGTACAGTGGAATTCTCGCCAAACATTAAATACCAAATCTCGGGGGAAATGGTTGGGTAGTTCTCGAGAAAATATTTATAGATCAATATAAAGAGGTAAGAAATATACAATGGAGCCTGCATTTTTTTCATGAACGCGTACTATCGAGGGTGCTGTTTGAAAATACGAATACAGTGCATAAGTGACCATTTAGCATACAGAAAACCCCTTCGCTATTTGGCATTTTTACATCGCGTATGATAATAATAGCACCCTGTTATACAAGTGCAGCATAGTTGATATCGCTACTTGGGCTTACAAAGTCTTGAAGGAATGAATTTGTTGGTAACTAGCATGGAAATATGAAAACGAACTACTATGTCTTAGAATGTACGCAATTTTGAACGTAAATAAAGAGAAAATTACGAACTTATACAAATTAAGAACTTAAAACAGCCGAATTTTAGTAAAACCGAGTCTCAAAAGACTTTGATGTGGCAATGCTACAACAAAATCGTTTAAAAATTACTATAACGGAAGTGATTCCTCCGTAATGTGACATCAAAACAATATCTTCGGTGGGTTTTTAACGAAGTCAAATATTTCAAAAGTACGTATTTGTACTTCTCAAGAAAATTTTATCGTCAACATTGTTTTCTTCATAATTTGGTCATGTGGTAATGAGTTAACGATGGTTTCCAGTAGTAGTGTGACCCAACACAGTGAACGGTGTATGGCCAAGGGGACCCTTTCCACGGCTCACTCCTTGAGCCGGCGAAACATTGAGTAGGAAGAGGAGGACTCGCATGAATTATGCATTAAACGGAGGTCCCCAACGCCTCTTCGCCCCTTCCCACCGTCCGAGAGACGACACACGCAAACCGCCGCCCCTTAAAGTAAAGCGCCCGGAGAGTACAAGCGCGGCCATTATCGCCACTTGAGCGTCCCCTTGAAAGTTTATAGCGGAGATGTCACCGGGGAATTTTTTTTTTATGCTCCGCTCACCACTGAAATTTAATTGCTGAGCACGTGGGAGGCCTAACATAAGCTCCGCTGCTTAATTCAAATTAAAAAATGGATGAAGACTGAAACAAAGTAGCGAACGACCAATAGGATTTTCCCGTTATCGAAAAATGTTATTCTCATCCAAATATGCATCTAGGTGACTTGAAAAGTATGAAGATAATAAATAAAACCTCCTAAATTTGCTTTTTTTCCCTAGGGACTGTATGATACAAAATTTTATATCTTTGCACACATCTATGTGTTTTATTTTACCAACATTTTATTTATTGTGTCCAAGCATTTTCGATCAGTTTTTCATTGCAGAAAACTATTAAGCACAATTATAGCAGGTAATTTTGGAATAACTATTCCAAACATAAGTTACACAACTCAGACTCAAATAAACAGGTCGCTTAAAAATATTTCAACACTTTTCTGCGTAAAATTCAAGTCCTCAATCATTTGACAAGCACGAATATAATCCATCACTTCCGGACTTTATTACCTTGATGCTGCGCGATATTATGAGGCTTCAATCTGGTCAAAAATGACAGCGCTCAGGTGGCAAAACTTTTGTTAGAATTTTGTGGCGACGGCATTCCGAATTGCCTCCATTTCCAGACATCCTGGAGTTGCACCTCGCGGTTGAAGGCGGGCCAGGTCACCGCCCCCCGCCGCACCTTCCCGTTGTAAAGCCTTAATCTCCACGCCGTGCGCTTTCATCGCCGAAAATTCACGGAACGCGAGAGCGGGAGGTCACTGCTCCTGCCTGGAATGGAGCCGTCTCCGCGTTAATTTTTCTCATTGCTTCCGTCACCACTAATTCTCGGTTCGCGTACTGGTTAAGGCATTCAAAAGGAATTGGAGACCAGAGCCAGTTTAAATAAAAGAAAGGAAATAGGAATGAAAAATCGAGTTATGACCAAACTTGTATGAAAGATAGCTTGATGGCATGACACAGTACATAAATATAGACAGAACTTTATTGCAAGCGAGACTATTACACCATCAAACTTAATCTTCTTGATCATCTTGCCACAGCTTTACGCGACGTCTGATAGTGAGATATTACTCCTAACTCGTCGTCCTAGTGCACGACATTAATCTACATGAGAAAGAGCGCGTGTGTTGCGATGGGGTACTATCCCTATTTTCCACTACAGCCGCGAAAGCATGTGTTAGGCTGATCTTTAATTGACTTGCCACGTTTTTTAATACGCGCTTGGCACCTATATCATGTAAGTAAGGAAAAGATAATAATACAATTCATGACAAAAACCTTCTTCCCGACATGGAGAAAGAGTAACTAAGGCCACATAAACTTCTCATGTGCACCCACAGAAAATCAGCGATGCATCTGAAAGACTTTTTGGCATTAGTTTTGCTCTCATGAAGAGCGGCTAGTGTGAGCGGGGAGAATGGGCTTGCATAGGGAAAATACCTCTTTTCATCCTACCACTCATCCTAATTTTCCATTCATTTAAAGTAGATGAGAATAGGAAATATAAAGCTGAAATGGTTCTGCAGTAAAACTTATCGGAAATTATTATAAATCACTTGATAAGAGCCAAAATAATGTCAGTATTATGTCACTTATGTCACAATGGAAAAGCAAGGCGGGTTTATATTACTTATTAAGCCGGAAAGAGTTCTGATGAATTTTCACAAATCTTGTAATTCTCTTTCTACTCTTTTTCTCGGCAGTTAATATGGTCACTCCATTCATAAACCTCTCTATAATCCTCTGCAGCTTTGACGTCACCCCACTCTACCTCTCGGGAGGGTGACAACACGCCCTCAGGCCTCAAACCAACGTGAATGCGGTGGCTCGTAATGCAAACTTTCAGAATTGACCACTAATCAGGTCTCGTGCTTCGTGCGCTTACAAAATGTGTATAAAGGAGATACGCACCTAAAATATCAAGAAACTCCTTCGCGAATACAAAAATTGGTGGTCAAGGAGAGGGAAGATTGTGGGAAGCTGAATAGATATTTCATAAAGATACGTTCACAAGGATATTTTAAAAGATATACTTTCACGTTATCGTGTATCATTTCTATAAACAAATCATACGTTTTCCTAGTGTCTCAGAAAAAACACTGTGCCCATTGATGGCAAGCTCTAGCTTCCCGAAAGCTAGCCTAAAATGCTAAATATCCATATTTTTCGATGAATACATTTTTCATGAAAAATATTTCCAGACTAATGAGTTGACTGCAGAGTCTTTATTATTCGCATTTTGGCCTCATTAATATTAGTAATTTTCTGATTGCATGAACTAAAATGATTTCTTCCCTTCAATTAATTGGCATTTATATTATGTGCATATAAGATTAGTTTTCAGCAAAATTGGCACAGGCGTTTAGAAAAAAATTTGTCGTTTTTCCTGTATTTAAGTCATATTCGTCTTCCACCCAGATCGATTCCGCGTCTAATTTGTAAAAATAACTGTGTCAAATTGGTTGTTTTTGTTGGGACAGTATAAGATTGAGGGAACGTTTAATCCATGACATGAATGACACGGATGCGAAAAAGCAAACATTTATTGCTCTTAATATTGGAAAGCCCTCAACAGACCAAGAAGTTGACAGACTTTAAGGAGTCTTTAGGTTGAACACCGAGGAAAGACATCCCACAAAAGAGCGGCAGAGTAGGTGAGTATTTGGGGAAGTGGTGATGGGTTGGGATCGAAGGTAGAGAGGCGGGAGGGATAGGGAGGAATCGCGGGGATGTTGGCCGGAGGGAGATGGGGTGGGGAAGAGTGCAAAAGAGCGGGGCAGACGGAGCGCCGCGGAGGTGACCTTTGACCGCATTCTCACTCAGTCAAGGGATGTAAAGTCCGCTTAATTTGCAGCCCTGCCATTTGTTGAACAGGGGACCGTGGCCTGGTGTGCGTGTGCTCGCCGGCGTGAGCGTGCTCTGTCCATCGCCTCTGTTTCGGCGAAAGGTGTGCTTGTCCCCCCAGGGGCGAAGTAGAGTAGAGGGGGGGGAACGAACCCAATCCCGCCCTCGTTCGAATTTCAACCAAAACTCTCCTCTCCCTTTTAATTTTTCGCACAACAGTGAAAGGGATGTAAAGCCATCGAAATCAATGAGCCTAATGGAGGGGGAGAATGAATAATTGCTCAGTTACACGGCGTCACTGCTTGCTAAGCTCTCATGTCCTGCATTCCAATGTTGCTCAGTGTTGATTACATAACACGGAGGCTTATAAACAAGGATCTCTAATATACAATTGACAGCGGTAAAAATTTCATGTTATGTTTCAAAATCTACTTCATAATACGTTCGGCCTTTTTAGTCTTTAATTTCTCGGCAAATGTTTTTTGCACCTGCCTCTTTTTTAAAATACCGTCCGGTACAGATGCCTTGTCCCTGCATCATTCTTTCCTACTCCAACAACAGTGGTCAGGTTTATAATACACCGACATGGAAGCCTAATGGTCGCAGGTTCGAATACCTACTAGGGGATGGTTTATGTACCTCATGAATATGCACTTAGGCTATCAAATGCAATTGTCTCCCATTTTTGATGGCGCACAGTAGTTGAATCACTTGACCAAATAATTTCTTTTTCCCTCGAATCAAAATATACATAATTAATCGTGGAACCTATCATCAGAAATTTCTTATGGGACATTTTTATGTTCAAAGGGCTCTTTGGAACGTACAAATGCGTCCCATCGGATAGGTCCATCAGCAAACGTTTGGATGATGGCCCGCGGAATTGCAGTGCATATAGCTACGCACTCGAGCGCTCACTACGTTTAAAAAAATATCTTTTATACAGTCTCCCCTCATACGCACCCCATACGACTCTTCCATTAAGCTCTCCTTTCATCCCTAATTGCTCTCTCTCTGAATTCGGATATTTCCATCTCCTCACCCTCCCCTCCCACCCCCTGCCCTCACACAATACATTCCAGCCGGCGATCATTTCCAAGACAACTGGGGTTGGACGAGTGATACGTGCTCGGAAATGTATACTTCCCCCAACTGACCCCCACCTCCTTTTTTTACTCCCCCCCCCCCCCCAAAGGTCCACTACACGCAATGGCCGACCCATTCGCTCGTCTCCTCCTCCCTCTCATCCCCCCAATTCCATCCGTCTTTATTCCTTTATCTTCTCATTTCCGTCCACGACCCTCCTCCCTCCACGTATTATCCCGTCCCCCACCATCCCATGTCCCTTCCTTTTTTTCGGCCACTTTCCTCTCCCCTTTTCACTCAGATCCTTTTATTTTTTTAAACGAGGAACCTCCGATCAAATCGACATGTTCTCCTTATAAAAGGGGGATTCTGGGATTCCCCCCTGCAAAGAGAATGGGGAAACGTATCCACCACATCAAACTCTTTGGAGAGTAAAACCAAGAATATTGTATACTCGAGAGCGATTACACTTATTCATCCTTTGTTCAAAACCAAAATTTCAAAATTAATCAGTTCAACAGTAATCGATTGCACTGAATAACTAATAATTCATTATTTTTGATAGTTTTTGTGATATTGAGGAGGTATTTGGAATGGAAAACAAAACCCAAGGATATGATTGAAGGATGCCATTCTTCTCGTGCACTATTCACAGCTACAGAAAAAACTGGCAGAGAAACAAATCCATTTGCTAATCTACAAATCGAGCGGAAGTAGTGACTATAAAACTTATACGTGGATGTGTACGCACTTCATCATTTACAAATACCAGGCTCGGTGGATGTCGTGGCAGTGATGCGTGTGACTTAGCATTCTTCCGGATTATCCCCCAAGTTTGATGGCTTGGATTACTGGAAACCATTGTCAGCCGAGCTATCCGGAAAAAAGTGAGCAAAAGAGGAAGAAAACTCGGATGAATCCAACGGTTAATCGCTTCGTTCACCACGATCGACCTTTTATTTTATATTTATTATCTTTCAGAAAAAAAATTCTTTTAGTGGTTGGTTCTTCAGGCCAACCATTTCCACTATTCTCAGTTCAACAAGCCATTGCTTGTGGGCATGACGGTGGAATGGGTATCGACTACAAGTTTTGCGAGTCCAGTGGAAGTACAAAATATGACTTACTATGAGTTATATCCGTTGGCGTTGCTGAGCAAAATTAATGTCCATTACTCCGGACCTGTCCTTCACCAACCCCGAACACGAAGTAACAGAGCTGTCCCCGAAGCGCATGTTAACACAACTCATTTACGCGCGAGTGCCCTGGCTTCGAAGCTGCAGCGAAAACGACTGCGTACACGTGTCAAATTATTTTTTATTTTTACCGGGAGAACATTGTATGATCGCAAAAATTCATAAATAGCTATGAAACAGCGAAAAAAATGTGTTATAAATTCCCGGAAGCACATTATACTTTTCATCGAACATGCAAAAATAGTGGACATTCATTTTTTGTTTACCAGGAGAACATCGTATGATCACACAAATTCATAAATAGGTATGAAACAGTGAAAAAAATGTGTTCTAAATTCCCGGAAGCACATTATACTTTTCATCGAACATGCAAAAATAGTGGCCATTCATTTTTTGTTTAAATTTAAAAAACCTGCAAAACCTGTATAAAATAATAATAATTTATACTGTCACACTAGGAAAACATTTCTTTTTTATTAAAATTAGTGTAAATGACAGTTTCCAAAGGATAAAAACGGCCAGCCACCGAACAAATAATGCATAAAAATGGCTTGCATGAGAAATATTTCAAAAGTAAACTCAGAAAAAAACTGAGAATATTGTTATAACGCTGATAAGTATTATGTGTAAAAACCGCGCCAAGGTTTGTTACCAGCGTCTTAATAAACATCCTTATTAAACTGTCAGTGGAGACATCGTTTTCCATTGGTAATGGGAGGAAAAATCAGATGTTATTTCCATTCACGAAAATACAAAAAAAATGGTTGGGTGGGATGCCTTTCCCAAAAATCCCTCTTATTTCTCCCCAAAATTCTCATGTTACTTTTATTTAGAGACTATCATCAATTTACTCCGACTCTAGTTCCGATTTTTTACCACAATATCAGGTTTTTCATTACGAGAATCTGAGCTTTAAATTTTTGGTTGGCGCCCTAAAAATACGTGGACGTAGACGACGTAAGCGATGGTTCGAAGGACAAAATCTGTGTCAAGGCGATGCGACTTCCAAAGCACGCTCTGAGTACGCAGTCCGAATCCCTCGAATCTCTCGTTATCGCGCTAACCCGGAGAAAAATAGGGCGTCAGCCGAAAAAACAGTTCGGAGCTCGCCCCCCGGAGTTCGAAGTTCAAAGCACGGATTTCGAAAAGGATTCTCCTGACAGTGCCGCCCTCTCGCTCGCATCCGACGGCTCCGGCTGAGTCCACCTTAAATCAAGGATTCCGATCGCACGCTCTCCGGCGGCTTTCCCCTCGGCTGCACCACCGCCATCTCCCGGAGGAAGTCGAAAGAAAAAGAAAGGGCCGCCCGCCGCGCTCGCCTCCGTTTGAAAAGAAAATCTCGGGCGCCGGCATCCCTCGCCTCCCGCTCGCCCTCCCCAAATGCTTTTCTATGGCCCGTCGAGCGCTCCCTTCCATTATATGTTATCTCCTCCTCAGCGAAATCCTTTTCGTGACCCCTGCATATCACCCTCCACACCCCCTGTCTCTATTGACCACTCTCCGCCTCATCTCACATCTGAAGAAAGAAGCCTGAGCAGGATATCCTGTTCCCCGCCGCATTGTGCCGTTCCAGCCTTGTTTTGGATCGCCATCACTGTTTAAACGTTGCTTAGAGATTACCGTTCAACAGCTCTTCGACTAACGCGTGACAATTCAAACTATATGCGAAAAAAATATACATTGCAATCATTAACGTATTGGTCTCCAACCCCGTATACAGAGAGTGGCGTGAGGGAGTTAGGTGACCAATCATGGAAAATAGCAGCCGGGGATAAGTATAAACATAGTCTTTGATAATGATAGACAATATAGTCCTCGATACGCGATTAATGTTATTTCCTCTAAATATAATACTGTCCCATTTTAAAGTGCTTGAGACCATAGATTTTACATCCAGTTTATTTTGCCGCTACTATTTGACATCAGGACCTTTGGACGGCGCAGACCACTCCCTTCGTTTTAGCTGATGGTAAAATTATGCGGCTTGTATGTTTATTGTTAGTTCCATGAATGTATATTAGTTAGTTCAATAGAGCGCTGCGTGATGATAGGGACCCAATCTCAGTTTTTATATGTGGAACAGTAATTTTATGAGTTTCACAATGGTTAATTACAAATTTGGCGTCAAGGATCTATTTAATGGGTTTAAGTTGCTTTACCAGCTCAACCACGTAATGTCCTAGAAACCCTAAAGAACAGCTATCGTTTTTTGCACAGAATATAGCACTCCCGCAAGGTTCTTTGATATTCATAACACGATTGTGTTCCTCTCATCTTCCTATTGCACGCAGAAAATGGCAGAGCAGTCGGTCAACAATAAAAATAGGTTAGAGATAAGGATAAACGAGTTTTTGAGTGGTAAAATTATTCAACCTATCCTCAAAATACCCATTAAATTATAAAAGAGATCCCTTGAGGTAAAGCTTTCAGCACGTTAACATTTATCATAGGAAATGCCACGATAAAAAAATCGGCCAGCCCCATGAATCGATCCACTGACTTATGAAGCCCTGATTGCGAAGTGGTTCGCGCATAGACTCGGTAAACCAAAGGTCCGTGATTCGATTCCTGGACCAGGTCGAATATTTCTCGGAGGAATTTCTACGTATTTCATCTCCGTATTAGCGGCAAGGATGACAAGCTTTTTTATCATAGGAAGTGACGACTGAGAGAGATTTTTCACTCTTCCTTAAGAAGTTTTGATGGCGCCTTCATTACACACGGCGATTAATGCTACATTCCTCTACGCGTTTTCACGTATATAATGATGATTTTTAAGCCAACAAAAAATCAATGAGGATTCATACATTTCTTAGCTACCAGCCAATAACATTTGTCTAAATCTTATCCATAGCAATTATAGCAACTTGTTTATGCACCTCTAATGAATTTTATTTCCTGAAATTTCTATGCGTCAATACGTGCAGCAGTGAAATGTTATCGCTCATGTTCCAATCAATTTATCTCTCCCATTTCTATTAGAATTGAAATTATTATTTGTGCTGCTTATTTTTTCATGCATCAGCCAATGTAAGTTTTCTTCTATTTGCTCATAGCTTACTTTGATGCACATTACGCTCAAAAATTTAAATAAATACTCAGAATGAAGAATGACTAAATAATGGAATTAGTTATGTTCGGTCACGTAGTATTTAGCATTTGAATAATATTTGATGACTTATAGTAATTTATATTCCTTCGAATATGAACCGATTTTTGCTTATGGAAGTATCTCGTCAGATAAGTCATCCATGAATAACATTTGAAGGATGGAGGCAAAACCTGGTTCAAGCATCGATTAGGTTTTCTCAGCAAGGTTAGCCTTATGATTAATCTAAAGCTCAGGCCACCACATAAAATAATCAGCCTTCCCCGTGAAACAAGTCGTGGCTTCACCAATGTCGCTGTCACATTTCGACCATTGTTGGCGATACTGTATAACGGTGACGTAAATGGTCGTTAAGAGCAATAATTTTGCTACTGACACAAATAGTTTGATCCTTGCCCTTAGATTTTATTGCTCCACCTGTACTAGCAGCTTTTCCAGTAGTACTCCAATCATGTTTCTATCATAAAAATAATTTATATTTCACATCTAAAGCTTCCCACAAAAACATTCACCGGTCAAAAGTATCATGGAAAGTGTAATGCATCATCTCGTTCTTCGGACAGAGAGACGTCTGCCCGTGGGAATTCTGCCTCCCAGACCCGTGGCATCTTGAGGCGAAAAAAAACTTCTCCAGAGTCTATTAACTTTCCTCACCTTTTTCCATTAGCTCGGTCAGGCCACCTCCATCCCAATTCAACCCTCTTCATCCCTCCCCTCGCCGTCTCCACCTTTCATTCTCCCTAAGCCGACGTGCCTCCGTTGTCCCCACCCCTCCCCAATCACGCCTTGACCCCTCGACCCCTTCCTTCCCTCAGACGGCTGCGTCAGCTCTCTCCCCGCGCTAAACTAGAACCCATTCTACCTCTCCCCTCAAATCGGTCGAGGGAGGCATCATTCCGAGCTGCGAACTCCACACTCTCCCCCCTAAGGCTCCCCCCTATCACCAACCTCTGTGTCCACTGTTCTCCATTACCAAATTACCCCTATTTTCTACGCATATCTCGCCTGCTTTAACTGTTATCTATCGGAATATGTCGACGTTTGACAATTTCAACGGGAATTTTTGCAGAAAAAAATCAAAGGAAATCTGTTGCTTTCACGATATAATATATTGATGTGGAGGCTAATTTGGTTTGGAACCCTAACTAAAACCCCTGAGAGAAAAAAATAAGGTTAGATATTAACTCCGCCAGAGCTAGAAACAGAAGAACAAAGTCAGCTTTGTAACTGTATTTGGAGAACGACAATCTAAGGAATTACATCCGCAGTCTACTTCTGAAGGAATGCAGAATTTATACGGGATTGAGAGACGAACAAAGGACGTAATGACATTTGGCATTTCATCAAAAAGAGGCAGGCGCCCTAAAACGTGAACTGCGAATGAAGTCATTGCGTCTTGCTATCTACATGAAATATTTAGGAGAAAATCTCCGTTAGTATCTGGTATGCGATAACGCTTATGGCCGCTTTACACGGTACATTTTATGGTAAAAACGAATTTATCAAAGATTGTACAAGAAAATTAATGGTATTAACGCAGGTTTTATTTCCTATCACTCATTCAACCATACAATTTTCCGCTTAACACCGTATAATTTTCCTCATGAAAGAGTTCATGCAGTCGTTTGAACAATAAAATGTACCGTGCAAAGCGGCCATTAAAGGCTTAAAGAGCCGTGACAATAGCGGTAAAACCAAGTAATAGGCTTTACGCATTTACAATTTCTTTCCCGCTCTTTCTGAATTATACAAGAGAATAATTCATCTCTAGTAAATATTGAAAATTTTGACTAAGGTGATATTTGAAAGAAGGAAACAGCTAGAGTATCAATAATAAATTGTAAAGTTAACCAAGTTCTGAGATGCCAATCATAGGATTTCGTTTGGTCTCAAGTTTAATTTATTAAATCTAACTATTCCAACAAAATACGTTTCGATCTGCCAGTTCTGTTCATGTATTGCCTTGATTTTTCAAACACATGCCCGAATTCATTTGGGACGGAATAAGTCCTCAGCGTGTGAAAAATGTAGGACTTGGGGGCTAAGAGGTAGGGGGGGGGGGGACTAAGGGTGAACACCTCTAGTAGAGTGCCCTGTCCGTCAGTAGGAAGGCAAAAGCACGGCACATAGGTGAATTCGATTTTAATACCTAATGCGAAAAAATCAAGCGATTCTAATTCCACATAAAATAATACACAGAACAACGCCGCAGCGTAGGAAAGTAATTCAGAGAAACCTTTACCACGGGGAATCGATCTAAATTTCAGAAAAAATGTCACGAACTGTCAATCAATCAACGTTCCCTTTGCAGCCAAGCACAGGGGGCTGAAACCGATCACAAATAGGCGAAATCAATATATTTTTCCACTAGTTATTCATAGTTCGGCAATGGCATATTATAGTCATGCAATATCCAACTGAAATTAAGGAAAACTATTATATCTCCAGGTTCTTGTTTTCTACATACTGACACGTTTACATTTGGAGAAAAATAGCCAAAAACGTCATCTGCCCGCATTTCTTAGAAACCAGAATGGCTTCCGATTTTGAAGCGTTCAACAGTTGCAGAAGAAGCTGTCAAACATTTAATGTAGAAATTTACATTCCACATAGGGAGTTCAACAGCAAATCTCATTGTAAATTCCTATGCAACTTTATGTGGCGCCATGAAAATACGCTGTTTTTAGCTCAATGTTCCAATGAAGGATACGAAGGCTTCCTTTTACCACAAAATAATCGAATAATTTCAAGTCTGCTCCTCAAGAATCGGTACTTTTGCCCTATCCGTCACTAGAGGAAAGGCATCAGTAAAATAGAAGTGTGAAGTAAGGATGGAGGGGAGGAGAGAAGCCCGTCGTCGGTATCAACCAACTTTCACTAAAGGCAGGCAAGGGAACCACAATTTTACGTCCCATCTCAATAAATATCGGCGTCCATGTAATTGATAAGTTAGATAATAAATGTATAGGATGTAAGTGATGGCTAGAACACTGGTTCTCCATCCCTAGGGCCTGGTTTCGAGTCCTGGCAGTTGTGAAAATTTTGCATCGATTCCGGTCCCTACTTGGGTGACTGAGTATTGTCAGGGAAATTCCAGCATAGTAATCTGTCCGTCGGATGAGACGCTAAGCTGTGGTACTCAAGATGTCTTGCGTTACGAATAGGCTGATGCCGTCGCCGGGTATCTCTCCACCTTTTCTTCAGTCCTCAGCTTCTCCTTCCCTAACCAGGCCTTTCTTAAGACACAAATGATCACCCTTGTCTTTTTCCTCCCTAAAAATGAAAACTAATCAAAGCACTCACAGAGAGAACAAATAACCGCTGAAATACTGCCTCCTCCAGCGGAATTCGAACCCGTGCCCCCACATGGGACGCTGCCTCTAGCCACTGCGCTCGATCTATAGCTTAGCTATCAATTTTATCAGTGATATAGACAGTTTCTACTGTTCCAAAATGAGTACTGTGTGTGGACCATTCGTACACAAACGAGGAAGAGCTGCATACGGTGGGTCAAGACAGAAAATTAGCGACGAAGATTTCACGAAAGAGGAAGGAAAAGGATAGGAATTTTAGGTAACATAAGGAAAGACAGAGGGGTTTAGGAACTTAAGGTAGCTTGAAGGACATTTTACCCTAGTGAAAATGGAGACCATACTCGACTTTTTTTAAGTTAACTTCAGCAAATTAACAAAGTATGAATTCAATTATGTTAAAATATAATTTTATAAGACATAAGACTGAAATCATCAGTAACCAAATAAAAATACTTATTCTTTAATTTTACCCATTTTTCACGTAGCACAGTGAAAAAACTTTCACAAAAGACGGTTGTTTGCGATTCTGTAAATATTACTGTGATTATTACTTCATTTATTCTCTACATTGTTGATAAATCATAAAAACTAGAGACTCATATTTCTGACTAGATGTAGGCACAAGGAATTCTGCAATTCTTAAATAAAGCCACAAATAAGTGCATACGCGTGCCTTTTCCCATAGAAAACAGTTTGATCTTTTTGATATATACCTCGAGTCGTGCGGTAAGAAGCGGATAATTTCGCATGTTTGCAAAGGTGAGATTCCCTTTAAAATTGGGATTCACTGAATTATATGCGAAATGATATCTCGCGTCAACTATCTTGGGCGAAATTTTAACCCTGAAATGGAGGAGCTATGGGTCAGGGCCGTCCAAAAAGCTACCAATCAGCTGGTAGAATGCCCAATGATGATCGCGTCCATCCTTCGACCGGTCGAACTTCCACCCGCGCCATTCAGTCCACCTCCTCCCATATCTCTCCGTTCTCTCAATGTCGCCCTGTGCCCACCCCACAATCGTAACCCCCCTCCCCGCTCCCCATTTGAAAGAGGGAGCGGGAGCTTCCTTCCGGTCCCCCTTCCCTTCAGCCCCCTCCCCAACCACTCTCCTACCACCCTCACCCCATTGCACTATCTCCGCCCTCTCAGACTCTCTTTCTCCGCGAAGGAAAAAAACGCTCCATGTCGCACCGGGCTAACGTGTAGTGTGCACCGAAACTCAATGTCCCGTGAAATTGCGCGATATCGATATCGAGTGTGTGGGATGGCGTGGAACATCTTCAAGGGCGCCCCTTCCCACTTCGGTCTTCGAACCATCCGCTCGAGTTCCGGAACACGGGACGGAGGAAGACAAAAGGCGTGGGAAACGAAAGGGCAGCGACGTCAGGAGTGAATGGCATGCCGCAAAACAGCTGCAAGGAACTGAGAAGCAAATCTTGCGTAATGCGGAGCGTCTCTGAATTGAAATTGCTAAGTTAATGAGGTAATATTGCTTCATTTGGTCAAGAGTTGAGGATTCGAATCGCTTGTATTACTACTGCAATTTTACTGCCCTTATAAAAACGGGAGCGGGTAGGTGTGGCTTTCCATGGGGGCCCGAGGTCGGATTGGTGGAGGTGGTTCGGTGAAATCCCGATCCAAATGTAATGAGAACTTCAAGAGCCGTACTCAGTTCGTCGGAGTGGACGTTAAATAGCGTACCTTTGCGCGCCTTTGGTAAAAAGAAGGATTATGGCGACACGAGGGTTCTTTACACCATTCCTCAGCTGTCAAACAATCCTATCTGTACCAACCAAGTCGCCAAAAGTGCCTCAGTTTCAGTCGCTTCGATTCATAAAAAACCTAACCGTTTGACGAATGGCATCTGTGTGAACCTCAAATAAAAGAGCAAATTTTCGTGCGCTGCTATTTACCAAGGTTTGCACGATGGCGTGAAAGCGTCATCCGAGAACGTTGACACTCAACATAAAAGTTCAGCCAGTCCCAAATTATACGTTCACGGTTGATGCCAGCGCATGCACAGTGCTTAGCTAAGAAACATTCAGTTATCAGCCATTTCGGTCAAAAAAGTTAAATAGTCGTATCCCTCTATTTCCTGGCCCAATGTCACCATTTTTCCGCAGTATTTTTACCTCACGGTCAGTACTAACAGGAGTTACAACATCAGTCGACTAGGCATTGACCTTCATGTTCCGTGATTAACAGTGGACGGAAAGCGAATGGGAATATCAATCACGGCCAAAGTTTGTAGTGAATTCCAATCTTAAACCAGAATTTAGAAGCCCTCTGCTTCCCCACAAATGCATTTCGGGACATGGTGCAAAAAATGTAGAAGTTGACTCCGAAAAACTGAATCAGCTAAACAGGAATGATTTTTTTCGATATGAAATTCGCACATTGGTGTATCTCCAAGGTATGAGACCATTTTTTTCACTTTCACGCCCAAAGGGTTAATACATTGGCCAGAGAAAAAAAAAGAGACGAAGCAGAAGAGCTATTCGGAAAATAAGAAATCCGCATGGGAGAGGAAGAGATGAGGGCTGTAGTTCACCAATCATATGACCGACTGCCTTGTCATGATGAATGTTTTTGAAGGACATGTGTCATTAGTCAATCGTAGGATTTCGCATGGTTGGCCATGTGTTGCTCCCTTCATAGTCGGGTTCCTACCGAGTTCTTCATCGAATAGACTGATGTTTCGCCTGTCCGACGGCGCGTGTTGGAAGGAGCTCTTTAAGTTAACTGGAGTGTCAAGTTTAATAACGAGCGGACGGATACCCATCCGACTGTTTACGTAAGTATTTGCCCGCTATTGACGTCTGATTGTGAAGGACTTTTTGATGCCTGTTTACGTAAATATACCTCTACTCGCAATATCGCCATTGCAGACGTTGGCCTGCATTGGCACGTGAAACGTGTAGTCTCTCTCATTTGCTCTATTCTGTTAAATATACAAGTTTCCCAAAATGGCTATGCTCTATCTTCATTATACTCGACGCTTCGAGTATTTACTCTGTCTTCTAACTCGCGCGTTGACATTATTATTCTATCTTAATGTATTCGTTATCTACTCAGCGAAGTATTCTCAGTCAGACCAGCAGATACTTATCTCTGCCTTCGACCGAAGTGCCCTTTGAACTGAAGATGAAAGCTGGAGAGCGGAAGAAACTGTTGTTCGCAAAAACAACGAACACGGTGGCAATTTGGCCACGCAGAGAACATCGACGTATAATGTTTCACTGGCCTTCTAATTTCAGATCAACAAGACTATTACACGCGCGAATATATGATGAACGGTGCGCATCTTGGACACTCCAGGCCAAAGGAAAGCCAAGGCTTCGTCCGGACGACATGGAGGTTGAATATTCGTCGCTAGATCGAGCTGAAAATGAGGATGAGCCGTAAAAGTCAGGACACTTGCCTTCTACGCAACCATTTCTTTTGCTACGCCCTTTAATCTTCCGTTAAAAAACTCCAAAACCTTCCCCAACCGCCTCTGTACCCCTAAGGTATCCAAATTTGAGACTTTCAAGATTCTTCTTGTTTTTTTTGCCATTATTGATCGTGTCCTAAATGTCTCGTCATGCGAAACCATTACATGGATAGAGGGAACACTCACTAGGGGTTCACTAGCTTGCAGCAACTTCGAACAACTGAAGGAGGGCGAGCAACATTGACCAGGCAAGGACTCGTAATGGAGGAAGGGCAACTTTGGTTCCGCAGGATCATGTTTTGTTGACCATGTTGACCAGTCAAATGAAGAGAATATTTATGTTACCGTCTTTTACTTGTATTAGTTGATTTATCATACGCATGCTCTCTTCTCTCATCCTGTTCATTGAATTCGCAGAGGCTTCCAATGATCCTAAAGTTAAATCCTGACTCAAGTTTTTGCGCTCTAACCAAGCAAAGGGAAGCAAATCAACCTAATCTGGCTCACGTAAACAGAGTAATGATGTATCACATATCATTCGCAGAAAAACAGGGCATTAAAACGTCACTTCTTATAACATCTTATGAGTTTATGCTGACAGTAATTCAGCAAGTTCTTGGAGCTTATTAGAAATTCTGAGCGAAGTTTGCACGGTGATTTCAACTAAAAGGAGGCACTAGGTTAAGTAACAGGTGTTAATAATATCGCATTATAAGTAAGCGTCTTTAACTATTATTTTTAAAAGAATTTAAAAAATGATTCTACATATATATAAAAAATTTACAAGGATGGAATACGTTTTAGTAGTTTCCAATGGACATAATTATTTTCAATTTTCTCTGGATACCCTATTAATTAGTACCCATATCAGTATATATTTTCCAGTTGATCTCATGTAAAAACATTTGATGGAATTAGTTTCTAGCTATTGGTCCAAAAAAAACCATATGGTTCAGCGAAACATTATTGCCCATGGTTATCTTTCGAACAATCTAATATTTTCGCCGACTGTTTGTACACTTTCATTTCCACCTTTTTATTAGGAAATTTGGCCAATCATCTATACTTATTTTAACACCAAGGCTTCATTCAATAATTAACACGCTCGGAAAAAATTACTGAATGAAGAAGGACGAGTTAAAGGCGGGCATATTTACGCTTTCCGAGAGGTCTAACGGATTGAGATACCATCTGGAAAAATTGCCAAAGTTAGTTCTAACAAGCCTGGTAACAACTGTCATGAGCTTTAACGGGCCCCTCTCCCTAAGCTTCGTTCCACACCACCTGTACACTGCTATTCAACCGGTACAATGCAACATGCTTCCCACGAATACACCCAACCAGCATGTTTCCATTTATTTCATTTGCTCCTCAAAACAAGACCTGAATATGAGTCGCGAAAAGTTTAGAGTCTACCGCGGGTTCTAACGATCCGACATGCTTTCCGCCATATTCTAAAAAAAGAAAAATGAACAAATGTTCGCCAATTGCTCAAAAGAGAGGACTCATTTTTCCTCCCGAGAGACTTCCGCCGCAATACGCCGTGCCGTTCCCCTATTCACACCCTCAATTCCCTCGTCTCGTCTCGAAACAAAGAACTAAACGCAAGCGCAAAAAAACGAATAAGTAAACAAAAGGTGCTACGAAAATTCCAATCCATTGTCCAAGTGGCGCCCCTCGACAGCGCGTCGTCCAAAGCAAGCTGCCCGCCCGTCCTCGGCAAGTATCGCCCTTTTTAAATCTCAGCCTCGCCATCCCCCCTCCCCCCCCCCACAGCCATTCCGCTCCGCTCCTCCTCCCCCCTCATTTTACATCCGCTCTTCATGTCAGCCAAACGCACACCGCTTTTGTTCCGCGCGCGAGCGTGGGTCCACACATGCGGCATCCGCCAAACGCGTAACTAGTTTCCGTTGAGTGGCGGGGATGGGAGGGTTAGGCAATAGGGCCGTGGAGGAGGGAGAGAGTTGATGTGGACAAAGAAGTTTTGATATTGCGCTCTGCAAGCTGCAACTATTTAGCTACTGCAAATCGAATATGGGTGCGTTTGTCATCATACTAGTAAATTTGATTGGAGAAACAGAGTAAAACAAACGAGTTTCGATTCGGAATCGCGATTCTTTCTGAGAAAAAATTCTTCCTTAGTAAAAATGGATCTCAGAGCGAGTATAAGGCATGAAAAGGCGTTCCGTAGATGATCAAAGTTTACCAGAGTCAAAATTAGTATCACGACTGTTATTTTCGGTTTGCCTTCATCAGATAAAGCCGTACAAAAGGCTGTACACCTTTAGAGATATGTATTATAATGTCGAATCTCCCAACTGGGAAATACCAATAAAATACTTTGGAACATCGAAGTTTTACGTAATAAAAAGCAATAAATAATTTTATCGCGTAGAAATATGATATGGAAATATTTTACTCTCTGTTATTTCCCAATTCAATACTTGACTGTAAAAAGTGGAAAGTTGATTTTTGCGCTATTTCTTCACTCTTTCATGCAAACTAAGACCAAAAAGGGCCGGTTCACACACCCTTACAATATCAGGTCTCACTTCCACATTTCTGGTCTTAATGGCATAGATTATACACAGCAGTCTAAAATCAAGTCTAGGGTCTAGTTTTCTACTTTCTCGTTTATTCTAAAAATGATGAGTTTGCCAGTTTACCGTTATTATTTTTTTCTAATTCTTCTATGAAATGCAAGCCACTGTGCCTACTTGAATGCTTCTCTCGCCGAATGTCATAATGACGTGCATGCAAATACCCGCAAGTGTTTGGCATAATCTATTTTTCCAACATTCTGGTGGACTCAGACATAATATGCAGCTACGATCAAGAAAGGAAAAAAACATTACAATAATAAAAATCTTTTAAGACATTGGAATTGACTGTTATTAATACCATCGATCTGAAGAAACCTGCTTCTTCATTACAACCGTTTAAGTGAATGGGAATGAGGCTCACTGCTTTTCACCAGCGGAATACTATCCCGTACGCAATATACAAATGTAAATATTTTTCAAGATACGATGTGAATATGTAGTACATGAGACGATTGAGAGAAAATATCAATTAGAATTTTAAATAAAGTTGAAAGAAGATGCGCTAGATTAGATTAAATATGCATAAGAAAACGGAAATCCAACAAGAGTTACTGCATATTTTGGGAGAGGAATTTCTCAGATCACGAAGAATGCAAAAAAAGGTTAAGACCTAAATAAAAGTCCTGCGGACTCAGACTCAAGTATACAATGACAAACTCAATATTCTCCCTCGGCATCGGCAGATTTGACGATCCACATAAAATACCTGGGGGCCTGGGGCCAAACAGCTTAAATCCAACTTTATCCAACACACAATTTCGTGACTGCAGTAGAACCACGTCTAAGCACCCATAGATATGAATGCTAAGTAATATTATATGCACCAGCACTTTTTATTCACAATAACACAAAAAATGCCTGGCTTCCTAATGTCCCCGCTACACGCCCTTGCGGCTGCTCGCGGGTTTCTAGGTCAAGTCAGGACTTATTTCCATCCCATGCATTGATTTGATTGCAGTCTGTGTCACACAAATGGGCTCTTCAGATCGTAAAGAAATGTATGAGAATAGCAGTGGGATGTAGAATAGAAGGAAAAAGTGTAACCCGGCGCCGGTATAGGTCGAGAGTTTTCTCTTTTAAACACCTAAATAGAGATCTTTTTACCACTGAAAATCTTCCATCGTCACAGCCAATTAAACTAGGCATTTTGCAAAAGTTTAAAAGAGATTATTTCAAAATAGCAAAATAATTTTGTTGATGTGTAGACTAAATAATGTATTTATGAATTTAAAAACATTTGATTTAATTTGACCAGCTATGACCAATTTTAATAATATTTGTTATATTTATATGTTGGGTAAATATAAAAAACAAAAACAGTACACCTATTGGCATCCTGTGTGGACCCAGGACACACTTATCTGCCCATATCGTCAATTTCTTTCCTACCATACTACGAGCGCCTGCGGATTGCTTGCTTCCGCAATCGAGAGAGGACACCGATAAGAGCTTTTAATCATTCTCTCATCCTCCTCGATCTTCGCCCCTGTGTGTCGCCTCGTTTCCAAGATAGTCCTTTCACTTTCTTCGTCATAAACACTTTCTTTCAATTTTCGCCCTTTTTTCCTCCCAAGGCTCGGAATAAGATAAAGACACGAGAGGGACAAGAGCCTTCCCGTTCTAAATTAGGAAAAAAAAATACGCTCCAACCCTTTTCTCGCTTCCCCTCCTCGCCGCAAATGAAAGCCGGAGGGGAGGTTACAAAAGAGAATCAAAGAGAAAGGAGGAGCGAGAGAGATATTAAAAAAGAGGAACAGGCCTTTTGTTCCCCCCTCTTGCATTCTTGTCCTCCCCTCGCAACCCCATTGTTATCGTACGAAGGTTTTTTTTCTGCAACACCGCTCTCCTTCCCCCACGGAAGAAGTCCCTTTCATATCCTCTCTTCTCTTCCCTCTCTGCCCGTCGTTATTTAATGTTCCTTCCCTCCCTCAACGTGAGGAGGAGAATGAGAGAATGAGATTGGCAGCGTAGGTGCATCATCAATTTCGGCGTGTCAGCGTCCGAGACATGACGGCGCATAAAAGAGTCATTTCGCCAGAGGGATCACATAGCATAACCAAACAATCGCCCAAGAAACTGAGATCATTTTTACCGTTTTGTTTCCCATTTTTCAAGAGAGTGGCGTTTGCATGCAATCTGAAGAAATGAGGGGGATAGGGTGCCTCTTTTTCTCGGGATATTTTCAAGAAACGCTCGCGGATTGAAATCTGTTCCGCACGAATCGGTTCCTAAGATCAGAAGGAAAGATTATCATTAAGGTTGAAGTGGAAGGCAAAGTAAACGGGAGAAGAGAAGAGAGCTTGTCGCCGGCTCTTACAACGAAAGGCACCAAGGGGATCACGATTGCACCTCCAATACGCCGGATGGCTTAGTGTACTCGGACTGCTCTTCTCAGAACACTCAGAAGAGAGCGGATTATTGAATATGATGAAATATTTCCTTCGGGACTCGGACTCGGACCCTCGGCGTGAGAAGCCAGGACCTACTCAAGCCACCGCACCTCTCAGACCACTTAAGCAATTATTTGTAAGCTCAGAGAGGAAACATTTTAAGTATTTACAACATGGCATTCGCCTTTTTACCATATAGTATGCCGTCTCCAAAATAATCATTCGATTATACACTGATTTGATTAGTTGAGTCCAGCAGTTACGACTGTCAAAACTTTAATACCAAAAGACAATACCTGTGAAGCCAATAGTTCCTAAAAAATATAATTTTGTTAAACAGGGAAAGACAAAAACCGTCTGAGGCGAACATGAAAAAAGAAATTAAATAGCATCATGAAGTTCGTTTTTTGGAGTGTGACAAGAGGTACCCTACGGCCATGCTGCTAGGGTACCTCTGCTACCGAGGATATGGGATCTCACTAAAGAGCAGGTATTTCATACACCATTCTATACAGAAGTACCTCCGTTTTTATTTAACAGATCGCAAAAATTTAACTCTAGAATATATACGATTGTAAAGATTTGTACTGTACAAAGAATTTCTTTGAGTCAACCAAGACATTACCGACCTTCTTGACTCTTAAAACTGAGATTCAGTATATATTATGATTAACACCTTTTTACCTCAATGTCTAGCATAGATACAAAAACGCCTTAATTAACCCTGGAATTTTTATGAAATGCTAATTAGACCAATTCGATTGCAAAAATCATTGACCTTAACATTTTTCAGAATTGGTTTTTCATGGACAGAAACTGATACGATGGCAAATACCTCTAGAGTAAACCGACGACTATATAAGGAGTCATCTATAATGGTAAACGGAAGGAAAGCTTGCTGCACCCTTCTACAGAACGTCAATTAATGTTATCGTTCATAATACAATCCTCGATTAATTTATTATTTACCGTTTGTAGGGGATACTATTAACCTTCCGACATGGAATCCTTCGGCGACATGAACAGTTTATGACATTCTTTCATTCTTATCGTGGTTCAATCTCAATTACTGCTCAGTTAGGGTTACGAACCCCAAATATTTCAGAATTAATTATTTCGTTGACGACTCAAAGCATGCACTTCCTCTGTGTGGAAAAAAGGCTGACATTACCGTGCCGTTTTGGAATGGGTAATTACTTATTTCGAAGGGAACTCAAAACTAGGAATGCGCCTGGTGGTAACGTGTTCACCCTGTATAATTTTTAAATCACGTAAAAAGTCCTTGGCAGTTTGGCAATACAAATTCATCGGTTGCATGCATAACATGTGTACCACACCTAATTTTTCCAGCTTTATTCAAACATGAAATTCATTTTCTTTTGAATTACTTACATATTCAAAGAACAGAGGTTTTAAGATTTCTTCATGAAGTGAAATCTACTACTCTAAAGCCCTGTTTATAAAATATTGCTCTGCTGTATCTATACTTTGCTTTGAAGGTCTAATCTTTAAATTACGATTATTTTTCCCAATTCCGGTTGATTTCTAAACCCTGTCGATTACATTCTCTCACTCTTTGGACTGGGCTTTGTAAAGATTTTTTAGCCCATTATATTCCCTTCTCTCTTATTCTTCGCCCTTGTACGCCAGGTTTTCTTAATGTCGCTGTTACGCGGCCACCTTTCTTGTGATTAACTAATACGAAAAGGGCATATTTCCTTCACACCTTCTCCTCATGTTTTACAACTCATATATCGTCCCAAACAAAGGAGGTTGATTTGATTCCAGTCACCCCCGCTCAATCTATTGGCCTGTTACATATTTCACGCAAACCCCTAAGCTTCCCGCAGTGTAACTGCGAATTTCTCCAGGAATTAAATGTCATTGAAATTATTGTTACACATGCCAGTTTTAATATTGAGGGTATTCATAAACTCTCAGAGAAAAAACAGTGCTTCCATACTGCCACTCAGCCATCCACCAGGAAATAATCTCCACCAAGAAGTTTCAGAAATTACCCAAGCTCCTTTTCTTTTTTCGAATATGATTCGCCAACATCAGGCAACATAACAAACCTTTCTTGGCTATATTTTCCTTTCCCTTAAAATTTGGGCAACTGTCATTTAGCAAATTAATTAATAAGTAATTATAGCAAATTTACACCATATTATATTAAAGATTATTCGGATAGTTCATTTCATAGTCGAAAATTTCCATATAAAAATCCTTTGGAATGAAATAAAATGTCTTTTCATAAAAAAATGATTAATTACTTCAATTATGGCCCCTAAGATGAAATTACTTCATTTCATCGAGAATATATGGGACAAAGACTCAGCAAAAATCCAGCAAGAATGATCCAATGTACAACTTGCTCTTCTTTTCGTTCCAGGTTGGAACATATACCTCTAGCAAAAGTTCCTGGCGCAGCGCAGCGCAGTGAGCGATTTGGGGACGTGAGCTCCGGAACTTTCCCTCCAAAACGGGGAGAAGGGTTTGTTTACTGTGGAGGCTCAGAAAATCGTTCTAATATCTACCATCACCAGCGTTTTGAGAAGTGAGACGACTCACCACTACTTGCCGTCCAATTTCGAGTCGCTTCACGGCGACAGTTATAGGGGTGGATGATTTTTACTGCAAGCGTTAGGCTTAGATGTGATTACGTAATGCTCGATCGATAAAGCTTATGATTAATACTCGTATGGAAAGATTTAGTAGTTAATCAGGCTGAAATATCTCATTTTTTCGCTCGACTTGCAAAATCCTTCTAAACCAAGTTATCTGCAATCCGAGGTTTAACGCGTCGCTTCTACTAGGTACGGACATCGTGACATCAATTTTTAAAGCTCTTCAAACGCACACCCACTAAATTCTTGCTTCAAATCCCATTTTGCTTTACTCCAAAAAAAATGAGACCCAAAAACTCACCTTAACGTTCGATTCGTTTCTTCATTACTATGAGGTTCGCACTTGTTAGATTGAGTTCTATAATCTAAACGGAGTTCCATACGTGTCAATAAGCGGAGGGATACCTGTCCGATCATCTATTACAGTGTTTGTTCGCCTTGTTTGTCAAATTGTGAAGGACTGTTTGATGCCTGTTCATGAATCGGAATTCGGAAAATCGGAATCGGAAAACAGAATGAACCTCTCTACTTGGCGGTATCGCCGCACCAGACGTCAACCCGCATTGGCCCCGGGTACATGTGATCAGGCGCTTTCGCTATGTATTGTTAAACGCACATGTTTCTTCAAATAGCCGAGATCTATATTCATTATACTTGATGCTTCGAAAGTATACTGACTCTAACATCATAATTGGGATACAACCAACGCTCCTGAAGAAGATTCTACGAAGGAGTTCATGACGAGTACGACCAGTACGACTGAGATACTCGCTGAGATGAGATGCCGCATGGCAAGTTTTGTTCCTCCTGCTTTATCCGCACGTCTAGCACTTACAGCACATTATCCTGGCGAGAGTAACTTGGACAAGTTAATTGCATTACGTCTTCACTTGCGGTAATGGAACTCCTTTTTCAATCCGTAACATTGTGATAAGAATGTCTGTGGAGTCCCGAAAGAAGCTCGTGCGGTGGCAGCATCTTGATTCTTCGGGGGGAGTAATTCGAATTTAGATTTGTTGCCAGCAATTGCCCTGACACTACGCATTGGTTGAATGCTCCACGCTTCATTTTCCAGCTGTTACTATAATTGCAATGACGGATGTGAATTTTGTAAAACTCCCAGTGATTTGGGGGTAGTAGTTTAATCCCGATTGCATAAATAGATTGCTTGATAGCTTGCATATCAATCTTAATTCTTGTTGCAAAGCTATGCCTGATTTAAATAATCCTTAAGGGAGCGTATAATTTTCACTTTCAAAGTCAGATATCCCGAGTGGAAACTTACTAGAAGTAGTAGTTAGTAGAATAGAAGGTTACGTTTGAGGCAACACATTGAAATTCAGTCATTCAAGTCAAAATATTGGTCATATGATATAGAAATTCTGTCATTCATAAAGGAACGGTTTCTTAAAAACGGAATCAATTCTCTTTCAAATCGATTTGGAGCTCCATTTGGAGAGGATTTAAAGGAATCCATCTTAGAAGCATTTGCTTGGAATGAGTCGCTTATAATCTCTGGGCAAAGTGATGGACGAAAGCAGGCTATTTCATTTCCTTTAAAAAATTGAGTTTGTGCGGGATATCCAAGTTTCCCACATCTATTCAATGGGAATAATGGGAGAACGATCAACGAATTGGTGGAATCAAGTTCTCAATGTACGCTGTGATCGGATAGCACTGTCATTCCAACTTTGAGCAAAAGAATTCCTGATCGTGACGTATCAAGCGGAAAGAGCATGAAAAAAGTGGTCTCTGCTTCGCTATTTTACTTCCTGGCTTCTTGCGTGGATATCGGCTCATAAATAACTTGTATCAATCATTCAGGAATAGGTAGTCCTACTCCGTGCTTTCATCTCTCGTGTAAATTTATCATACTTTGAATTTTTACTACTAATTCTTGCCTCAATATCATAAATGATCATCTTGGTATGTGAATCACAAGAACGTGCAGAGTTGCAGAACCCACGAAAACGTTTCGTTTTCAGATGGCCTGTCTGACACCTGTGAGTCGATGCCTCCTGTGTGCATTTATTTTTTCCACCAAGATAGTGCAGAGGCACGTGAGTAATAAGTGATAATGCTCGCGGTATTACCCACAGAAGCAATTGCTTACGCTTGAATGACGACTCTTTGGCTTATCTCCGCCGCAAGCCGACAGCTCCGCTCCGCTCAGCCTAATCAGAGCATCGGATTGTTCGAGGGATTATTTGCAATCTTCAAAGAAATGGATTTAGCATCCGCAACTGCCCTTCGATTTTTGTCCACCAAGTCATGGTTGTGAAAAATGTAATTTAGTTGAATTTGTGAGGATTTTTGGGCATCAAACCACTCTCCGGTGACGAGCTCATATGTCTCACCGCAGCATCCTTGTCGGCTTGCGGCAGTGGGGTTTGGGTATTGCCTTTTGACCAAGTTATACGAGTTCGAGTGCCACCCGGGTGGATTATTCACTGGCAGGAGCATGAGTATTTATGTGATGCGTAATGAGCCAATGCAAGAGTGGTGAAATGTCTGTTGCTTAAATAAACACGCTATATCTGCAACTATTTAACTTCCAGCTAAAAGGCTTACGGTCGGCAGTACCACTGGGTATGATACCGTATAATTCCCAAGTCAAGCGATCTTTAATCACGTTTGTTCGATCATCGTAGAAGAACTTAAGCATTGCGAATTGAGTCGTTAATTAAATTTGAAGTTATTGGCGCAATTAAGTGTTGGCCTCTCGACCCAGGGCCCCGGCGCGGCGGGGAGAGATGATACGAGAGATTCTTTTAGCGGCTTGGGTGTAATGAGGTAGCGTAACAGGTCAACCACGAATATCACTAACATTCTTGCCAGTACGAAACACGAAAAACTTACTTAGACAGTAAATTACTCAGATTATCTACAGTGAATCAAGTTCGTAATATTTATTGATTACAGTGTTATTCAGTTGACTTCACGAAGCGTGACTTTCCGCCCCGAGTTGCATGTTGGTTAATTACTTTTAAATTTATATAGTTTTGAAATACAGCCTTAGACAGTTAATATAATTGTATCTGTGCATTACCCAAGTCTCACTTCTCTAACCGTTCACTTAATCAATACAGTTCCCTCAGAAACGTGAGAAATCGAGATGGGATGTAAAATGAATTCTTCAACGTTCATTATTTCATTTACGACGTAATGATTTAATAAATTTAGGAGTGAAAATCTGATTAACTCAATACCCGGCATTAAGCAACGGAACGAAGCAATAAGGTAGCCGCTCTGCAGTTCCTGAGACACTGGTATCAGTATATCATTTCATTATCATGACACGTACCGTCATCATAGGGTTAATACCGCTGTAGTCATTTCACAAACCTCTGGCTCCCCGATTGAAGTTCTGCTTTTTTGGGATGAGGTCCCTGTCGATTGAAAATCAAAGCACTTAGTCCTAAATGCTCGACACTCTAACAGTAACCCTTCCGCATAGCTCCACGCGGAAGGGTTACTGTTATTGAGTGTGATAGGAATTTTAAATGGCTTGAGTGCTCGCCACTTGTTTATCTCCTTAACTCATATCCACGTTATCACCACCTGGCATTCATTGAGGCGATAGCCGTACTGATGGCTACGTTCCAACAGGCAAAAATAATACTTGGATTGAAAAGGAGATTGAGTCAGAATTGTCGAGCGGAATCTGAAAATTTCAATTGCGTTTGAATACCACACGTCTAAATTCAACGGCTTCTCTGAAGCCTTAGTTCACGAGTTCTCTTCCAAAGTCAAAAAGGCGAAATCCTAGGAAAATTTCTCCAAAAATTCTCTTCGGAAAACTGTTGAGGAAGTAAGATTTGTCGTCTCAGATCTACTACACGAAACGGCCTTTTAATATACCTAACCGAAAAAATCTTTTATCGAGGAACACTGATACTCTCTCAACCTTTGAATTGGTACTTACACCACGGCATTGAATGACTCAAGGCTTGATTCTCTGTTACGAATATTCCACAGGACCCTCCTCGGTGATACATAACTAACCCGAGCATTGAATGAGGTTCTCAACACGGGAGACTCCACGTGATCTTAAGCTCTCCATCGTGCACGAAATGAAACCTGTCATCCCGCTAAAACAACTAAGAAGATTTTGTTCAACTAAATCTCCAAGAAAGCGCCAGATATTTCCTCTCTTAATTTTTACCAAGGAACAGCTGATAATTTGGCCCAATGAGCTGAAGTCTAGGACTCTCGAACATTGGTGTGGGATTAACTATTCTCTTAAGTAATGACAAGGGTGAATGGAACTCATGGTAAGTCTTTAAGCATGGAGTGGCCTATTACTTTAACAAACAAAAGGTAAACAGCGCATCATTTTGGAAGAATGGTTGTTAACTCAGAAAGTTAAAAACCTCGGACCCTGAGAGGAAGAAACAAGGTCCCTAAACTTGCCTGCCTTTTGGTTTTTTAAACAGCAAGTTAAAATCTTGGTTATTGTCTGCACAAACCAAGTCCCAAAAAATCCTTAAGTGTCCCTAAACCTGGCTAGCTTTTGGTTTCTGAAGCAGCGAGATAAGCGAGATAAAAAAATGTTCACAGAAATTGTCTGGCAGACGAAGAAACACTGGTTCATAAACTTAGTAAGTGTTCATTTATTGGTGATAGACTGTTGTGACCAATGGCGATGTAGGCATTGATGAGTGTTATATCGCAATTTCGGCGATACCTGCTGATGTTTTTCCTGCTGAGATGTTTTGCTGAAGTAGCTTTACAATGGTCTTAGTTGCAATGTAGCAGTGGATCTCACCGTTACTATCTATTTACAGAAGTTCTTCCAGTCAATTAATACCTAAATGTATAATCGATGCCGCGAAGTCGACTCGAGGACGAGCCGAATGCAGGATGGCCTTGTTAGCTTGAGTTTTTCAAGTTAAATGGAGTTCTATGCGTGACAACGAGCGGAGGGATATCTGTCCGATCATCTGCTGCAGTGTTCGTCCCCTCGGACGACTAATTGTGAAGGAATATTTTATGCCTGTTTAATGATATACACCCCTACTCGCGATGTCGCCACAGCAAACGTTGACCTGCATTGACACGGGGAACGTGCGATCAGGCGCTTTCGCTATATTTAGTTATTACACGCTTCCTCGAATAGCTTAGTTCTATATTCATTATACTTGACGCTTCGAAAGTTCCTTGACTCTAACGCAGTGCATTGTCAGCTTGGAGTGTTTTTGATAAGTGAAGAGTGGAATAGAAAGAGAGGAATAGAAATGACATCTTCGGGAAAATGAAAAAAAATATTGCCCCGATGACGATGGATGACTAGTACATCGATCGAGATGCTGAGTTTGACCCGATGGGAAACCAGAGCAACCTTCAACGGCATCTTCGGGGGTCTTCCACAAAGATTTTTGCAGCAGGAGTGAATTAAGGGATTGGGGAATGATTCAGTAGGTAATTACCCAAGCACAAGACTTTCGAAAAATCGGAGGTGAACACTTCGTACTTCTTCTGTAAGCCAAAATCCCCGGTTCACGCAAACATCATACCAGTAATAGACTGGTAGCTATCTCAGGAAACATTTATGATGCATTCCGGAGGCCAAACAACGCGTACCTCCACTAAAGCGCCGTGGTCGACATTTTCCATACACCTACTGGGCATTTCACTATACCCCTAAAATATATTGGAGAATATTACAATAATACACGCTAGGTACTATCAAGTAAAATAAAAATTCTGGAAGAAGCTCATGGTAACCATTAAAAATAAACAAAGGAAATTTCCTCTCCTCATGTTATTTTATGAATTAGTTGAGTAAAACACAAAAGTTTGCATTGAAATTAATGAACATGCTCCAATTGAAACGGCGCAATGCATGACCTTGCACGGGGATTCTCTTGAGGCGTTCTATGATAAGATACGACAATTATTTCAAGGTATTAACCGTACTTTATATTGCGATATCTAACTTCCTTTACATATCTACGAGATAATTATTATAAGAAAAGCTTTTTGTAATTACTCACCGAATTGACTCTTGTGCGCATCTGGAAACTTCATAAGTGGTGGTCTTGGGCATCTTCTCATCACCTCCTCCCTCGATCCCAAAAAATCACGATTCAGTTGACTCACATTTTCTCCAGTGCAGCTGTAGCAAGTTCCATTAATAAATCCCCGCATGAGTTCAAATTTGACGAAGTCCTATTGAAATATATAAACTGCTCGTGGAAATGGATGAGACAGCACTACGTGTAGGAAACAATTTTCCCAAACTTTGAACAACCAAGTACGGACTCGGAGAGGGAGGTGAAGGTCATATCTTAAAGGCACATCCTTGATCAGCACATAAGAAGTAATAAGACACCAAACTAAATGCCATCTATTGGTTCATAGGCATTTATAACTATTGCTCATAGCGCCCAGTCATTCCTCAAATAATATCCGTTCAAATGTCACTAATATCATCGGAAAACCTTCAAGGTAATAGAACAATATTAGACACGAGCTCGTGGAATGACAAAGTAAAAACTTTCTACCCCTTGTCAGGGATTACGCCAAGTAATGTACACTCCCAGAACTGCTGGAACACGCCTGGCTGGCTGGCACATGACTGACCAAAGGAATAGTCTTAAGCCTCAAAATAAATTCGGCCCTGAATTACTGGAGAATCAAATGGGCCGATCAGCTGGGACCCCGCATTTTACCGATATGAGGAGCGAGTGGATGAGCGCGATGAAGTTGACCGACGCAGAATCATTGTTGCGAACAGCTCCCGCAAACATTCCGGGAGAAGACCCGCGCGGCAAGGACGGGAGATGAAAGTCGAGGGGGTGAAGGGAGAGAGAGACGGAGGCGGCGAGAGAGAACGTGGAAGGAGAACCAAACTACTTCGCGTAGGAAGCCGGAACGTTAGGCTATTTGGCAAGTGGCTATATGATAGGGACCCAACATGAGGTCTCACTGTGAGACGAGTCAAATCGGGAAGGAAGGTTGCTGTCATACCGATTCTCGAGGCGCTTGTGTTGGGAGCAGTTAGAAAGGCTCTACACTGAGGAATCCTTCTCCCCTACTTCGAAGACTTGTATGCATGCTTGAAGCATGTTGTATCCTTATGGCCACAGCACTGATAGAGGAGAAGGTCAGAGTGTGCTTGCCATCATGGTTGCGAGAACATGTAGCATAATGTGCTCGTGCATTAAAGGGTTAAAAGCTAATTATAATAATAAAATATGAACCATTTTTTCCCAACAAATGATATAAGTAAATTCTCCAAAGGTACACACTGGGTCAATATTCCCATACTTACCAATGTTTCAGTAAGCATCTTGCTCACCATGGAATGGAAGGCCATTCTTACAGCCATCCAGAAGGTTCTGGATAACCAGCATAGAAAGATGGCAACAATCGACCAATTTGCATTTAACTGATCTCTCTGAGGGGTATATAAGCTGGCCCAACTGGCTATCTAAGGTGGCAAATTTTGGTGTATTTTTTACAGCCTTGATGATGGCGAGTGAGATGCTTGCCGAAGAGTGGGAAAATACGGTATTGTTGACCTGGTGTGTAACTCAAGAAGAATTTTCTCATAAATGTGACTATTTCTGAACCTTACAGGTGGCACTCCAGCTAGGAAATGTATGGAAGTGCTAGAGAAATGTATGGATGTACAAAAGAAAAATATATTGACATGCATTCTTTTAATTGGGAAGGCATGTGAAAGAGGATATAAAAAGTAGCTGTGGAAATACTTAGAGGCCTATGTGGTGAATGAGAAGATATTGAATAATATGAAGGTGATATATGATAAGAGTACAGTAAGTGTGAGACTTAATAGGTTCTTGAGTAACAGGTTTGGAATCAAGCAGGGCATAAACAGGGATGCATAATGCAACTGTAGCTCTTCAATGTTTTTATGGGTAAATGTGTGAGAGATATGTGTTGGGAAAATGTTCATGAAATGGAGAGGTAAATGTATAAGTTCTATTTAATGCAGATGATGTAAAATTGCTGTCTGAGAGCCAACAACAATTAAATTAGCTCCTGCATCACTTGTATGAAGTGACAAGGAGAATGAATTAGAGGATGAAGGCTTTCAAGACTAAAGTAGTAGTTTTTGACCAAGAGAGTGGTTGAGAGAAGGGTGAGAATGATTGTATGATGAGCGTAAATGATGAAGTAGTTGAACAGGGAGAGGATTTTATACACCTTGGCCAAACAGTTTTGAAAGATGGATGGATAAATGAAAAGATTATAAGGCTAGCAAATGGTTATGGGAAACTTGTAGGCAGAATGTGGAGCATATCAGAGATGTGAAATTTTCCACGTACAAAAGTGTTCCCCTTCCAACATAATCTTATGGCAGCAAAACCATGGGCCTTTGTCAGGAGGAGCATAACACTGGGTTAAATACAGTGGGAGTGGGGTACCTGAGAAATGTTTGTGGGGAAAAGTAGAATGAATATGGTTAGGAATGAGTGGGGGTTGAAAGAATGAGGGTTCAATGCTCCAGTATTGGACATACATGAAAGGAGTGTGATTTCTTGGTTTGGCCATGTTGAGAGAATGGATGACAGATGAAGAACTAAATTGATGTATTGTGGTAGAGTGAATGATGTGAGAGGAATAGGTAGACCATGAAAGTTGTGGCATCTTGGCTCTCGACCTGCAAATAATTTATTAGCGAATAGTCCCGTGCAGTATAGGGAGTAAGAGAACTACCCAGCAGACTTATGCTTATAACATGGTTTATTCAAACTGGTAAATGTAAATAGGTACTTGAAATTTACGTAAAATGCAATATAGCGGCTATGGCAGATACAACGTGGTGCAGAGAGTCACTTGTATCAATCAATGCACACAAAAGGTTTCCCAGGTTTCTGTGCACCGCTACCGTGAGGCGCTCTGGTGGACAATCTGTGGAACTTCGAACAAATGAAATTGTATATCCGCCACATATAAATGAACTCTGATATCCACCACAAAAGTGGAGAATGAATGTGGAAGAATAGACCAAAGAGAGGAATAGTGGGAATATTCTAAGAAGGCAAGTATCCATCGGCTTCCCTTCCCCTGCTGTCTTGCTCTTAATCAAGTTCCAGGTGAGATGACCTTCCCTAAAACCTACCCCTAATTTCTTCAGCAATACATAAATTTCATCCTATACATTGCATCAAATGCCTTCTCAAAAAATCCAGCAAGTAAAAACACCCCGGCCATATTCTAGGTTGTCTCTTCTAGAGCTCCCATCATTCCTGCACAGCCCTGCATTCCTCTCACTCTCCTAAATTCAAACTAGTCATCACCCTGGTATTTTTTAGCCTTGCTCTTTTTCCTCCCATTAATAATTCTAAGAAGTGCCTGAACCACGTATGACATCAATCTTATCGTCCTAGTCTTTGCATGAATATGCCTTGCTTCTACTTGATTGTGGAATCAGTATTGTCTTCATGAGGAACTTAAGCTACACATCTTCCCCATATACCCTACAATTATGGGCAAAAGTTTTCCTTTTCTGTTTTTCTCCATACTCAATAGAACCTCTGCAGATATGTAATTTATTTTTACCACCTTATAATTTTTCATGTCACAAAGAGTTCTCTTAATTTCACCATCAAGGATACCTGAACTGATGCCATCCCTGTCAATGTCATCTTTCCTTTCTATATCTAACATACTGGGCCTTATTTCCTTGCCATAAACCTCGTCAACATATTCCTTCTACCCCTCCTGGATCTATTTTGACTCCACAGTAACTTTCCTATCTTGCCTGTTATAATTACAGTTTACATTTTCTAATTATTTAGCCAGTTAGTTAGTTGGGTCATTGGGGAGGTAACTGAATATAGACAATAGTCATGGCAAAAATTCAGGATTAGTATGTTCAAAGGATTAAGGAATGATAGGAAAGGTGAACAGACACCCAACGTCATCATCAGCCTCAGCTTCACAATATTTACCCATGGGTACACAATTCAAGACCTCTCCTCACAGTACCCCAGCTGGGATTTGAATTCCGCAGACAAATCTCTGCAGCTGCCAGATTTCAGACCTGGGCCCGCCATTTAGGATGGCAATCTCAAGCCACCACACCAACCTAGTGATTAGTGCTGATACTGGTGATCATGATTTGTACCTTTGGAAAAGAGAATAAGGAACATTTAACTTATGGAAATAATACTGTCAGTAGCAGATTATAACCTAAAATAGTTAATATGTTTTGTGTGGAGGAATCAGCCACTGCTTTCTTATTTTTCCTCTATCACCATCCAGAAAGATAAATAGTCCAGAAACTCTTCAACCCTTTTTGCTAATCAACAGCATGTAGGTTGGAGACTGAGCAGAGTAGAGGACATAAGGTGGAAGAGCTGGTACAAATAAAAGGAAATTTAAGTTAAGCCTCTAAATATGTATGTATATTAACATGATCACTTATATGAAATCAGGTAAATGGCAGATATTCAGAAGCTCTAGAGATATTGATCAAACCACACATCAAAGCATCGCCTTAGGTGATGGACCAGACCTGTTGCATAAGAATTTATATTCAACATTTGCTGGGAAATAATCAGTTTTAACAAAGGGAAATTACCTCTTTCCATTGATTAGATGAAAACCTTAGAATGTTCATAGAAGGTATCAGCCTTTCATGTGCCATTAACTCTTTGTTTGGCTTAACCTTTAAATGCTCAAAGAACCAATATATTTGCTTCCTCAGGTCACTTCAAAACACTCAAGATGTCAATATGTAGTCTCATGTAATAAGTTTTTCTTAATTTAATTTTGTTACCCAGTGTGCCAGTACACTGCATATACCTCCTAGTGGTGGATCACAGGCAATGGTATGCTGGCTCTCAAGGTAGTCCTTTCAGAAGGGATCCTAGCGTGAGTAGAACAGTGAAAGCGGGCCTACGGTATTACTATGGTTTGGTTTCTCTGGTCACATACTGGCGAAAATGTGCCAAAACTGACCAGTAGAATAGTCACAGAGTAGCCTCAGATGTACAAAGCCCCAATGGGCAACGGAAGCTGAATAACAGTTCTCTCCATTGTTTTTCGGGTTAGCTGCGTCAAGTTTTATTCACATGAAGTTTCATGGCCTATGCTGGCCACATCTTCAGATCAGGTCTGAGTGCCGACAGATGGAAATGGCCCTGTATATATACCATCCTCAGGTTGGCCTACCAGTGGCGCGACCAATCAGGATGGTATATATACAGGGCCATTTCCATCTGTCGGCACTCAGACCTGATCTGAAGATGTGGCCAGCATAGGCCACGAAACGTCATCTGAATAAAACTTGACGCAGCTAACCCAAAAAAAAATGGAGAGAACTGCAATCCAGTGCTGTGAAAGCCTCAAACAGAAAAAGAAGCTGAATAAGGTTGGCTCATCAAGGTAAGGACATAGCAATACGACCTGGACTATCAGTACTTGGAATGTGAGAGGAGTACAAGGAAAGGAGCATGAGTTTTTAAATGAAATAAAAGAGACAAATGGATATTTTGTGTGTATGTTAAACTAAGCACAAGGGATGGGATGTATTTACTTTACATGGCAGTGGTCTGACAATGTGGTCAGGAGTTGAAGATAATGTACATGGCAGTCAAGGTGTAGGACTTATTCTTAATGAGAGAGCTAAGTTACTAGTAAGGAAGTACGAGATTGTATCCCCTAGATTGCTCTGGTTCATATGAAAGTAGGTATTAGGAGACTTATGATTGTGGCGTGCTATACACCAATGGATGGAGAGAGTGACAGTGTGAAAGATGAGTTTTGGGAAAAACTGAGAGAGGTTTTGAATGAATGTGATCCTGGTGAGAGAATAATTTCACTAGGTGACATGAATGGGTGGGTTGGCGTGAGGCGGGATGCATCTGAGAGAGTGGTTGGGCCATTTGGTGACCCTCGAGTTAACGATAATGGTGAAAACTCGGTGAGTGTGTGCTTAGAAAAAGGATTGTTTCTGTCGAATACATAGTTTAAACTTAAGAGAATACATATGTATACTTGGCAAAGGGGCTATTATAAAAGCATGATTGATTTTATTGTGTAAAATGAGAGTTGAGGGAGTTAGTGTGGGACACAAGAGTGATGAGGAGTGCTGAATGTGGAACAGACCACTATTTGGTACTCTCCAAAGTGAATCTGGGCAGAAAGTGGGTGCCAAGGAAGATTGCTGCGTGTAAGCAGATGAGAGTTAAAGTGGAGAGGTGGCTAGACAGTAAGGTAAGAATGCAGTATGGTAGCACGCTTGAGGATATTCTATCCTTGAAGCAGAGGTAATGGGACGAGTATATCAGAAACAAGAATGTGAATGATGCATGGGAGTGTTTAAATAGAGTGATTGTAGATTGCCCTGAAAGTGTATGTTGAGAGGGAGAGGCAGGAAGAATGAAAGGTGATGCTCGGTGGAATGAAGAAGTGAAAATTGCAGTCAGGGGAAAGAAAGAGGCATACAAGTATATGATTTCTGCCAAATCTGAGGTTGAGTGTACTAAGGCATGTGAAGTTTACAGAAAGAAAAGAATGAATGCAAAATTGTCCTCAAAGAGAGCAAGGAGAGAATGCCTGTGAATGAAGCTGGCAAGATGCAGAGTGATTTTGAAGGCAATAAAAAGTTGTTTTGGAAGTGGATAAAAAGGGCCAAGATTGGTGAAGATAGGGGAATGCGGTAAAGAACAAAAGTGGAGAGATCGTGTGGGATCACCTGAGAGCAATATCAGGGGCTGCTGGAGGGAGTACTTTGTAGAATTATACAATAATGTTGCAGCCGCTGAGGATGAGCCTTGCAAAGTAGTATGCGAGAACAAGATGATGGAAAAGGAGATCAGTAAGAATGAGGTCATAACGGCTGTGAGAGTATTGAAAAAAGGGAAGGCTGCAGGCATAGATGCGATATCCAGTGAAATGTTGAAGTTAGGGTGTAATTTACTCATTTGTCAGTTGCATGAACTATATAATTTATGCTTACAGGCTTCTGTTGTTCTAGTGGATTGAAAGAATGCAATCATTGTTCCATTGTACAAAGGGAAGGGAGGAAAGACCAAATATAATAATTATCGCACCATTATTTTATTGAGCCTTCTGGGACAAGGGTTCAGTAAAATTTTAATCGACAGAGTGAGAAATATTGCTTCTGACAGAAAATGGGGTGTGCATTGTGGATTTATGTCTGGGAGAGGATGTTGCGACCAGTTTTTCGCACTTGTGTGTCCGAAGTCCGAAAGAAAGTGTATTGTGCGTTTGTTGATTTAGAGAAGGCATATGACAGGGAAAATAGAAATAAGTTGTGGAAGGTTTTGAAGGAATATGAAGTGAATGAGCAGTTATTGAATGTTATGATGGCGATGTATGATAATAGTAAGGGAAGTGTGAGAGAGAGTTAACGGGGTTCTGAGTGATTGGTTTGTAATAAAACAGGGCATAAAGCAAGGATGCGTAATGTCACCATGGCTGTTTAATGTATTTATGGATAAATGTATAAGAGATGCATGCGGTGAAAATGATGGTGTTTTGATTGGAAATGCAATCATGTGAGTTCTACTATATGCGGATGATGCTGTTTTGATCTCAGAGAGCCAACAGGGATTACTGAAGCTCCTAGATAAGTTCTGTGAATCAACAGAGAGAATGGAATTGAGGGTAAATGCGTGCAAGACTAAAGTAGTAGTTTTTGACGAGAATGGGGAGAATAACTGTGTGATGAGGGAGAATGGTGAAGTAATTGAACAGATGGATGATTTTGTGTACTTAGATAAAATGTTTGCGAGAGATGGAGGGATAGATGAGATAAAGAGAGGCGTGAATGCTGGAAGGAAAGTGGTAGGTAGCATGTGGAGCATATCAAGGAATGGGTGCTTCTCTAAAGAAGCAAAAATTGCAGTGTACAAAAGTGTACTTCTCGCTACTTGGTTGTATGGTAGTGAAACATGGGTATGTCAGGATAGACATAAGAGTAGACTAAACGCCGTGGGTATGAGTTATCTGAGTAGTATTTGCGGCAAAAGTAGGAAGGATAGGGTCACGAATGAGTGGGTAATAAATTAATGTGGGTTATATGCTCCAGTAATGGACATATATTAACACATTCAATGCAGCAGCTAAATTACACAGTCTTCCCGGTGACTGAAAATTTTTTTTCGCCCAATTTGTTAAATTTTGCATTTGAAGGATGGTTTTATGTTATTAGTAGCGAATAACACAAGAAAACAATTTTTGTAAATACATATTTTTAATGACTTCTTAAGATTGCATCCGCCACGACAAAAATGTGTGTATGCAACCAGCACTACACATGTGCTAGCATTTATTTGTTTATTGAGATGGATTCTTTTGTTCATTTGAAATTTTATTGATCACTTTTGCCAACAAACTATTAATTAATACATATTCAAATTATCAACTGGAATAATACAGAAAATATCATGTATTACACCCTTAACACAAAATAGAATAAATGAATGCCAATAACACTGTTAAGTATAACAAGTAAAATAAAATGACAGAAAAATTATCTATTAAAACATAATTACAGTAAACTAAAGATGTAACAAAAATACTTTTGTTTTTCTCTATTTAAAATAAACATCTAATCTTTCTCATCCATCTTCCCGTGATACTCAATAAAGCATGGACGAAGACAGCCCTGGTTCATCAGGACATTCTGGGCAAAAGGTGGTGATAGTCTTCCTGATTCCTTTTTTATGGCAAACATGGCACCTCTTTTGTTTCCGTCTATGCCCACCCTCGACAGGGAGGAAATCGAGGAAATGAGTTTCGGGGTACTTTGGTGTAGATGGTCGTGAGATAGGGTCTGTTTGTGCTCCAAGTAGGGAACATATTAGTTCCACGTGGAACTCATACGGAGTTTTTCTGTTTCCGCTATATTTTTGAAACATGTAACTATTTACAAGGATCAACTGAAAGATGTGAATACCTATTTTCTTGTACCACTTGAGCGATCTATGCTCACAGGGGTAATACGCTAGCATTTGATCACTGTGATCAATTCCACTCATGTATTTATTATACTTGACAACTTGTTCTTGTTTTGACTTCATGATCCCTTTCCTACTTGGGACCTCAAGCAATTGGCTGCCGAACTCAGAAGTAATTATTAAAACATCCCGTCTATCTTTCCATTTCAAGACACAGATGCCATCATGACTCCATCGCTTATCAACTTCACCCTTTTTAATCTTTTGGGATACAATTTCTTTGGGATTCCCAACTCTGTTAGCACGTAATGTTCCTGTACAATATGACTTTTTTCTAGAAGTTCTCTAGCCAATTGTATACTGTTTTAATAGTTGTCTACATAAATAGAATGGCCAAAACCCTCTCGGCCCTCAAGGAGTTTACACACTACCTTTCGTACGTGCCCGTGGCCTCCTTCCTCCTTATCTGCAGATCCCGAGTATATTAGCATTCTCAATAGCATCCCTGATGGTTCCGTAAACATATAAATTTTTATGCCATAATTATGGCGCTTTCCATTCATGTATTGATGGAAAACCAGGAGACCTCTCCACAAAATCATGGATTCATCTAATGATAACTCTTTTTCAGGGGAATAAATAGCATACATTCTATCATGAAAAAGGTTAATCAATGGCCTTATTTTGTACAATTTCTCTGCCGGTCGAGGTTCGTTTTCTGCTGGATTTTTGGCAAAGTGAAGCGTTTGCAAAATTACAAGAAACCTATCCTGAGACATGTACCTTGAGAAACAAGTTAAATTGAATAAATCGTCCTTTTTCCGATAATCTGGAATTCTGTTTAGTCTTACTGTTCCCATACGGAACAATAACCCAAGAAATCTTTCAAATTCTTCCTTTGAAATTGGTTTCCAGTCGGCAATCCCTGCATGTGGGGAAACATTTGCCGATAGAAGGGTCTGGGCCTGTCTAGTTGTCTCACTATGAGGTCATAAAATGCCTCGTTGGCTATGAGGTCCAAATAATGGCAAGGGTGATTCCCAGCTGGAAATTCCCTCAACCCAGGACACAGAGTGAACTGTATTTTCAGAATTTCCCATCGGTCATTGCTCCAAGTATCAGGAAATTTCACAGCACCTGAGGGGTTAAGGGACAAAGGGTTTGTCGTGGTTTCCATGGCGGCTGAAGTAGTCGAAGAAACGCTTGTCCATTCTTGTTCAGAATCACCCAGGTCCTCCTCCTCGCTCCCTTCTCTGCTTTCGCTCTGCGGAATGGAAATCTTCATCACCCTCCTCCGATGACACGTCATCTTCTCCCGATGAGCCCGTCTCAAATAGCAGCCTCTGCAGCTCATTCTCGGTTGTGCTGGCGGTGGATCATTCTTTGAATGTTCTTTTAATTGACAGATAAAATAACTTAGTATTGGCAAAAGTAGACATTATGACGCTTTAAAATGAAATAAAATTTCTCAAACTAAAGCTGTTTTGAAACTCACTGGAGAACAATGGTCCCGCTTTCATTTCACTATTTGTGTTATCACTTTCATCTCCTGCCATCCTCTATCTCCTCTTTACAGTGCCTACATATGTAAATATAATTACAATATCTAGATGCAATTATCTAAAAGCTGAATTTGAATGGCAGTGTTGTGAATACTTACCAGAAGTGCAAAGTTTGGTGTCATCTTCTGCATGGGAAATATATTTTCTTCTGTTCATTTTGCACGTGTAACACAAGATACCTATTATGTGGTCGCCTTAATATGAAGTCTTCGGGAAGAACTGGATGTGTTGTGGTAGTACACAGCACCATTGACGACATAGTTTCACGCTGTGAAATGAATACGTTTACGGACTAGAGGGTGCTATTACGGAAATGAAACAATGTTAGATTTGCTACGGGGAAGGATTAGATTTTCATGTGTAGCTCACTTCTCCTGATTCACTCCAGAACGTCAGTTTTGTGCTACATTGTAATGGAAAAGAAAAGGCGAACAAAGAATATTTTCAAGATTCGTGCAGTGAAATGAATAGATATATGAAACAATGTAGAACTTCTGCAGAGGAAACCAATACCCGAAGAGAGTAAAAGGTTGCTCATGGGGCTCTCACGACCGCTCGGAATGCCAATCGGCCCAGAGTAGAAAAGCGTCCAGACAAGCCTGGGTAAACATGCACATACAGAACTCTTTGTATTAAAATCACACGATATGTGATAAAAGGGTATATATATTATATATATAACATAGAATAATGTAAAATTAATGTAAAAATTATTAAATCTAGCCATACATTACCTATAGTAACCCTCCATAATGTAACACAGAGCATTATAATTAGGCACAACTAACCTTAGAAACAAGCTGGTGATAATTAGACAAAAAATGTTGGCAGTCAAAAACGGATGCGTTATTTAGAAATACTGGAATGCAGATCGCTAGTAAGCGTCAAAAAAAGGCACCTGACCACATTTGCGAGCAAGAAAAAAATTAATGAAACGTGAAACAGCCTATGGCATCTTAAGATGTCACCCGCATGGAATGTGTTAAAGGAGTGTGCTTTTTTGGTTTGGCCATGTTGAGAGAATGGATGAGATTCGAATAACAAAACAGATATATGAGAGTGAAATGAATGGTGCGAGGTATAGGTAGGCCGAGAAAGTTGTGGTTGAATGTGGTTGAGGAAATTCTTAGGAGGAGGAATATTAGGAGTCTTAAAAACAGGAGTGTGTATGAAGCAGTGTAGGGGGGAAATGAGTCAAAAGAGGTTTGCAAGGATAGGTCAGTATGGAGGAAATTATTGAAGCAGAGTTAGGTGTACAAATGTGTGTTCGTGTGTGAAACTTTGTGACTGTGCCTACCCTGGAAGGGACAGGAGGGATTGGTATGTATGTATGTACAAAATGTTAATACTGCTTTATCTCATTTTATTTTTTTCATGAGAATTTTATTATGTGAATTTTTTTAAAATTCAGCACAAGTACATTCTGGGTCACATAGTAGATTTACAAAATAATTTTTTTAATTCAGTGAATTTTGCAAAAATAACCAATGAGGCTTCTGAGTGTGAAGAATAAAAATGCCATGGAATAAAAACAGTTAAACAAATTATTAGTGCTCAAAGAATTATCTTCCAGCTAAGGTAGGTAAAGTGAAGTTGGATGGAACTCTTATGGAGAGATTCAAAGTCAAGGAAAACTTCCCTGTATTCAGTACGAAAAAATGAAAATGGTATCCATAAAAATTGTGTTGATCTTCTTACCATCAAAGAAGCCAGAAAAGGGTTATTCGAATAAAAATTGGTTAATTGTTGCTTGCTTCAAAACCAAAATAAGAAATAGCTCCACCCCTCTGTGCTATGCTCCGACAGAACAAACAGATATTGAATAGAAGGTCAACTTTTATGCCGATGTTCATAATAAATACAGAAGAAGCTTCAGAGACACACAATAAGAAAGAGTTGTATAATATAACAAGAATTCTGTCAAAAAGGAAAACAAATCCCAACAAATTAATAAAGGAATAAGAAGGAGCAATTCTCTCAAGAGAGGAGGATATTTTAAACAGGTGGAAAGACTTTTTTAAGGTACTCATTAAAAACGGTCGATGTTGACTCGTTAGGGTGGGATGAGCAGAGCGATGGAGATGAACGTGTTGTGCTTAATGAAAGCATACGGATAGATGTACCATCAAAGAAAGAAATAACTGAGGCTATCAAAAAATTAACAGCAGATTAAGCACCTGGAGCTGAAGGAATTTGTACAGAGTTCCTCAAAGCAGATGAAGACACTGCTACAAATACATTGCATGATCTCTTCATGAAAATTTGACAAGATGAAGAAATTCCTGGGGAATGAAGGAAGGAATTCTGTCGAAGTACCAAAAAATCAGAACTTGAGTGACTGCAATAACTGGAGGAGAACTACCTTGTTGTCTGCTATCAGCAGAGTTTTTACCAAGGCTATTCAGACTAGAACAAAATCAATTATTGACTGAAGCATAGGCAAAGAACAGGACCTGTATCTACCAAATGAATCCATTCAGAATTATTATAGAGCAGAGTATAGAGTGGAGAGCCAAGGTTTATGCTGTTTTCATTGATTACAAAAAATCCTTCGACTCCATAAGTGTAAGGCAATGAAAAAGTATGGTTTGCCAGCAAAGATAGCAAAATCTAATTAATGAAACATACAAGGATTACACATGGCAAGTTATTCACAGTTGAAAGTTATATGAATCTTTTTCTGTCATCTCAGGTGAAGTGCAAGGGAGTATTTTATCCACCAAAGTTTTCCTAATGGTAATGAATGACATTTTGAAAGAATCTATTAAGGGTTAAAGAAGAGAGCTTCATTGGAAACTTTGGAATTCCTGGTATTCACAGACTACATTTGCTTGCCCTATAACCACAACCACATTGAAGTAAACCTTCAGGACCTAGAAAGAGAATCAGTATGAGTTGGCCTGAAAAAAACTGAAAACAAAACAAAATAAATGAGCAAAAATGCAGATTTTTTAATCTATTTTAAGGCCAATGACAGCATTGTTGAAAATGTGGATTCCTTTCAGTACCTTGGTAGTACAGTCACCACAATAGGAGGGATGCTAAAGATGTCAAAAACAGAATTAAGAAGGCAAATTCATCCTGTATATAGCTGTACAAGTTCTCCAAGAATAAAAAATTAAAATAAATATGACAGAGACTAAAATCTTAGTATGCCAAAGAGAGAGGCTGAATGCAGAAGTCAACCTGAGAGGAGAAAAATTAGAGTAAGTGGGCTCCTTCTCCTATCTCCAAAGTACCATCTCGTGGGACGGAAGAAGTATAATGGACATCAAGCAGAGAATAGCCCAAGCTAAGAAGGCATCCATGGGAATAAGACAACTCCCACGCTCTAAAAAGATAGGATTACAAATTAGGAAGCAGTGTGAGAAAATACTTGAGTGGAGCATGGTACTCTATAGATCGGAAGTATGGACCATTGGAAAGACTGACCTGAACCGACTACAAACTTTCAAAACCTAGTGCTGGAGGAGGATGCTGAAGATAAAATGGATGGATAAAATAAAATATGATGAAGTCCACAGAAGATTAGAAGAGGAAAGGATCATAAGGAACAACATACAGAAAAGAGGAACAATATGAATTGGACACACCTTGAGACACAATGGATTTGTGAAGAACATTATTGAAGGTAAAAAGAGAGAAAAGTCCCCAGAGGAAGACCCAGGAATAAGTTCATGGAACAATTAAAGCAGAAAGAACATAGGGAAAGATACTAGGAGGAAAGGGAACTAGCATTATATAGAGAAGGATGGAGGGCTGCAGTCAACCAATCGTAGGATTGAACGACTGATGGTGATGATGACAGCTGTACAAAATATGGAAAGCAAATCATATTTCAAGGAGAACCAAACTAAGAATATTCAAGATGAAGGTGAAGAACATTCTCCTATAGGCTGTGAAATGTGGCTGACAGCCAAGAACATAACAAGACATTTGTGAGCCTTTGTCAAAAGATGTCTCAGAAGAATCTTTAGTGTGAGGTGGAGCGATAGAAAGACAAATGAAGAAGACTGGGTCAAGGTCGATGAACAGGAAATTGAAGTCCAAATTAAAGACGCATATGGGAATAGCTGGAGCACACACAAAGGAAGAATCAAGATACAGTAATAAGAAAAGCCCTTGATCGGAAACCTCAGGAAACTAAGCAAAGAGGTCAACTTATGGGAAGCTGGAAAAGAATTACAGAGAGAGAAGCCTGAGAGCAGGGGAAGTCCTGGGCAGAGGTATAGGCTGCCAACAGGGCAAGATGGCACAGCTTAACAGAGGACCAATGCTCCAAATGTGATGCAACAGGACATAAGACAAGCAAGGTAGGTCCTGATGGAAGAGAGTAAAAATCCTTTAGATTTTTATGTGTCAGACCCTATCTAACACAATTCGTTTCTTCGTCTCCGCATACATCCAACCTCTCCTCATCCTGTGCATAACCCCCTTTAATAATGATAATAAAAATTTATTAACATTATTGGGATGATACATCCATGAGTTTTGTCAAGAAAAATTCAATATAAACTAAAATAAACAGTTTCAATACAAAAGATACATACAAGTTAGCCGTTTGAAATAAGATAAATATACAAAAAGTTAATGAAAACTATCAGCTAGAAACTCACACTGTAATAACATTTTTGGATTAACATGTTCTTCAATTTGGCCTTGAGCTGGATGGATGAGGGAATGGAACGGATGTTGATAGGAATCATATTGTAAACAGTGGCAATGGAATGGTATGGACCATTTAAACAGAGACTGTAGGAATATTGGACGGTGTGTATGTCGTTTCAGGAGCACATGTTATGATTATGTAGGTTGGAGTTAATGGTGAAAAGATGGGGATAGTTTCTAAAAAACATGGCACAGGTATGTAGATTGAGGGGAGAGTTAAGATGCTGAGAGATACAAATAATGGTCTGCCTGGGGTGTGAATAGAGACTCTACAGATAGCTTTAACAGCTAACTTCTGGAGTGAGAAGGCTTTCAAAGAAAGAGAGATATTTCCCCAAAAAAAAATGCCGTAAGACACATGAGAGTGTACTTTTGCATAGTATAGAGTTTTGAGTGAGTTGGTGGACACAACATAGGCAAGCTTTCTGATCATAAAAAGACCAACAGAAAGCTTCGTATTCAGTTCAGAAACATGTGACAACCAGTAAAATGTATTTGAAAGGTGAATACCGAGACATTTTATTGCTGAAGAAAAGGTAAGCAATGGATCATAGAGTAAATCTTCGGCTTGTTGAGGGCTCTTTATATGAAAGTGGATGTAAGAATTTTTGGCTTCATTTAATGCAATATTGTTCAAGTGACACCAATACTTGATCTTCTCTTTTAGATCTTGATTTTCTCTTTTTTCCCCTTCCCTGCTTACCCAACATCCTCCCCTGTTTTTTCCTCCTCCCTGGCATCACAGCCTTCAGCACCCAACTGCCCCTCAATACAGGCTCCTACCACCAATGCTGCCTCCGAATTTCCTCCATAAGTTTTTCTCCTCACCTACCAATTTCAAACTAATTGTTCCACACTCCTCACATTCTGAAGCTTTCTTCTTTTTCAAGATAGGTATCAACACTGCATCCATTTAGTCTTCTAGCCATACTAGTTCCTCATAAACTGAAGAAGTCCTAAAAAGTTCATCTTCTATTATTTTCAAAATTCCTCAGCAGTTCTGAAGGGATTTTATCTACTCTTACAGCCTCTTCCCTATCATTTCTCGCAATACCTTCTTTTCTTCCTCTCACTTTTCCTTCCATATTGCATTAGACAATGAACCAGGCTACAGAGGATTAGGGTTTTAGAAACTAGCCAGCATATACAAAAGAAGATAATGTGTATTTCCATTATGTCATTTACAGACATATTGGAGAAATAAATGCTTCTTTTTTTCTGGCATCTTCATATGAAAATTAAAACTTTCAAATTCCTAAGCTTTCACATGTAAATTTTGCCAGTGACTGAGAAAACAGTTTGCCATTGGGAAAATTTGCCAAAAGAGAGTTTGTAACATGGGAGATCATTAGTTATATGGGGGGTACTTAAGGTTAGATACAGAAGTATCCTGGACAAAGCAAATATAAAACTTGGAGAATGGACCTTGTCTATAGACATGGGCTACTATCAACATTGGTAGTGAAGCATGTGAATTAAAGTTCTCATTTAAACATTTACACATTATTTTAAAAAATTTCCGCTGTAAGGAAAAATGAAACCATGAAGTTCCATAGTTGAAGTATTAACCCTATTGTGATGGAGCTTCATGGAGGGAAATGCTTCCCAATTAAGAATCCCAAGAACATTTCCTCTACTCCTGTGTGAAGCTCTCAGGCAGTGATGAAGGACAGAGGTATTCACCCCATCCATCTTGAATCTAACTCATCAGGACAATAGGCCATTTCCCCAGCCACTGGCCTAGAACCTCTAAAGGATTACATGCCTATTTGGCAGCATGAGTCCATGGACAGCTGTCTAAATTTGTAGTGTTTTTTTAAACAAATATTTGAGGTATACATAAAACAATTGAACTGTTAATAGAATTTCTTGTTCTTCTGAGTATGTAAAAATTTTGAAACAAATTCTAATGTTAATATGGAAGATTTAGTATAGTGATGTTCTGATACTGCTTATTGAGCTTGATTTTCTCCTCCTAAAATTGCAAAAACATTTTCTCCAACCTCAATTTTCATCTGGGCTTTCAATTGGCTTTGCATATGAGAATGCATTTGATTTATGTACTATTAATCTATGTTGAATTTTGTACTAAAATTCCATTTGTATTGATGCTAGAATTTCATCTGAATTTTTTTGTAACTGCTAAGTAAAAAAAATATTTCCAATTTTTAGAGTATACGACAAGTATTTATCTAGAAAAAAACTGCAAATAGCAGCAGTAGACCATGAGGAAAGGGTTCTAATTAAACAATGGGTCTAGTTGAGTTGCCAAGGAGAGGGTCTTGTCTCTTGCTAAGCAGGTTCTCAAGTGGTAACAATGTCCCTGGCTTATTTGCTTTGGCAGTGGTCACTTCCCTCCACCCCGCATAGGCTATAGCTGGCATTCATTTTCATGCATGGAAAATTCTCATTGTCTATCCATGGCATTAGGCATGAAGCGGGGAAAGAAGCTTAATATATCACAACTACTCTGTGGTAAAGATGATACAAAAGTTAATAATAGAAAATGTTAGATTTTGTCGTGTCATGATTCTTCTTCGGCATGTTTGGATGCATTTGGTTCAGTGGTCCTGTACACTGACCATAGTTAATCATGATCAATTATATTTTTGGGAAGGTGCAAGGAGATTTTTAGGTCAATCATTCATTTGAGTATTCTACCAGCTGATTAGTAGGTATTTGAACAGCACTTATTCTTATTTACTAATTCTTAGAATATCATTGTTTTCCCGCCTCTATGTGATCCCTCTTAAATTCCTAATATCATCTTCCTCTTCCAATTTCGACCAAAATTCCTATCCTCTTCCTTCTTTTCATCACTTCCCCAAGGTTCTCCCCTCTATTACATTCCATCTCTTATCAAAACATCCTCTATTCATCTCTCCTGCCCCCTCTAAATCTCCACCACTCCTCTCCTCTCCAGCCATATTCAATACCTCCTCGTTTGTCTTTCTCACCGTCCAGCTCACCCTCTCCATCCTTCCCCACTCCCACACCTCTAACACCTCAAGTCTACATACACCCTCCCTTTGCAATGACCACACCTCCAACCTAGACAGCACCACACTCAATATTTTAGTTGTCACCAGCCTTTTTTTTACATCTCTACTCAGTTCCCCAGCATCAGTTTCCTCCTTTTTAATAATGGTTCTATGCCATGGCATCTTTGATGACTTCAATTTCTGTGTTAAAGAAATTAAGGGTAGAAATTTAGGGGTGTGGCAATATATGACACGACTCTCCAAGAGTTGACACAGCTGTTTCATTGAGGAACAGATAAAACAGCGCCACAAAAATGATACAAACAAAAGACGTCCGATATGTGACATTGTAAGCATTTTGCCATTCATACAATGTAAGTTAACACCTCTCCTCAAAATGAAACAATTGGATATGAAGAAAAAAACAATGCACTGCATCAGGCACTTTGAAGAAAAAAAATGATAAAGACAGTAACAAAGCTACCCCTTGGACAAACCCATTCCTGAGGAACACATTTTTATCTTTGTTTGAGGCAACAACTTGGTCAAGATATCAGCTATATTTTTCTGTTTTCACGTAATGGATAATTACCTCCTTATTGTTGACACGCTCTTTAACATAATGAAACCTCATACGACAATGTTTATTCTTGTCAGTCAACTTATTTATCCCTGCTAAAGCATTGGCTCCCTGATTATCAGCATACATATTCACTGGGCAATCAAAACTATGACCTAATTCTTCCATTAAATCTCTTAACCATATTACTTCTTTACAGGCCTCAAACAGTGAATAATATTAAGCCACCATAGTACTAGTAGCTGTTATTGTCTGCTTTTAGCTTCTCCAAGCAACAGCTCCCCAAGCCATGAGTATGACATGTCCACCTACAGAAATTGAATCAACCCTGTCATTGGTCCAGTCAGCATCACAGTACACTTTTACATTAAGGGATGGATCACCTGTGAAAATTAACTTGGGACTCGATGTCCCATTTAAGTATCTGAAAACTCTTTTGACGGCTTCCCATTGAACATTTGTGGGAGTATGACAGAATTTACTTAAACAACCAACAATGAAGGACAGATCTGGACGGGTGCAAGTACTAATATATAATAGTCTCCCAATGGCTGCACGGTATAGTTCTTGGCTCACCTGATGCATAAAAGTCTACCCTAAAAACACCTGGGGTACTTACACTGTTACATTCTGACATACTGAATTCCTTCAGTACATCTAGAATGTAATTCTCCAGGTCAATTTGTAGCACATCTCGACTGGGTCTAGCAAAACGTAAACCTATAAACATAGAAATTTGGCCCATGTCTTTGGTTTCAACAGCATCACTCAATCCAACCTTCACATGATCAACAAAATATGTGGTCCCACAAATTATTATGTCATCGACATAAGTTCCAACATATCCCTCTTGGTGCACAAATACACAGGGATCAGACAAACGACACTTCAACCCCAGATCCAGCAGGATTTTAACCAAGACTTCATTCCACACTTTGCCCGACTGTTTTAATCCATACAAACTTTTGTTGAGTAGGCAAACATTACTTATATCCCCTTCTTCCCACATCTTTGGTTGTTCCATATATATCGATTCAGAACCCCATTAAAATAAGCAGCTACTATATCTACATGTTCTATCAACCACCCTTTGGAGACAGCAATAGCTAATATTACCCTCAAGCTGTTTTTACGGATTACAGGACTAAGTATATGTCTCCCAAAAATCACTCCCATATTTTTGCGAGAAACCCTGAGCCACAAGACAGGCTTTATAAACCATCTTTCCATCAGGTCCAAGTTTTGGATGGGGAAAGACCCATTTACACCCCACTACATTACCACCTGGTGGCCTCTTCACAACAGTCCCAAGTGTTGTTCCTGGCATGGTTCTCCATTTCCCACTCTATTGCCAGAGACCATTCCCTACTCTTCATGGCCTCTTCAGTGGACCTTGGTGGCAAAATATGACCACCATGTTCATTGACAGAGCAACTGGCATGAAGTTTGCAGCATGGTAGTGGACAGCCTGGTGCCGGTTTCCGTACCCGCTCTGATCGTCTCGGAACCTCCATGCTGACAGTCTGCTGCTCCAATGCCGTCCTCTCCTGGACAACGGCCACATGAGTCACCCTGCCCCTGGGTGACGGCTGCAGCTGCTCTGCACCAAGGCCGTCCTCTCCTGGATGGCAGCCAGCTGGGCCTCCCTGGTCCCTGGGCAGCAGTGGCTGCACAGCGCCATGGCAGTCCTCTCCTGGAAGGTCTGCTGCCTCCTCGCCGATGAAATACGCCAGCTCCTCGCTGGTCAGGCGGATTGCGGCATGGGTCTCCTTGATCTTGAACAGAAAGCCCATACCTGGCAGCCAAATGTGCAGATGTGCTCCAGGTCTTTTCTCCCAAGTTTCCTCCCAGTCCATTTCTCCAGCGGTGCAGCGAATTGTATGGCTCTCAATGGGCATCTGTTCCGAAGGTAGCAGCTCGTTTGAAGTGCTTCAGCCCAAAACCGGAGGGGAAGTCCAGCTTGAATTAGTAGACATCTCACAGCATCGCACAAGGTTAGATTCATCCTCTCGACTAGCCCATTCTGCTGAGGGGTTTATTCAACAGAATTTCTATGCATAATGCCATTTTCTTCCAGGAACTGCTGGAAATTTCTTGATAAGTATTCTGTTCCCCTGTCCGTCTGGAACTCCTTCACTCTTCTTCCACGGTTGTTCTCCCATCTATTCTTGATTCAAAGGAAATGGTCAAGGGCTTCACTTTTCTTCTCCATTGCAGCGCTGGCCACAAATCTTGAGTACTCATCGACAAAGGTGATTATGAACCTCTTTCTCCCAATTGATTCTGTATTGATTGGACCCATGATGTCCGAATCAACCCTAAGCAGAATTCAAAGGTCCTCTCCATCACTACTTTGGGGAAATTTCTTCCTCTTCATTTTTCCCACTATGCAGGTGTCGCAGAATTCTTCTCCTATTTCCCCTTTGGAGCACAGTTCTGACAGAACCTCTATTTTGTTCATCACTTGCATATTAGGATGACCAAGCCTAATATGCCTGGTGGATTGTGACACTCTTGAAGCTTTCTTGTGGTTCTTCGCATACTCTTGTTTCAGACTTTCGATGGACGCTCCCCCAACAGTAGAAATAAAGTAAAGTCTGCCCACTCTGTGAGCTTGGAACAACAGTGACCCTTCCCTAAATACCCTGTTCACACCATCCTTAGATCTGAACTCCAGTCCCTTCTCTTCTATTTGGCCCTGAGACACCAAATTTTCTTGTAGGTTTGGGACATAGAGAACATTTGTGAGTTCAACATCTTTTCCTCCACACTCATCTGACATATTACTGGTCACTGACCGAATGCCTGCTATCGTTAAAGGTGAACCATCCCCAATCTCTACTTCACCAGAATATTCACGCATTGAATGAAATAAGCTTTTCTTCCCAGTCATGTGGTCCGATGCCCCACCATCAAGGATCCATATTCCACTCTCACCTGGCGTGAACTTCCTTGCATACAGCGTGACGTGCTCCCTGGTTGCAAATGATGCCTTCTTGGTGTAGTCGGGGTTGTTCTTCACTTCCTCATTTTTCTCTGAGTTTTCTTTGAGCTTTGGACACTCCCTTGCAATATGCCCTTCCATACCACAGCAATAACAAAAGAACCTCCGTCCGTTAGGTCTTCCCTGTCCCTTTCTTGACTTGCCTGCACTCCTAACCTTCTCACTATTCTCACTTTCTTGACTTTTCAGGTTGTAATTTTTCTTCGCAAACGCTCTGTTCGCCTTGAGAGCTTGGTGATATACTTCAGATTTGGTATTTATTTCTTTTTCACTTTCTTAAAGCACCAGCTTTATGACAGACATCTTGATTTTTTCAGGCTGGGCGCACAGGGTTTTGACAGTAATTTTGTATTCTGACGGTAGCCCAGACAAGCACAGGTACGCTAATTGTTTATCACTGATCTCCATATCGGAGCATTCTGTTCAAATTGAGCATGGTGTTAACATATTCCGTCATGCTGAGGTTACCTTTTGTCATCGTGGCGAGCTCTCTCAGTTTCGTCATCGCTCCGCACTCCGTATTTTGATGGCATTGCTCTTCAAGGGCTTCCCATGCCTCAGAAGCTACCTCCGTATCCAAGATATCATTCCTAAGGTCGTCCCCCGTCGTCTTCATGATAAGGGCGAGCGCGGTGTAGTTTGACCTCCGCCTTGCGCGTCATTCCGTCGTGGTCGGAACATAGCCGTCCTCATCATCATATCCGACGACGGCCTGCCAGCACTCCTGCTTCAACATTTCTGTCTTTACTCTGGCTTTCCATATCGGATAATTTGTCCGCTTCTTTCACTCCGAGAAGAACGGCTTTGCTTTAATGCGCACACACTACCAAACTAAATCCCTACACAGAACGTTCTGGGCCCATTACCTGATGATTTCAATTTCTGTCTTAAAGAAGTTACGGGTAGAAATTTAGGGGTGCAGCAATATATTAAACACGACTCTCCGAGGACTGACACAGCACTATTAATCACTACTAATGTTTTATTGAGGAACAGATAAAACGGATAAAACAGCGCCACAAAAATTATACAAACAAAAGACGTCCGATATGCGACATTGTAAGCATTTTGCCATTCATATAATGTAAGTTAACAATCTTAACAAGCTTATATCCCTATCACTAAACCCATTCTCCTCCTAAATACTTCCAAGCTACATAAATTGCCTCTAAAAATGCTTGATGCCAATTTTGCTTGATCATCTGCAAATCTCACTGACTTTATCAGTTCTCCCCCTCCTTTTATTCTCATCTCCATACCTATCCTTTACTATTTCTTCTGAATACATGTGAAAAAGCAATGGCAATATTGGACACCCATACCTCACTCCCGATCCTATCACAGCCCATCCTGATTTTCCATCAGCTACCCTAACTTGTGCCCTCTGTTTCATATGAAGATTCCAGATGAGACATCTGTCCCTCCATTTGACCCCTAATTTCTTCTGCACTTCCATAAATTTTGCCCAAGCCACCCTATTAAAAGCCTTCTTTAAGTCTACAAAGCAAGCAAACATATCCTCTCCATATTCTAGGTTTCTTTCTGCTAGCATCCTCATCACTCCAATAGTGTCCTGCATTCCTGTCCCTCTCTTCAATCCACATTGGTCATCACCCAGATATTCATCAGCCCTGCTCTATAGCCTTCTATTTATAATTATAAGGATTTATTTGGCTATGTGGGAAATTAAGATTACTGTCATATAGTCCTTGCAAGTTTTTCCCTTGCTCTTCTTCAGTATCTCATTTGGCTCTCAGATAACCTTTCCTGTCTTGTCTGTTACTCCTGTGATTCCCTTTCCCTTACTAATGACCGCCCATTACTTTACTTTCCAATATAGAGCATCTGATCTTCACTCTTTTTAAATTTTTCTAGAAATCGATCGGTTCTCTCCACCATACTTCTCTTGCTTTCATTATTTCTTTTTAGAGCCAGTAGTGGAATCCCCTGCATTTCCTTTTGCTGCGATCTGAGTTCAAGCTCTCCCATTTCCATCTCTTCTGCATGTCCATTATCATTCCCCTTGTGACCCATGGTTTTCTAATTTTGGTTACACTTACTACACATGCCACCTCTATAATTCTGTTTCAAACTTCCCCAATCATCTTCCACTGATATCACTCCACAGTCAGCACTGTGAATTTATCAACCTGCTCTTGATACTTATCCCTCATTGACCAAGTCAATATCTCTGTATTCCACTTTCCTACCCTCCTACCCCTCCTTATCTTTTTGAGTATAATGCAACATTTCATCATTAATAAGTTGTGGTCTGTGTCTGCATGAGCCTCTGGATATGTATGTAAGATTTAGTCCTGTTCTGGGATCTACGTCTCAACATTATATAATCGATCTGGAATATATCTGTCTCTTGGTTTCTTCCAAGTGTTCCTGCGATGATGGATGATGCCTGAACCACATGTTCATGATTACTGAATCATTTCACTAGTGATACTCTTATCACAGACTTTCTTGCCTCAGTCATTCTCCTTTCTAGCCCATAATCACCAACTGCTCAATCATCTCTTCCTTCACCCACCACTTCATTCCAATCTCCTATTACTACCCTGCTTGCTCCCAGGGATTCTATCAATTATTTCCTCCATCTGATCATATACCCCATCTACGTCTTCCTCACAATGATTCAAGGTAGGCATATGCACCTAAATTATAACCAAGTTTGTTGGATCTGCTTTTAGCTCAATGACTGTATTAATATCACTCACCTGTCCTGCAAAAACTACTTATCTACCCAGTTTCCTGCTCATTACGAATACAACCCCATGCTGGCTTTCATCCCCACTTTTATGTATCACTCCATGCCAGGAGGTAGGAGTGGTATAATGTCATCTCACGAAGGTGTTCATCAATTGTGATAAAGGTAGCATGGGGTAAGGTTCCAAATTGCCCAAGCAAAGAAGCTATTCCACTGGGAAAGGAGTCTACTGACAGTTGGTCACCCAAGCCCCGTTCCCCGTTGTAAGGAAGTGCTTAGTTAAATCATATATTTGGAGCGAACTTTTATATGACAGTAAAACCTAGGCAATAACTATAAGAGATGGAAAGCAATGGAGATGTGGTGCTATCAGAGAATGTAGAAAATTAAATTGTAAAGAAGGAATGAAGAAGCTAAGAAGAGTTGGAGAGAAAAGAAGCATCTACCTCTACATAATACCCTGCGAGCTGCCACATGGGCAGGTGGTGTTCGGTCACCAGCCATGTAAAGGTGTAAGTTTTTTGGAGATGAAATGGTGACATGAATTACAGGAGTGTATTTAGTAGAGCTGAATTTTTATTGTGATCACTTATTGTTTGTGGAAGGTACGAGGTTTTGTACCTATCTTCTCGGCAGTGTATCCCTCTTATTTTATTTCATCTGTCAGACCTAGAGATGTAGTGAGGAGTCATGATAATATTTTCTATGTCACTCTGAAAAATATCATTTCTGAATATATCAAGCAACCTAAGCCTAGTGTAGCTTCCAAGTCTCTAGGGGCTCCCACTTTAATCCCTCTAAAAGTTGTGAGACACTATATGTGCGCTCATAGCAGCTTTTTAACGAAGCGCGATGCTTTCCTTTGTATTTTACTAATTTTTATGGTCAAATCTATTTGACCAAATGCTTGCGGCATATTCGAGGTGGGGTTAACCACAGCAAAGTAGTATCTCGCTTTGACTTTTGCACCCGAGGATCTTCCTATTATACGTTTAACAAAACCTAGTTTCTTTAATGCTGCACCACATATGTTTTGTATGTGTTATCCCCTTGATATATCAGAAGTTAAGGTAATTCCAAGATATTTTACTGTATCTGAAGATTTTATGTTTACTCCTCCCACAGTATAGGTATGGCATTTTTGTGATGACTTTCGCAGGAAGTGGACTGTGATGCATTTTCTGATATTTAATTCTAACACCCACTTCTGGCACCAATAATGAACGTTGTTAAGGTCCGATGACAGAACTTCAAAGTCAAAGGTATGGCATTGTTGTGATGACTTTCGCAGGAAGTGAACTGTGATGCATTTGCTGATATTAAATTCTAACACCCACTCCTGGCACCAATAATGAACATTGTTAAGGTTTGATGACAGAGCTTCAAAGTCTTTGCTCATTTCACTGTTGATAACTGTATCATCTGCAAATAATCTTGATTTGCTGCTAACTTGAGAACTTAGGTCATTCGTATAAATAATGAATAAAAGAGGGCCGATCACACTTCCATGAGGAACACCGGATGTGACTTCGACCTTCGTAATGAAAAATCTGAGGATAATAAGGGACAAACTTAAAGGACATATTGTGTGGCACATAGCTTACTGAAAACAATAAATGCAGGAGAAAAAGAGGCCAAGAATTACAGGGGAAGGCGAAGAATGGAATACATCAGACAAATTATAGGAGGAAGTCAAAGTGAAAATATGACGAAATCAGTGGTGGACTAATAGGAGAGTGGAATGGAGAGTTGTAGCAAGCCAATCTTAAGATTATGACTGCTGATGTTAAAAGTAGCTTATTTTACCAGGAAACTTGATTCATGGTCTCAAAAGGCAGTATTCTGTGTCCATTAGATGAGCATGTTCTCCTCAGTACAGCACATTTAGGTGTGGCAACTTAGGATTGACTTAAAATGTAATTTATGTTGGTGGTATATGAAGGATAATATTTGTAGCTTTAACACCTGAGTACCCATACTAGAACCCCAAAAAACCTCCTTTCAGACATAGATATGATGCACTATGGGCATGATTTTGATTTCAACTAAAGGAAAGTCTAATGAAAAATTTATCTGATCTCACTTGAAACATCTCCCTTTGTGTGGTTCCTATGATATTATGATGCCGTACACTTTTACCACCCATTGAAGACAAGTGGTATTCATTAGATCACTGCAGCATACTAAATTGACTTTTACCTTGAAAGCCAGTCATTTCCTCCTTGCTATTGTCAGCATATAGAATTGATTCACTATAATGGCAGGCAAGCAGCTGCTTGGACTCTTAAGGGTACAAGCCTATGCTTGACAGGATGACAGTCCACCTCTCAACCACCAGATTTGCAACCCTCCCTCATCAGTTTTCTTAAAATGATTCCTCACAGCTGAGAGCCTCAACAGAATTTATCAGGCAGAGAAGGAGAAAGGGGGAGGTGGAGTGTGAATGAGTCAGTATGGCATCTTCAGATTGATGAGCATACATTGAAAACACTCCTCTCTGACCTACTTAGTAATTAATTTATTGCTCTCAATGGTAGATGTTGTCTTCATTCAAGCTTACTGTATGAAGGAGTCAATTAGATACCTATTAGGCATTACAAGTAACTGTGTAACTAATTTGAATATTTTGACTCAGCAGTCTCTCATTTTTATACAGTGTATACCTAATAGAGGAATTAAGGATAAACCATGAGAGGAAATTATTTAGAAAATGAAACAAAAAATAGCACATATTTCTTAGTGAAGGAGTCGAAATTAAGCCTACAGGCATTTAAGTGCAATTTTTTTTAATTGGCCATCAGGCAGATACAGTCCTACCATAAGCTCATACCACATGTAGAGAGGTTGACTTTGGAACTGATGGATTAATTTTCTAAAAATCCAATCACAGCAAGGGAATTGATGGTAGCAGGTGACAATCTTTACGTTTGACTACCCTGCATGCAAGTCACTAAACATCCATGCTCTCTGGCAAATGAGACTATTAGAGGTAAAAACATTTCCATCTCCCCTATTCACCTTTCCCTCCATCTCTCTCACTAACCCTTTCATTATACTCACCTGCTCCATGAAATTGGACTCAGTCCATCTATATGCCACTTACATTCATGAAAGTAGTAATTTGATCTATTTCCTTTTGCTTTTGACAGTGGTTCTTGCTCAAATGGCCATGCTCAGTTTGGAGTCTCTTTTCCCCAATGAGCAACTATTTTGAAAAGTAAATGGTTTAAGGAGGTGAAATGGGAATCACAAATAGAATTTTACTTAGCGTACAAATTTGTAAAAGACAATACCCTGAAGAAATCAATACACTCTCATTGGAATGTCTGCAGTAGTAGAGTTGGATAACATGTATTTGGATAGAGAATGTAGCCTTTAGGTAGGAAAAGGGGTGAGGAGCAAGGATTAGAAAGGTTAACATTACTCAGTTACCAGTTTACCAAGATTATTTAGAATCACAGGGATTCAAGCCAATCAAATCAGAATATGGAACTTCCTATGATAAATTCATCTCAAGTATGTCTTTATTGGGAATATCCCAGCCTGACATAAAAATATTACTCTTCATTTTTTTATACTTTCTGTCAAAATTTCTGAAAATAAACTTAAATATCTAATCTGAAAACTATAACTTAGAATCTCACAGCAAGAGTATTAAAAAAATGTTAAATTTTTCATTTACCCTAGCTTATCCCATAAAGTACATATAATGTAATTTTGCATGGTAGCACCCTTCTCCTTTTCAAAGGAAGGAGGGGTGTTGAGGACAAGTAGGGAAAAAAAGAGGAGGTAGCTAGGAATAAAAACCTCAAGAATGCCTAACGTTATACCTTATGAGGATGATAAACTAAAGAGGCCATGAATCACAGTCAATGTGATTATTAAAGTCTGAAAAAGAGTAGGAAGCTTTAAAAATGTACGAAATGGTAAAAAATAGGAACATTACCAAACCAGTTTGATGTCATGATATACACAAACTTTTTGTTAATTGCCGACCGAAAACTTGAACAAAAATCAAAGTAATGCAGCATTAGAACACTATTCTTACTCTGATTTTCTACGTTAAGCTCCAGCATATATCTTCACCATAAAGCAATTTTAAAATAAAATATTTTATCTTAATACATTTTAATAGCATTCAATATTTGCTACAAATATAATACAAAATGATAAATAAGCTTATTTCTCTTTACAACAGCAAATATTCAGACAACATTGTACATATAAAATAAAATCAAAGATGAAATTGGCAAAATATGAAGAAACATCAACATAATTAATACAAAATCAGTGCTTGAAATATTAAATATTAAAGCTGACTAAAATGATAATCGATGTAATAATATGTAAGCACTTTCAATACAACCAAGAAATGTCACTTTCATGAAACCACTGATATTCATTTTTTTTCTTTAGCACACTAGATCATATCTGATATTATTTTCACAGTCTACATTGTGAGACAAATCGCGTCATTATTCAATATTTAATCTATTTGAGCTTTACTAGGTGAAAACTTTATAATCACCTTGTAGTCATCAATATTTGTTTAAACAGCATATAGTGAGGAAAAGCTTGCCTCAAAGTATCAAATTATGTATATAATAGTCAAAGAAATTTTTTTTCAAGAAGCATAGAACATTTAGGAAACTGGAAAGGTGTAGCCACAAAATTTTGGCTGCTAACACCTTTTAATATTTTTAAATGCAATATCTGGCAGATAGTGTTGTTGTCATTAAGACTTCCCAACTAGTTCTATTTCCTAAACAGTAAAAACATCTCATTTATTCATCATCAAAAACAGCATTATATATTCCTTGTAAACAATATATTATGCATATGAATTAATTCCAATCAAAAAAGGTGGCAGTGAACTGTAAACATAATGTGCCGTTCTAAACTTGTAAGTTGTTATAAAATTCAGGCAAGGTTTCCCCAGTGGCAGTTTGGTTGGAGTACAGTAAGTTATAAAAGGATCTTGGCAGTTGGTAAACCACAAAACTATTGATATGGTAAAAATAACTTAGTTAACAGGCACAGACACTTCATACCTGACACGCTGTATTTATTTTAAAGCAAAACTAGTTCTTTCATAACAAGTGAACTAGGAACATGGAAAAGCAACTACGATTTTCTACATGTGTGACAGTCATTTTATGCGTAATTTTTTAAAAATCAATATAAGTATTAAAATTCACAAATTTTAAGTACAAAACTGTAAATTTCATCGATTATCATAGGTATATAAGAGTATCAAAATATAAAAAAATTACCCCGAGCAAATTACTTTCCCCGTAATCTACACACACAATAAAAACTTCCTATCGCTCAGACAAATTGAGTGCTTAGGAATTCACCTTAGACAATCATTAACTTCTTAGTTTTCAGCTAAAAGAAAGCCCAAGAACTATTAATTGTATTTTCTCTGAAATAAATAAAATCCCTAATCAAATTCTACATATGTAGCATGTTTAATTAGGGTCAGTCTGAAAAGAGTCGATCAATGAGTAACTCATTCCTTGGACAAAATGCCAATTAGCACTCCCAAGACAAGCAAATGTGAATGGTACAAGACTTGCCCTTCTTGCTTCTAGACCTACATGAATTTGTTAATGTTTCTTCACTTTGCATGCATTTCCTGTATCTTTCATATCGTCATTATGGAGATAAAAGGTAGGTAGCATAATATACACTGCTAGCCAGGAAGATTCAAAGGCTTCTCCCAGTTGTCAAATGGAGCAACCAATTAAATAGCTTTGCTTATTACATCTCAAACAAATTTTTGAATGATGGAACAATATGCTTAAAGTGAACCCATTCTTGGCCCAACTTAAATGACTTCCATTTAAATATTTACCGTTAATATTAGGGTAAATAAAAAATTTAAATGGTAACATGGTGCAGGAGAATATTTTACAGCATTAATTATGAAACACTGAGGTTCTAGTGTCCACTGCAATCCATAAAAGATTGAGAAATTATGTAATATCCAGTAGTTATCACATCCAACCACTTACAACGTATTAATAAGGTCATCTGATACCATTTGCAAGAATCTGATGAAGTCCTCAAGGGGATAAAATCATTAGAAATATCAGAACCATTATCTCAGCAAAAAAATTAACAAAATTCACCTAAAACACCATGGAGTGATACTGAAATATATATATCTCTATGTATATTTTAACATGCCAAGAATGAAAGGCCCCAGAAATGTTGTAAAGTGCGGGTTTTAAGTTGTTGCCTTGGTAGGTGAGCGATAGATTTTAATATTCCCATTTTGTTGCTGTTTCATAGTCAGAACCACCTAAGCGGAAAGCTCCATTTTTGCTGGCTGCAAGGTAATCTCCATTGGCAGATTTGATGCAAATATGAGTTGGAGCCCTCAATTCTAGGAAAAATCCTTCATCTGGGCCCGCGGATTCAGCAGAAACTCCTTCACCATCAGCATGCCAATATTTCCCATTGTGCCCTGACAAGACAATTGATCAAAAGTTAGAGAGAGAGACAAAAAATGAGATTTTCACAACAAAAGGAACATTAAATGATGACTGCTTATCAACGCTTAAAAATTTTAGTTTATGCAGAGATTTGCAAGCAAAGTAACCAAGTTTCATCATTGAGAGAAGAAATTATCAAGAAATTAATGGGAATATGGTCCAAAAAATGAATTTCAAAGCTTCAAATCAATCAAAGATGATCAGGATTTTAGACATGTTTGGTGAAATCTGTTACTCCTGATTATAGAAATTAGCTTAGTTACTCCATGGTAATTAAAAAAAACAGAATTTAACATGACCTGGGTGTTCACAACCGAGAGTCGTCTTCTATGGAAATTTTCCAGAACTAGGTGGGAATCATGCTGTGAAGGAGCAGTAAGGAAGTGCAGGGAGGGTGGAAAGGGCATTAACTCAAGAATGGGTTATTGCAAGTAACTGATGATGGGATGAGAAGAAGTTATGAGGGGGAAGCCCAATTGTTAACAATCAGGTGTCACTAAGTGTAAGGTCAAGGAGGGAACATGAGATTCAAAAATTCACTAAGCACTTCACATTTGTTATTTAGATAAACACCTTAATATCACCATTCAAATGAAAATTAAATGAGTAGATACCATAGTTAAATTTGTATTCAATAAGCATTGGAATACCCAGGACTTTCTCACTCACCTTTAAAGTACACAATGCCTTTCTCTCCTCGTTCCACAATGATTGTCTCATATGTAGCCTTATTGCATTCAAGTCTAGGGGATCCACTCTTGTAGCCCACAAAGCCTTGCTCACTTTTCAACACCAAAATTGGTCTGCAACATTATTAACCATTTGTAAGTTCAATACAATTTATATAAATCTATATTAACATACAAAACATTAGTGAGAAACTATTGGCCATGTGCAATGGTTGCATTAACAATCCGTAGAGTACACCATATAAAACCTCTGTCAAGCATTCAATTCTGCTGAAATTTTATTGCTCCAGAAACAAATAAAATTTTTATTAATATTTTAAATTTTAAGAAAGATGAAATTTTTATTTTTACTTTTTTTTACACAAACAAAAGTATTGTTTTTATTGCTTCAGAAATAAATATAAAATGAAACTATCAGAGGCGTAATCCTGACAATATGTTACTGTTAAAGAGACTGGTACCATCATCTTAATGACACAGCAACATGAAATGAAATACATGTGTACATACACAGGAATAGTAACAGGAAATGCATTATGAAATTTTAACAGCAGTATTTTCCACTCAAAATTTTCCAACAGTCATGCTCCCAAATTTTAGACATTATTCGCCATTATGTATTTTTTAATTGACCCAGTCAAGAAGCAGCTGGCAACAAATAGTACGTGAAAATGCAATTAAATATGAAGATACGGAACAGATATTAAAATACAAGTTATAACTAGGATTTAAATTTAGTCATGCTGATGCCTCTTACAAATGGGTAGATGATTAAATAGACTAATACCAATATTTAACATGGAACATGGTGGTTTTGTCAACCTGAATTGGTTAAGAGAGAGTAGATTTTTTTGTCTAGTGTTATATTCATATCTAAAAGATCTCGTCATAACTGACTGGAGATTATCTTCCAAATGAGGAAGTACTTTGTAAACATAAATACACACCATAAAGTCTGAATATAGATTTAACAAGTAGTGGCAGAAAGCCCTCTACAGAGGATGAATGAGTCATAATTCTTGCAGCATTTTTTTCCAGAGGATTTATTTCAGGCAAATACATTTTAAGTGCTCTGAGGAGATTAGTAAGCTTAAATTATTCAAGATGTAGAATAATTTATATAGCTTCACAATGACCTCAGTTAAGTGTGGGGCACAGCTTAATATTGAATCACTACAGAATACTATTAATTTGGCCAATTGGACTTCTTTCAGAGACGATTTTAAACTGCAAATTATTTTGATAGTTTTGACTACTATAAGAAATAAACCATTTGTTTTGAGCAATTCTTTGGCGAGTATTATTTATACTCACAACCCCAAAAAAAGCACAACAAAGGCCTTTTACATAGGGTGTTTTAACATTAACAATAGACGAACACACACACCCATGTTCTGGGCAGATAATATTCTACCCAGGCGGGACTTGAACCTGCGACCCTCGGGTTAGCAGGCAGGGACTCTACCCCACCACCACCGGTGCCGACAAATTTTACAGTTATATCTGGATGACTAGCTGTATCTGAGAGACGCTGTAGTAATGTGGGAGTGAAGTATCATCAGCATAGGGAACAGAATCTACTCGGACATTGTGTGGAAGGGCATACTTTGTTATTAATCCCTCAAGCCGATATTTAAGAATAGAGAGTTTCACTACACAGCGGGTACTTAAAATTGAATTATATGTTTACCCATGGCCTTATGGTAAAAATATATCCATTCTAATTAAGACAATCCCCAAAAGAAGGAAGTACAATACACTGGAATTGGGCTATACTGAAGTAAGAAAAAAATCTGTGAGATTGAAAGGGAGATGAGATCTATGCAGGAATGGAGAGGAGAGAAATAAGGCCCATTTACATGCACATTGTACCAGCTGGAGAGGTTAAGTACAAAAGTGGTTCAAGGACAGACCTCTGAGTAACATTATGAATAGAGATTGCAGAAGACTCCATTGTATTCCTGTTTTCTCAGAAGTATAGGGTGATATACAAAGTTCAAGGAGTTGGACAGGTCAGAAGGAGTGAACAAATGGCTCAATTGCTATCCAATAGAGTCCATGATGATATTGGCAATAACCAATGGCTCATTAACTGTGGTTTTTAACCAACGAAAATCATGCTGAGATAAAGAAAACAGGTTATTTTTTAAAAATCATGTTGAAGAGAATTAATTACAGCCTCAAATATTTTGCCAAAGACCAGATCACAGACATTTAGAGATCATTCTGCAGGATATCCTGGTTAACTTTTTTAAAAATAGGGATCACTCAGGAGTGTTAGAAGCTGCAAGAAAAACCTCAGGTTGAAGGCTAGTATCATAAAAAATTGAAAGGTTTGGAAAAAATTTTATAAACACTATTAAGACTCTTTGAAAGATCTATTTTTGAATGTTCTTCCATTGACTATATTCACTAATTTTACGGTTTTGATGATTTTGTGGTGGGGAGGGGAGATAACCCACTTCCAATGAAAAAATAAGACTGTTCTCAGTGTTTTTTACGTAGTAGAAAGGCCTCATTGAGGCCAATATTGGTGTCATTATTCCTTATGCATAATTGATGAATAATTAGGTGATAAGGGGTTATTCATCTACTGATTAGAAATGTTATCAATGCTTTTTGTCAGCTTTGTTACTATGAACTCAAGGGGGTCTAAGAAAAGAATTAAGTACCTTGTTCTCAATCTATTCCTACTGGAGAAGACTAATTACTCTAGATTTAGCTTTTCTAATACACTGCAGGTATTTTTAGAAGAGCATGATTCAAACAAAGCAAATCCTCATAGAAGTTTACTTCCCCATCATAATAGAGAAGACATTCAAACAAGGAGATAATGGACCAGAGTTCTTTGAGATATGACATTCCTTCAGGTACAAATGGTGTGGATATATATCACTGTCTCAATTCATCAGTTTTATATATGGAGGCACTACAGCAGTGGTAAAGTCTTGGGTTAAGTGATACAATGATGGACTGATGGTTTTTATATTTCACTTCACCAGGCAAGTAATTATATTATCAAGACATGTTCAGAGTATAGTAGGGTCAGTGCTAGTCTAGAAAAGTTACAGAATGACAATTAATGCATCATTCATTAATATGGAGAGTACGTATTTGAAAGAGTTCCAGTCTCTCATTGCAAAGATCAGGAGGTCTTATGCAGGATCATGCTTGGCAGTTGCCCATGCTCAGATATGAATCCTTCTGAATATCAGATAATGTATGATCACATACTCTTGGAAGAATCACTTGTCAAAGTTGGCAACAAAGAGCCTAATTATTGACTTAAGGTATAGAAAATTGACTTTTCCGAGATACATGATCATTTCATTGAGGTCCCAAGTAGTCTACTTTGGCCAGTAAAAGGTATTTAACCAATTGAAGTAAAAGTTCATTTTCACCATGATATTGCTTACCTATTTATTAAATAGAAGTAGTACTTTGCTGATTCTTCAACTGTGTCTGCATTTGCGTATAAGTGTCCAGATCTTTTGGTTGCAATGTATTTTCCATTATTAGCACGGAAAGCGACGGAGCCATCATTTTGCCACACAAGATCATACAGGGCATTTGAAGACCTAAAATAATATTATGCAATTTTAATGTAATAAAAATAGATGACAATACAGAGGTAACATATTGAGATCAAGAGTTTTTTTTCATATGAGAGCCCTAACCTTTTGTCTCCAGCAGCTTGAATTCCACCTCCAGTTTCCAGGGTCCAGTAGCGATCTTGCATGGTCCGAATGTACCACCTTTTCGTTGAAGAGTCATATTCCAACTGGAATGTTTCATGATCAGATATCTCATCTTGGTTAGCAGTCACATCAACACCTGAAATAAGGTAATAATTGTAGAGTGAAATTCTAAACGACAAAATAATTTACGAAATTGCAATGGTTAAATTGGGTTGCATGCAAGGGAGCATAGGAAAAGTAAAGCAAGGTTCTGACAACCCCTGCTGAGTTAGACAAACGGTAACAGACATCCGAAATTTGCCAGACTATCTTCATCTTTAAACTAAAAACAAGGCGAAAAAATTCAAAGCTATTTCAGGAGCATAAAGAGTAAGTACTGCTTTTTGATATGGAATACCTAATTTATTTTTGACAGTACTGACTTTCTACTGCTACTACTTTATACTATTTTAGCCCCATTTCTCTCCTAAGATGCTGAAATTAATAGGAGTGGGGGAAGCGGCCATCTACTAAGGTCATTTTCGTCATTAAGATTGGGAAGGTACGTTGGTGGGTAATGAATACTGGGGGAAAGGATGGAGGAAGGGTAGGGAGATAACCTGCGTCGGTATTCGCCGCTCACAACGAAAGTCATCATGGGGCCCATCGTTTGACGTCCTCTCTGAAGTATTTCTGAGCTTTAACAGCTCCTCAGATAGCTCCAAAATAGGATTCCAGATTCCAATGAGAAATTTCCGCCACTGCTGTAGAACGGAACAACTGTGGGAATGAAAACCAATACTCCGCTCATCACACCTACCCGCTTCCAAAATAATCGGAAATCAGAATTCGGCAGCTATTAATGCAAAACAGACCTCTCTTGATAGTTCGATTTGTTAGGCTAGCTGCAGCGTGAAGTGTTACTCTCAATTTCTCAATTGGTGGAGAGATTTGAAGTTTCCTCTTCCAGTCCTTCGAAAGAAGCAAGAATGATAAGGTCCGCAAGGCCGTTTGCGACAAACTATAATCTAATAAATCAATAAATAACGTAAAATCTAATAAACCATTAAAAATGGACGACTTCTTCCCAAAACGAAGAAATTCATTCTAACGAGCATGAATACGTCATTTTTATATTTCATGTACAATAGGCTGCAAATTGATTTAAAGCTTAGATATTTGCCGAGGAAGACTTACTCATTCGACTGTATAGCAAATAATCATTTAATTGTTTCAAACTTTACTCACTGTATTCATTTTAACTTTATTTTCCAACAGGCAATAAAAATTCATTTTATTAGTAATCGCCTTAGTCTAACCGTAACCTCGACGGCCTTAGTAGTTTGGAGGGTGTCATACCACCGAGAGAGCGTTGTTCTTATATCATTCACTATCACAGCTCTGTTCTCTTGGATCTCTCATTATCATTAATGGTGCCCGCAGTTCGTTGCCCTTCAAGCGGCCGGTCATCCTATGCTTTGCCTTTGCTTCTTTTGGCAGTACCTGCTACTGCCCTGCCCACTACGATATTCCTACTCGCAGACCGACCTTCCACAACATATCGACCCGCCCGGGTATCACCTTCCGTGCGTCTATTTGACCAAAGCCCCCCGCCCCTTCCCTTCAAACCAATCTAAGCTATCTCGCTTTTCTGCCAAGGTGCACATTTTTTGTTTTCTCTCGTGACGAACACAAAATGTGAATCATGTCGTATAGATTTAAAATGCACAAAATATTCAAAATTGACTAGGCACATGTCAAAAGCAATAGACGATTTTTTCAAACGAAATACCTATAGTTAACACGACAAAAGTACTAAGAAATCTCGATTAATGTCAAAGTCGTCATTTATAACAGTGGGGCTGACAAGCAATTGGTTTATGGTGAGACTGATATATTGAAGGCTGACGCATGTGCTGAGCAATGTCTTGATTTTTTCACACAAATCTCAAACTTTTTTTTTCTTACTCGAGATAACTGCACAGTGGATGCGTCATCTTGTCTGGAGCGATGAGGGAGGGCAGACGGCTGACGGATGAAAGTACATTAAGCTCAGATTGTCGCTATTTCCATTCTAAGAGACGATCACGGTTTTTGCTTCACAGTATTATCATGCATGCTTTTATATCAAAGAAAAGCAGTCTGTCGAAATAGAATTGAACCCATACAAAGTCCCCACCCCCACCCCAACTATCCTCAGCCTAAATGCTCATCTTTCCCGGAGAAATCATCATCTTATTCAACCGCGAAATGAATGTAAAACGAAAGTAGGTAGCGAACTGAAGTATAAGAATCCGACATATACAATTTGTCGCATGAAATGCACGTGGTACCCATTGGAATGAAAAAAAAACTTAGAGCGTTTGCTTTGAGAAAGAAAATTGAACTGTCTCCATGACGAAAAACCGTAAGGTGGTCTAGGATCTTCTACATTACTCAACAGTAGCATGAGACATACGAGGATAAAAACGGAAGATTTCCACGGAAACGAAACAGCTGAACAACGATTTGGCGGCATCCCTGCCCATATATATCCCTGTAATTCCAGATATGTTCATCCCCTTTAAGAATACGGCTCCGCTCAACTTAACAAGACGATAGCTGTAACAACCAGCTTCTCTCGAAAAATAATGAAGTAAGGTTCGCTCATCACATAAAATTCAAGATCAGAGTAGCGTAAATCTTAGGGGGGCCGAAAAAAGAATGAGTGTGCACCCTGCATGTAAGGACGGATAAGGTATCGCAGTAAATGAGGCAGAAGGGTAAGGGAAGGCGGCTAAAGGGACGATAGCTGCTGTGAACTCGGTGGCGGTGTAGATAAATGGCACGGAAGGGGAGAGAAAGAAAGACGGAGGCAAGCGACAGGACGGGGGCCAGCCGGGGGCAAGAGACACCAATAGGGAACGGGAATAAATCGAGGGGAAGGCAAGGGCAGGGATTGATCAGCAGCTATTTCTCCACGCATGAAATCACCCGGCCCTTAAGGTCTTCCTCTCTTTGTTTTTCATGTTTAGGTATTCTATTTGGACGCCTTAAATGGCTACAGACAAGTGCAGTTCAGACGGAGACAGCTATCATGAATTTTCAATAGGAGAAACGTTTTCCACTACATGATCGAGGAAAAGTCATACATACATACATACATACATACCCATCACGCCGTTCCCTTCCGGGGTAGGCATGGTCAAAATGTTTCACTCATTAATACATAATTGTACACCTAACTCTGCTTCAATAATTTCCTACACACTGACCTATCCTTGCAAACCTCTTTTGCCTCATTTACCCCCATACACTGTTTCATACAAGCCCTGCTGTTTTTAAAACTCCTTATATTCCTCCTCCTAAGAATATCCTCAACCACATTCTACCACAACTTTCTCGTCCTACCTCTACCTCTCACACCATTCATTCTACTCTCATATATCTGCTTCGTTATTCGACTCTCATCCAGTCTCTCAACGTGGCCAAACCAACGAAGCACACTCCTTTCATACACGTCCATTACTGAAGCATTTAACCCACATTCATTCTGACCCACTCATTCCTGACCCTATCCATCCTACTTTTGCCGCAAATACTACTCAGATAACTCATACCCACGGTTTTTAGTCTACTCTTATGTCTATCCTGACATACCCATGTTTCGCTACCATATAGCAAAGTGGGAAGAAGTACACTTTTGTACACGGCCATTTTCGCTTCCTTAGACAAGCACTCATTCCTTGATATGATCCACATGCTACCTACCACTTTCCTTCCAACATTCGCACGTCTCTTTATCTCCTCATCTATTCTTCCATCTTTCGAATACATCTTACCTAAGTACACAAAATCATCCACCTGTTCAATTACTTCACCATTCGCCCTCATCCTACTCTTATTCTCCCCATTCTCCTTATCAAAAACTACAACTTTAGTCTTGCACGCATTTACCTTCAATTCCATTCTCTCCGTTGATTCACAAAACTTATCTAGGAGCTTCTGTAATCCCTGTTGACTGTCTGAGATCAAAACAGCATCATCCGCATATAGAAGAACTCGCACGTTTAGCTACATTTCCAATCAACACACCGTCGTTTTCACTGCATGCGTCTCTAACACATTTATCCATAAATACATAAAACAGCCATGGTGACATTACGCATCCTTGCTTTACACCCCGATTTAATACAAACCAATCACTCAGAACTCCGTTAACTCTTACACTTGCCTTACTATTGTCATACATCGCCATCATAACATTTAATAACTGCCCATTCACTCAATAGTCTCTCAAAACCTTCCACAACTTCTATTTACTTTGTCATATGCCTTCTCTAAATCGACAAACGCACAGTACACTTTCTTTCGGACACTCATGCATTTTTCTATCACTTGCTTCAGTAAAATATTAATCGAAAGAGTGAATAATATTTGCAGTAAGTTTTAATAGAGTATGCAAGGTTACCAGTCTTCGCAGTACCCGCACCACGTGCAGCTTTCCCTGCTAACGGTTACGGCGCTCTACCGGTCAGTTTTGGCACATTTTCGCCAGTATGCCACAAGAGAAACCAAAGTATAGTAATACCCTAGGCCCGCTTTCCCTATTCTGCTCAAGCTAGGATCCCTTCTGAAAGGACTACCTTGAGAGCCAGCATACTGTAGCCCGCGACCCACCACTAGGAGGTATCTGCGGTGTACTGACACACCGGGTTGCAGGAAAAGTCAATCCAAAGTAATAATTAGCACTCACGTTATAATAAGATTAGAAAAAAGGATTATGGTCAAAATGATTGATAATCAACGATTTTAATGAAGTTACATGATTTCACAAAACAGTATAAAAATACAGAAAAAGTTTCAGAATTTAAAACTCACATAATTAATTATTTCCTCAAACTTATTTGACTTGACTCTGATTCCTAGCAATTTTTCCTGTTTTGCACCCTTAAATCGCTGAACTATTCTTTGTAATTTTTCGCCACGGCCATTGACATTGGCCTCTAACCTAAATGGTTCAAGTGAACTCCTTCATTATTTTTAATTGATATGAAAGATTAGTGCGCCTCAAATCGTCGACAGGATTTTCTTAATGAAATGCTTCTTCATAACTAATAAAAATTAATTACGTTTCAAAAAGTAATTACAAGTGGAAATCACTCTACATGAAAGTAATAAAAGTAGAAAGGCGTTGCCCCTTAATGTCTCGCGGGATTTCTATTCCTTAGAAGTCAAAACCATTTTCCCCGTGAATTAACTCCCGAGTATTTATGCCTCTTATTCATTAAGGAATCAAATCCTCTCCTTTAATAACAAGGAAAACATACGCAGATCCTCATCTAGGACAAACCAAAACTAAGTAGGAAAACAGATACATATTCACAGCCCCCAAAGTATAAATAAAGATAGAAATTACCACATTGAGGATGGACATCGAAATTTTCAGTTGCCTTTGATTTAAAATTAGAATTTTCTATGATAAAGATCCTAAACAACAGCGCTGTAACTGAAAAATGTCCAAAACTTTGAGATAGAATTATTTTTTCACTAGGGAAGGAAATCCCGTGTTCGAGTAGAGAAGTCTACATCCATATCGACAAGCCGCCAAAAGGGTAAATGACAGGAAATCAGCAATTGATAGGTGACAGCAGTGGGAAAAAGGAATTGGATGGGGGAATGGACACAAAGTGAGATGCGTTCGGGTGCGTCTCGCTGTTTCTACAGCCATAAGGAGTACCTACGTGAGAAAAAGATATCCTGGTTTACATCTGTTCGAAAGTTCATCTCCCTTGTTTTGCCGTTTTTGTATGTTCTGCAGACGTAGAAGGAGGTTTGAAATTATTCGGCTAAGGCTTATACTAGTCCTTTGAGGCTTCTGGGTCCGTCGCACCTCTCGCGGTGTCTAGGATCGCATCTGCAGGGGTCGCGGGAGAGCGGCGCCCTTCTATCGACGCGAGTGCGGGAGGAAGGAGACGACGCCGCGCCCGCCGGGTCACTCCCGCCCCGGGATGCAACGCGGGGTGGGAGTAGCGAGGTGCAGGACGGAGGTATCCTGGGAATGAAGAGGGGGGATGAGTCTCCACGGGAGGGGTCCGGAGAGAACCCTTGGCTAGCTCCTTCATCCCTCGTCGAATGGGAGTTGAAACAGACGGTTTAAATACTGATTGCTTCTCGTCGGATGTGCGCGTTCGATTCCAGACAAAATGCTAACTGTATTTATTCGGGATCAGCTTACATGGTGCAGATAGAACACGGAAGGCTAAAATTCTTTGAGATTTCCGTTACTTCCAAATATGTCTTGAACTTTAAGGAGATGACATCCTCAGAGTTTCGATATTCAGGTAGCATTATTATCGTTTAACTTACAACAAAGGGTGAGTTCACATAGTATTTACTATCTGCCACGTAAAGAGAGGGGCAAAGGCTCTCGGACAAATTGGAGGACCACCCCTCCGCTTCATTATTCAAGCTTTTATTTTCCTAAGCACACCGTAGTATACTTTTCGTCGAATTATCACCAAAAGCTAGGGAGGATTATTCAACAAAAGGAAGGAAGGATAGGATCCTCGTAGATAAGCATTTGAAAAGTTACGAACATGTCACTAAAGCGGACACAATCTGCTTAATCTATTGCGGGGGATACCGGCGGGTAACCTAAAAAGCTAACGAAAAAACAGTCACAACCGACTGCATCACCGATTTGAAACATAGTAAAGCACTGTCTCAACTAACCCATGCTAACCAAATGACTGTAATAGCCTGTAATAGCTCCTCCTTAAAAAATACTCCGTTCCTCCCGCATGAGTGGCGTCGATTGTGACGGAGACAGAGTCAAGGTCCATGGTTCAAGAGAGCGGAGAGGTCGCGGGAATTCCAAGAGATTGCGACGGGGAGGGAGTCGCCTAAGGGGGGGGGGGGGAGTGGAAGACGAGGCCCTGAATAGATGGCTCAGGATTCCTGACTCAGGAATGAGAAGTCAATGAGAATGCAAAGGAGTCAAGCGAGGTGCTTGCATACCTTCTCCGGCTCGGAAAGTGATACATAAAAATAGCGAGGGCGCCAATCTAATGCATCGACTGAGGAGTATCAACGCGAAATGGCTAAGATTGGGATTAGTCACGAATTTAAAACCAACGTGATTCCACGTAATTGGTAAGTACTTATGGCCCCACAAGCAACCAACTGTCACTCTGGATCATAACAAAGGAGTCATAATTAATGTAGCGAGCTGACAAAATTCACCCAATTGAAGAGAATCGTCGGGAGGGGAAATTGGAAAAAATATTATCCACTGCCATAATCCAATTGACGTAGATAGCAGTTTTACCATATCACATTTTTGACTTCGTGATTACAGAAAATTCTTTGATATAATACTGACCGAATCATCTAATAATGAAATTCAACGGTAAAAAGCTTATTTTCAAGCATAGAGCATAATGAATATTATAAGCATCATGGTTATAAGTATAGAACGTATTTTAAGGGTAGTTTAACAATATATTAATTTGACTTTGAAAGGGGTAATAAATTATATATTCTTTTAGCCTCATGAATTAACGAGAAGATTATCCCGTAATAACAAATGAAGTTCGAAAATTTTTATTTGTCTGCAGTTTTCGATACAGACATTTTGCTGAGGCATCTCCTCAAAAACTGAGGCGTTCTATTTCAACTCAAAGGTATTTTGTGGGGACAACACAAAAGTTATTAATTTCATTAACCCATTATAGACTAGAGTAACCATATGGTCACGGTTTAAGGTCCAGCATTTCTTGCCATAACAGTTGATATTGTCCTAAAACTATGGCATAATGTATTGCCAACATAAAAGTGAATGTATGAAACTCATAAATAAAGTCAAGCAAGAAAATTTTTTAATGCAATGGAAAATGTGATCAAATTGTGACAGCAAAATTTAGTTTTCTGGAGAACGGCAAGGTAAATTATATTCATTTATTTCGTGAGCCTTATGATCATGATCACAAAGCAAACCCTGTAAGAATAAAACGCATGATCAAGAAACAAAATATCACGCACGAAATATAAAGAAAAGGGCATACCAAAAATATTTCGTTTGTTACCATATAGTGACAGCATACAATTAATAATATTTATATAAATTAAAATAGCAGAAATAGCTTCTTTGGCATATTCACATTACATACATGCTAATTACAACTTGAGCGTATTTAATAAAATTTCAAAGATACTGAAACAAAATTAATTCAGTTCCGGATGAATTAAGCATGCTCGAATATTATTAACGTTTCCATCAACTGAAGAAAATCATCTTTAAGATAATTTTCTCCCAAATTGCCGACCGGCACATTATTTTTTGTTACTTGCTCATGTGAGACGGAGAAGACGTGTCTCAAATGACTTTGGGTAAGTGCGGGCATGTTTCAAATATGCTGATCACTCTTGCAAATGTTGAAGGCACAACTCGACATGTTCAGTCTACTCCTGTTTCGAGAAGCATCTGGCTCCAGAGGGAGATAGATGCGGGAACTCTTTTCTCCGGACGAGTTCTTTCACCCATCCAAAAAGGAACTGCCATACCTTGGCCCCTGGGCAGCAACAGATAGGTACATTCAAACGTTCCGATAAAGCATGGCCGCCTAAAAATGCAAGTCACTCGTAATTCTTAAATAAAGAGACCGGTTTCCCAGTAAATGACGAGTGGATTCTCCGCCATCGCAAGAAGCAACTAGAAGAGGTCACGGTCTTAAAAGATCGAAACCGAAGAGATATCCACGCTGGAAAATCGCAGAGACGACTTCAGTGGGAAGCATATACCGTGGAAAAAGCACAAATCCACCCTTTTATACGGACACCGCAGCGAACACGCTCGTCTTCTTTAGGACAGCGTTATGTTTAATATAGTAAATATTTATACATAAAACGAACTCCCTCTCACTGAGGGACAATCATCCACGAAAATGTAGGAGTCGAGAGAAAATCCAACGTAGCAATGAAATAAGAACAAATTATAATTAATGAAAAGTATAGCTATTCAATGTTTATGGGAGACCTCTACACAAACTACAGTAACAAATTACCACAAAAGCCACCAAAGACAAATTTGCGTTTTAATGCAAATTAAGAGTTCTTTCTTTACAGTCAATGTTTCGGTAATTACTAATGAATTGCCTCCAAGAAAACATATAAACGTCACCAGCTTTGCCTCAGCGGATGAAAATACTACCCCTACGAAGTAATAACCTACCCTCAGACACTTCACAAAACTAAGAGAGACGGTCAAAACCGACGGGATAGAGCGTAATGTTTGTCCTTCACATACGAGATATTTGTTCGATATTGTAATTGTACACTAGTATCTTCACAAATGAGAGATACTCTCAGGCTAAAATGTTACTTTCACATGGTGGTACTATAGAAAATACAACAACATTCATACAGAAATGGATTGATAAGAGAATTACATGAGACGAAATGGCGTGACTTCATGAAACTACGGCTATTTAATCAAGGTTTTTGCATTTCTTTAACAAACGCAATCGCTTTCAAGGCAAAAATGAGTGTGACAACACTTGTGAGTGTGACTCCAAGGTTTTGATCCTAGTTATTAAATAAATCCTGCATCTATTACCCTCGTATATGAAGATAAGACTATTATCGCTCATCATAGTAACTACGGCAAATAAAACGATAGCTTAGAAGAAAAATACTTCCGGTCTCCGGATCAAAGCTTATTTTTCTCTGTCTCGCCTTGCCGGAGCTATCTTATTGCGTCACGAAGTTGCCAGTGAGGAGAGAATGGTGACCCTATTTCTTGTGCTGAAGCCGTATCTTACTTCCGGACAGCCGAAGCGAAAGGTTTTCGTTCAGAACGAAAGAACCACTAGCGATAATCGACGACCACGAAGAGGGCGTCCTTTTTATCACGCTCGAAACAACTGCTCAACTTACGCTGATGCCTAGCACTCAACAATCGGTAGCTATCACCATAAATTAGTGCCGAGAACGAGGACGCTGGGAAAAAATAAAAGAGTCATGATCGAGTCACGATGAAAAATCGATGGATACTAATTAGAATTACTAGTGTCAAAGCGAAATACAAATTTTACCTAAGAGAACACTTAATTAAGTAACACAGAGGAATGGACGACTTCTTGAGTCAGAGGTAAACGCTAGACAGCCAAGCCTATATGTATAAGATAAACTAATACCAACGAAAGAAAATATCATAAAGGATAAAAATTTTTATGATTCCCCGGAACAATTTCACAAAAATCTTAGTGCTGATGTTTGTATCACTGAGGAACTTAGAAAAAGGAATAAGAACACGCTTATAAATTTATCGAGCCTTCTGGTATGCCGGTTTTGGAGATTGATCGTCAGGTATCGAGCCTTCCCACACTTTTCCTACGGAACCAGCGGTTTTCGCTGTTTACGAATATTTTCCAAGGTACTATCTTTTTCGGAGTGATGGCAAAGGTGATTTTCCACAACAAAAGGTTCCTAGTGTTCCTTACTTGAGCTCTTTGTTCATCGCACTCTTTTCATATATATTTCTTACGTTTTTAAACGTCCTCCCTCTCCATAGTTTGCATTTAAGCATGCCTTCCAACAGCTAAATCTACTATCCCACATCACGTGACCCATCTAATTCCTATTAAGGTTACTGTTAACCGTCGGGATTTAGAAATCCCGAGATGGAAGACTGGATGGATGTGAGGATAGCTCTGTCAATGATCTGCGTCAAACACCAAAATCTGATGACTGATCACCACGACTTTGTACCAAATTCCGGAAATGATGGCGCATCAGGAAAGCCGCTAAGCGGATTTTCTCCCTCGTAGGACACAAGTGAGGAGTGCTAATGCAATGACAGAAGCGTTCCTTCATCGGCTACTCGAGGAACGGCGTATTCAGAGTCTTCAGCAAATCTACGGCCAAAGAAAAGGCAACGGAAAAAGTGGGCTTGACAAATTGGATCAATAAAAATTTGAGGTCGAATTCGTGAAATGATGGACGATCGAGTGAGAGGGTTACGACATCACGATTCTTCGATGATGGATGGGAAGATCATGGTTTCATTTCTGCGAAAATTCTGCAGCACTAAAGGGCTGAGAGATTGTATTTCCGGAGTTAGGAGGGATGGGAGATGAAAAGACTTCATGCGTGGGCATTTTAGTGAGAGAATTAAGGAGAACGAGATGTTTGCTCCCCTTCGAACAGTCACCTAATGTCTCAGTTCATATCGCTCAGTGGATAACCCTTGATAAATCGACACTATTCCTAGGAAGGCTTTTAGTTAATTGTCCCATTCGGTTACATTTATTTGACATTTGGACGGGTAATTGGCAACTCAACTGTCTTTATATCAGCCTTATCGCGCTAATATGAAGACAGCAATGGTTAATTTTTGGAGACGGTGGAGTTCATTAGTGAGAGAAAAAAAATGAAAATACTTGAAAGAGATGTAAACCGAGGGCGTTGTTATTTCTGATTCGAGTTAAAAATTCGAGGCTGCTACATTAAACGGCGTCGGTTTTCCTCGAAGTCATTAAACAGAAGGAATTCCTCCCAAAATGAGTACTGAGCGGCGTATAATGACACTAATTTTATGCCATAATTTTTCATTATGAGAAATTTAAGAATCACGAGTGATTTCTCTTCGAGTCTGACTAAATCGCAATTTCAAATCCTGTGGATGATGTGAGACCATGAGTGCTTTGATGCCACTTGTTAAGCTGATATGAAGTAAATTCAGGCTTAAAAATAAAAAAATACTAAAACAATCCACTTCCCACAAATAAAGGGGATTACTTCAAGGTAAATACGTGGGATATGGAAATCTATTTCACCGCACAATAGTAGTCTCGTCTCTTGCACTCACAGGATGACACGATGAAAGAACAGTCACGTCTCTTGTCAGTCTAACTTCACACTTGAAAGTGAAGCTGAATGGATTCGTTTTTGGGAACCTCAAATTAGATTTCAGGGGTCCTCAGGATGGACAAAGGGAAAAAATGAGGTGTATCGTAAAAATTGAACCTCCACGATAACGATGCAAATACCTCGTTTATCGTCCGTGATTAAAAAAAACTTTTTAGCATAAAACGTATGACAGAACCAGCTCAGAGAACAAGTATCTTCAACCTACCTAACGTTAACATAGATCGTAATCAAAGTCTCTCCTAAGATTAATATGTAAATCGTGACCATGTTCCACATATTTTTATACAATATTAATGATTCAGGCAATGGGTAAAAAGATCATCAGGAAAATTCTCTGCATTTGAGTCATTTTCATTTAAAAAATACAGAAGCAAAAAGGGATCACAGAGAATAAAAAAATCACAAAGATGGTTTACGAGTATTGAACCTGGGCCTTCCTAACAGCATTTAGGAGCCACCAGCTCACACAGCAGCACAAACACGTTATTTCCATGAGCTATTTAAGGCCTTTGGACACTGTACGAATGGGCAGTACATCAAACTAGAAACTATCAAATCCTCCCTTTGATGCACAGAGGTATGCTGGGTGCCCAACCATTTTGATGCACCCTATACCAGTCACCCAGGGACGAATCCACAATCGATCAATTTGACTATTAAAGGTGCCAATACTGTCTTCGTGCCGGGGCTTTCTCCTTCCAGTAAAGAGAGCGAAAGGATAATAACCCCACAAATATCGTGACATAACAAACGCGAAGACTAACCATTCCCAGAGGTAACTGATTGCCAATGGGCCTTGTTCACACCCCATGAGGCGAGGCTGAGGATGAGAATCACCGGGCATGAACGCCTACGAAGGAGATAGGACTTGGAGAAAATTTATTGGGTCTACAAAGGAAGGCGATAAGTTCAATTGCCTGACTAAGTCGTTTCCTCGTTTGTTTGGAGCAAAAAAAAGATTACCCCAACACTGGGGAAAGGACGCAATTAAGCGCCTAGGGTGAAAAAGAGACATTAATCGTCACCCACGGGATTTGACCAACACAAACTCCGGAGATGCCGACATTGCACGATGGAGGGGCCGACGCCGTTTGGCGAGGAAAATTACCGAAAGAGGGACGGAAAGAGCCGGTGACGAAAGAAATTGACAGAAAAGTCAGCCGTTATAATTCGTGAAACGATAGCGCTTATACCCGAGAGTTTAAAATTTTAAAGGTATATTTTTTAACTTAATTGACGCATTAAAAAGAAAGGCTAAGGATAGATAACCTTACAATTCGTTGCAGGTTTTTTTAATCATCATTTTTCATCATTTGTCTATTTATATTATTTAATCGCTTCCTGGAGCAAACCCTTTATTTTCAATTTTTCAGTTTATTTCATTCCGTCATAATTTCTCAATTGTTTAATGATTCCTTTCAGATAAAAACAAATAAATCCATCAGTCGGATAACGTATGCGTGAAATTTCAACAGGCTCTAGCCCGTTTGCACTGGGTTGTAAATAGTTAATTTCCCGTTTGCACTGGGCTGTAAACGATTAATTTACCCACGGGTAACCAAATATCAAACCACGAGGCGATTCACTTTCTCCCGAAATGTGCTTTTGATGAACTTTGGAGGAACTAGAAAACTTGATTTTTTTCATCTCTCTTAACGAATAAAAATAAATATATAAATTCTACAACAGATTCAGGCGTTATGTGGAGGAAAGAACCCATATTAAACAACATAAAATTGCACTTTTCTGTGGAAAAGTCTTTAAAGAAATTAAAATGAATACACCAAATGAATACCATATTTCTCGGTAAGTAAACAGCAGCCAGGGTGGAATACTTTAAACTGCAAGGAAAAACTTCATAATTTTCAATTAGGATTTCCCTTCGCATAAGATAAACAAGACTTAAGATTATCGAGTCATTAAATAGAAAATTAATCCATTTATGCAGACTAATGATACAAAACGAAACAGGAGAAATATTATCACGGTATTTTAGTGAATACAGATGGACTAAAAGAAAAATTGATCAAGCATACGTGGCGATTAAGGTAATGCTTTTCTAATCATGACCATCGATGAAATAACCCCCCACCAAAAATGTGGACCCAATTCAACCAACCATGAGATTTGTGACTCAAAAACAACAATCGACAAACAATGTCATGCCTCCTCCCATTGCAGTAGTTACCACGTAATATAAAACATTAATAGCGACATAGTCCTGTAATACTCCAAAGGGAGCAACTGCCAGAAAAAAGCAATACGATCCTTATTATTTCTGCTACAACGATTTCCGCCCGGTTAAAACAACTCGAATAATCCGCGAGATAACTGAAGCTGTCAAAAAGAACAAAATCGGGCAGCTTAAGGTGGTTGAAGCGGGTAATCATGGGTAATTGAGTACGCATTTTAATAATCATTCAAGAACGTCAAAAAAATATTCTTGGATCGCATTCTACTTTAGCACATCAATTTACACGGTTAATAAGCATGCATTTAGCAATATAAATTATGCAAAAATTCTATTAGCAAACTTTCGTCTCGATTAAAACACAGTTATGACTTGCATATACGGCGCGGAATACAAAATTTCAGAAAAAATATAACGTAAATATGTGTTTTTTACGCTGCATGATTACTTGGAATTTGCTAACCACCAGTATAATAGTAATAAATGTATTATTTCGCGTTCAGGAGAAAATCTAAAAATATAGAACCGAATAATTTTGAAATATATGCCAAGTACCATCAGGTTAAGTGTTAGAATTACTCGTACTATAAATTGCAAAGAAACCAAATTGAAATATGCAATTTTTTCAATTTTTATCTATACATATTACTTATAAGTACGCGAATACAAAGTTTAACGTAAATTCTAACAAAAAAAACGAAAATCGCTCAAACCAACTTCGAGTCACGTTTGTTTTTTCTCAGCGGAGACTGTAAACTGTGGGAAGCCCTCATCCATGGCGAGCACCGCTCGATTTCCGTGATTGCGTGACAACACAAAACGGCCAAGAGGAGATTTCCCCAAGGCACCACCAGCCAGCTGTCGGCGGGTCCGAGGTTAACCTTGTGTATGTGTTTGTTGTCAGTGCGGCGCGGGAGGGAGGCTGCGTTGAGGTGACTCAAAGGAGAAGAGAGGAAAGCATGGAACATGAGCAAAGGGTTGAAGCGTTGCGAATGAGAATCAGAAATTTGAGGATCAGAGATAAAATAAATGAGTAATGGCCACCGAACAACATAACATAAGAAGACTAAAGTTCTTCATTAAAATTAAGAGAATTATTTTCAATTTTACGAGAATTAGCAATTGGCTTGTATTGGCTACGCATCAAAATACACCGGAAAATGACGAGTAGATATGAGAATAAAGACAATTTAAAGAGAATAAATGGTATCATTAGGTACGGTAGTCCGCTCTAGTTCGTGAAACTTAAGTGTGGCAAAAATATAAGAAATTCTTAATATTTCACCAGTAAATTGTTTTTCACAACTCAATTCTACATTCGCTATTTCATCATCTCCCTCAGATACGACATACTTAACGTAGGAAAGCATCGAAAAACGTCCAAAATTAAAGGTTCGGCTGAAAATTCCAAAATCGTCTTCCCCTGGAGAAACACAACGTCTCAACAAATATGTGCAGTGAAAATTAGTCAAAAAATATATAGTTTGAGGTTACCTTATGAAAAATAAATTGACTGTAAACAGTCTTTTACAATCGGATGGGCGTCACGATGGTTCTTGCGAAACTCAATTAGGTTTCTTTGTTCATGATATTTTAGTTTCCGGAGATGGTAACGTACAGGTAAACGCAGTGTTTCTTGACTTTAGAAAAGCGTTTGACAAAGGTTCCCCATTGTAAGTTACTCGCGAAGTTAGCATCATACGGGATAGACAGTAATACAGTTGGCTGGATAGGAGACTTCTTACATGAACGCGTTCAAAGGATGGTATTAGATGGTGTCAGCTCAGGTGAAGTAAAAGTTACATCGGGTGTTCCCCAGGGAAGCGTGATTGGACCAATTTTATTTCTTCTCTACGTAAATGACTTTAATACAGTAGTAAAAATAGCAAGCTCCGTCTTTTTGCCGATGATGCAGTAGTGTATAAGGAAATAAGAAATGAAGAGGACATCCAGTCTTTAGCTAAGGATTTAGATGCGATTGATGATTGGTGTAATAGTTGGCAGCTAGAATTAAATTTGAAGAAATGTGCGATAATGAACTTTTGGAAAAAGAATGGCTTTCCCCGGAATAATTATTGCATCAAAGAAATGAAAATATCTAACGTAGCATCTATTAAATACTTAGGCGTCACCATTACTGAAGACATGTCATGGGGGAAACACATCAGGGAAATAACTAGTGTAGCAAACCGTAGATTAGGATTTGTAAAAAGGGTTCTAGGCAAATGCGATGAGAGAGAACGAGAAAGAAGTTATTTTACACTAGTCAGCCCTCATTTAGAATATGCCGCTAGTATATGGGATCCGTAAGAGGAAAGTATGATAAAAGAATTAGAGCGTGTGCAAAGGAGATCCGCTAGATTTGTTAAAAGCCGTTATGATAATTGTACAAGTGTTACGAGTTTAATAGAAGAACTAGGATGGGAATTACTATCAGAACGCAGGTTAAAATATAGGTTAAACCTTTTAAGTAAATTCGAAACCGATTTTTTCACAGATGACGATATATATACATTAAGAACCCCTGCGTATTATGCTAGGTTTGATCAGATTGACAAGATTATAGAGAGAGATTGTCATACCGATAGATTTAAAATGTCATTTTTCCCTCGCACTATAAGAGAGAACAATAGGCAGCGTAGCAAAGGGATAGGTAGGTGAAATATAGTTAGAGTAGTCTGTAGTGCATGATGCATGTAATAATAACCAATAATCCATTTCATATTATGTAGATACTAACCATCTAGCTGCATGTGACCATATTATCTAGCATGTCTCTATTAAATATCCTAGTTGCATGTCAATAGTGCATGTTAGGTGATCTTCACCCCCTGCCACACACCCTCGTGGTGGCTCGCAGGGTATTACGTAGATGTAGATGGTTAACATTTCGGTTAAATCTTTAGATTGCTGTAGGCTGAACTTTCCTCAGACGATGTCAAAAATATTTTGCAATCCCTGATTACTATAGAGTAGATTATAACATATGTAATATACTGTCGAACGGACAGATTAAAAGTGCCATTCCTCCACAGTTAATCAAAGATTGCAAAATCTGTCATCAAGACTATATAACTAACTTGTTTGCTCGAAAGCCAGTACACAGATAAACCGCAGATAAATTGCAAGATAAGCCTCTTTAGTATATGCACATCTTGCAGGCCCAAGTGACTTCTCGAAATTGCATAAAGTCAGTTCTGGGATAGGGGAGACTTCTTGGAATAAATTTATTCCTCTAAGCTAATTACAAAATATTTCCCAAGTCTTTCATATTTTGGACTCTATCATTAGTTTGATTCTACTTTAAAGTAGAATGCATTCTTGTTGAAACGTCACCCTCTACTCCACGCCAAGGAAATAACTCGCAGGGCACTCAGTAGAAGTGGATGAAGCCTAGCTTCACCACCGTGTGTGAATATGAAGATTCATTCCTCCGACGAGAAATCTAGAGGCAGGCAGAGATGGAAAACGACGGCGGTGGTGCCCACGCATCTGACTACCCGCAAAGACGGTGAGCGATGGGCGTTCCTCCGACAATGAAAAGTAATTCAGGGTCGGGTGAAGACTGGGCGGAGTATAATGTATTGGCGTCACGCCCTGCATTAGAGATTCACCTCCGCCACCGAGATCAAAACGCGAACAGTAAAGACCGACGCTACTTCGCAAGGGAAAGCGGAGTGCTCCTGGAGGGCCTTTCATCACACCGACCACCCTTATACGTCCGGGATCGATGTTCTACAACTGGTTTTGACAAGTGGCAAAACAATGGGAAGAAAGAAACGTACTTGTATCTCGTAAGAAGCTTAGGACTTCTCGGACAACAGCATTCGAAACGTCCATGCCAAAGTAATATGTTAATCCTGATCCTGATTCCATAGCATTTTTTGTACTTATTGCATGGATATTTGAGGATCATTCTCTGAGAAAAATGAGATTTGTTAATCCCTGAAATGAAAACAATACGACAGTGAAGTTATCAGAGAGGATCTCTGACCACAGAACGAAATATGCAGTGGGTGAAACGTAGAATACCACCCATCCTTCTTAACAACAAATCTTTTTCAGCTTAGTTTAATGCATCTTATTTGTTAACATATGCAAATCTACATTTTTACGTCGTCAGCGACTGCAAGAACGAGGCTGCATCTGCAGCTGAAATGACTGAGGATACAGGAGCTGTGTTAGCGCACAAGAAATTTTCCTCCGGGACTAGAGGGTGGAAGGACAGTCCGTCAATAAGCTGTGACGATACATAAATCTCGAGTACCGGTAATTATTTGTGATTACCCTGATATCGATATAGACTTCCTAATCTACTCCCTAATATACTCCCATTGTTCCAAGCCTTAACTTGCACCGCAAGAGGAAAGGCGTTTACGGAAAAAATAGCCCGTGTGACCGAACAACGCTTAAAATTGTCTTCATGCCCAACAAATGAGTATAAAAATCGTTTTAGAGATTTTTCAGGGCAAGAGAGTCAAACGTTCGTCTACATTCATTTTATCGGGGCGCCTGACAGATTATTTGGGTAGGCGACCCAATTCTTGGGTGGTGTGCACCATTAAAGACAGGTGAATAAGACGATTGGGTAAAGATTACTCATGAAGGGGGGAAGTTTGGAGAGAAACTTTTCGTACTCGTTAGCCAAATCTAATCAAGATGTGATATGAATTCCACACTTCAACACACCATCCAATGGATGGTGTACTTCATTAAAAATGCTTTTTCCACTTTTTGCAAGTAGAAATCGGGGTTCCAGTGAAAAATGTCCGTCACCGTCCACCGACCGGTGTCGAAACCGGACCCTCGACATGAGAAGTCGGTTTTCTTCGCTTCAGCTTTTCAGTTGATCTGAAACGGCACGATATGCCTTCAGACGTTGTATGCGTGATGGTGTATTACATTATGAATAGGAAGGGAATGAAATATGTTTGCCTTTCACCGGAGCGCACTACCTCATCCCCTAACGCTGAGACAGACGAATTGCCACTCCGGCGACTCCGTGATGGAGGAGGTGGCCTCCGATGATGACACGATAAGCATAAGGTGTATACATCTCACACGGGGTCTCCGCAACGGGAAAAACGAGCCTGCGCGAGCCAACTGGACGCTAAATGATGTCGCTCACATCCGACCGCGCACACATATGGCGAAAGGGAGGAGTGGCGAGAGAGAAAGAGAGGGTGGGCGGCAGAAGCAAAGGGAGAAACCCATTTGCCTTAAGCGCAAGCGGTGTCAAGGCCTTCCATATCTCCCTGCTTGCGGACGGAAACCCTACTATAATTGTAAACAAGGACATTCTCACTCATCCATCCCGCATCTAAATGCACAACCCTCTCAAAGCACCTATTTAGTGAATGTACTTTTCTTATCGCACTCATAAAAGTAGATAAACCAAATCAGGATTTAAGTTGAGCAAGTAGGAGAAAAGAGTTTAAATATTTTGCTAAATGCATCAGTGTTCAACATAAGCTCAAAAAACACAACACCAGACTGATAACAATGGTAACAATACTGATTTAGTTACAGAATATGTTCAGGATCTCATGACAAAACGGTTACTTTCCAATTAGCAGTAATAGGCGACATAATAATCAACTTGTTAGCTCCTCACTCTTGTTCCAATCTTTCCGCTGGCCATCTCAACAATTTACTAGCACACCCTCCGAGACTATACTACATAAATAAATAAATAAATAAAATAAATATATATGTATATATATACATGTATTTATTTATGTATCACCACACGAAATACGTTCCTTAATCAAAAATATCTATGAAATTAAAATTTTAGTTTGATCTATAAGTAACTGATTACTACTTTCAAACGATCAGGACATCGAGCAGTTCTCAATGTTTCAGGAACATCGCCAGATAACGTACACAGGAAAAAGAAATGCCAACCGAGAGGACGGAAAAAAGATTGAAACAGTTTTTCGAAGTTTTTCGGAATAACTGGTATGGGAAAGAGCATTTTATCACCATAAAAAATTTGATTGATACGATAGAAACATGGTCATTACTGCTGCTTTCCATCTTTTCTATTACTCCGTCTTACCAGCCCAAGCAGAGTCAGCTGGGTAATTTCAAAATAGTTCAAACTAATTGCAGCCGATAATCCTGTTGATTAAGAGGAAACACCGCGATGAATAAAAAAGTCTAAAAAAAACCGCAAATGGTCAATCCAAATCTGGGGAAGTTCCAAGGCAGATGGTGGAGATGGCCGCGCTAGGATATAAGAAATTTAAGAGCTGTTCTCGTCTGAATGATTTTACGCCCTCTCATAATTTTCCACTGAATCATCGCCAGTTGCTTCATTCTTAAGAAAAAAAGCGCTCAGAATCCTCGTTGGATTGCCACGTAGCACGTACGGCAAGCCAGATGCATTTTCTGCAAGGTGAACACGAAGGGAGATAATAAAAGACGAGAACACACTCCTATGTAGGGGCATATCTGTACTCCAGCAGCACACTCAGTCTTCTAATGCCAATAAACTTACTAAAACGCAATCTTTATCAGCTATTGATAGAAGATAGCAGAATGAAGTGGACCTCATTAGTTCACACACTGGAGTATTGACGAATCCGAAATACGCTGGTGGGGGCCTGTAATAAGGTCATGTCCTGTATTTGTGAATGACAAGTACAGAAAAAGCAAAGCATTTCCGCATATTAAATATAATATTCCCTTACTTTGACTGCCAATATGATGACAGAATGTCCCTACATCAAAACTAGATTGAAAAATTTTTTAAATAGCAAGTAAATATGCATATCTCCTAGTCACTGAAATTCTGCGATGCACTAGGTTTTTCGAGATTTTTACACATTAATGAAACCAGCGAAATATATGGTTGAGGCAAAACAATAGGCCTGTACAGATACACAATGAATGGTAAATACAGCGTGTGACATAAATTTTTCTTGAGGAAAACCTTTTTGGACAGCAGGAGTTTTGACGCACGTTTCTAAAGGTATGCTTAAAAATTCCCCTAGCAAATTCAAATTTATTCACTGTAAAAAAATTTTACCATTGCATATTTCAAATATATTGAACATATTTACATAAGAAAATATTTAGCGTTACAAATTGCATCTCACCAATTAACTGACCGCCTACTTTTCTCAAGAACCTCACTCCTCGAATAAAGACGATAATGGCGAAGGGGTCCTTTTCCAGGGGCCGCACCGCTGAACGATGGCATTCAACAAAGGGGAGCGAAACTCTTTCACCCGAGCTCGATCTGAAGAGGTCCTCCGACCTTAAAGTCTCCCAAGTGTTGCCCCCTCTTCTCTAAACGTCAATTTACTCATACTAGCCCGAGGTAACTCGACCTTCCAGCCAGAAACTCCGGCAGATGCACGCGGCAGGAGACACGCCCCGCCCTTTCGAGCGGAGAATGCTGAGGATCGCACTGGGATAGAAAGGGAGCGATAGCAGACGAAAGGGGTCCACTGGGAGGACCCCTCTCCTCATCCCAACGAAATTAGAAGAAAGGGATGAGGTGGCGGACAAACATTCCTCCCATCCCATCCCACCCTCCTCCCCCAACTCTTCATTCCCGGCGCAGAGAGAATCATAGAGGGGGCGAGGGTCCTCGGTGGAAAGAATGAAGGCAGGGGATGCGAACAAGGGGATGTCTATATGAGACAAGGGCGGGATGGGGAGATTGTAAAGGGCTCGGGAGTGCCTGGGGGGTGGGGGGGGATGGGAGGGCAAGAATCATGGGAGCGGGCACGAGGACCTCGGTCGATACACACTGGGGGGGGGGGGGGAGGGGCGGGGGGAAACAAGGGAATAGTCCCGCCATCCTTCGATGCAGATGCGGGGGATCGCTAGTCCCTCTCACGTCCCCTGCGCTCCTGCGTACTATCGCAGACAAGAGACACACAGAGTGGTGGGGAGAACAAATGAATGCCGGCGCTGGAGCAGGGGGGGGGGGGCGGATAGTAATCCGTAGTACGGCGGGGCGCGTAATGTAGTTGTCCGAGGCTCAGGCGATAGACATCGGACGGGAGAAGGGGAGTCATCGGCCGCGTTTCTATGCGGGAGCGACGCATTTCAGTCGCGGGAGGAGCGACGGGCGCCTGCCGACTGTCTCGCCTCTCTCCCACGGATGCGATTCTTTTGCAGCAGACGGATTACTCCTCCCCATCCAGTCTCACTTTAATCGTTTATCGCTTTATCCGGCGAATCTTGCTAATTTACTGATGTCCATCCATTTGAGTACATGCTTGTCTAACCAAAGGATGCAGGCATTGTACGTTTCTATCTTAAATTAATAGGTAAATCTGTCCTATACGTAGGATAGTGCTAAAAATTACCAGCGTTATACTGCGAGATATTCAGATTTGAAATGGTCTTTAAATGTTTCCAGACTAACTCGTTTACCTGGCCTCAGTTTAGAAATGGTATTTATAATGGTTTTCGGATTAATGTCCAATTCGTTTCTTTGGTCTAAGTCTCGGTCCCATTGTGGCTTCATAGCAGAGGGTATACTGCAAATATTAAAGGAGTACACCATCGAAACAAAATCTTATTCAAGTAAGACGCTTTAAAAGCTATGTAGTCTCGTGCATTCGTAAATCCGCATTGGTTCGATAAAGAACACAAGATTAAAGAGTTTAGGTTCTTGGAAAAAATCCTGAGAATTCTGCCAAAAGGGTGTTCTCCTAGCACGTGTTACAGGTTTAACCTGATCTTTAGTCGGCTGCGCACTTCCCGGAACCCTTCACACTCCGTCGATATGAGTGTTACACTCAAGGAGACGCCGCCATCATCACATCAAGGTGATGCTTTCAATAAAGATGAATGCATACAAGTACACTGCCCTCAAGTGCGTTATATCGACTACTTCTCTTCGGTTTCCACCGACGAAAGGATTGCCACGCTTATACACCTCTCGGGTAGAATATTTCGCAGTTCATTACAAAGGAAAGCACGCCGTAATTCTTCCCATTCCCACACGGGTTCATCCTCCGTAAATCCGCTCTTTGATTCCTCTCGAGGATGCGAAAAACGCATTCCGAAGCGCTCCAATCACGGAGAGCGAAGTGCGAGAATCACCGCAGGGAGTTGAACCCCAGGCGCGCGCGGGATGAAAACGAGTTTTGACGGTAAAACGAGTAAGCTGAATAGCAACTGCCTTCCTTCAAGATGATAGATCGTTAAAATATGACAAATGAGCCCCAATGAGAACCACTCCACCCGCCAACCAACTCTCCTGAGGCGATAAGATCTGACTACCGGAAGTTGCCCAGCGTCTAGCCAGCTAATTATATCTGAGCATTATGATTCCGAGAAAATAAGTTATTTTTTTGCTAGCTCATAATGAGGACTCAAATATCGACTTTAAAAAGCCGTCAGAATATGAGTAAAGCAAGGGTCGCATCAATCAAAATTCCTCGTGGCTCCTGAAGGGGCAGTATAGTTATTCTCAAGGAAAAGGATACATTTCAACGAAGCTTAACGCAATGATATTTTTACAAGTGCCAGAAGAAAGCATTTCACAGTTAGTGAAGAACGCCTTCGCAGTGATTAAAAGTAATTAATTGGTTTTATATTTGGCTCCAAATAGGCTGACATGATCAACCAATGAGGCTACAATCGTCACGAAGATATTCTCGCATATTACTGGACCATTCCCTTCAAGAACTGTCGCTGACTGAGCGAAATAAATATCCTGTTTTCGTCCCTTACCTTGATTGGGCGAAACAAAATATATCACCTTTCTGAGTAAATGATGTACCCAATCGAATCAGTCAGACAGTAGTAATCAGGATGCTATAGTCCAAAAATGAATACTTCTCGTCCACACTTCGATGGCCACCATGCATTAATGACATATTTCACAGAAAATTTAGATAGATAAATCACAGCATTCCATATTTCACTCTGCCCTCATGACCAACCTCACATCACCGATTCATTTTCCTGCACAAGACGGGGTACAGGTGAGTGTGCAGGTGTGTGCAGGTGAGCTGTTCTGTGTCAAACCAAATCACTAAGCAACAAGATGAGATCTTCTCCTCTCTCGTGCCACCGAAGTAGATGAGTTTTTTCAGTATGCGTCACAGTTTCTGATGCGATGGTTAAAACGCCATTTCCACTGAACATAATCCTCCCAAAGGATCCCATCGCTCTGGCATCTCAGAAGGTTCCTCAGAGAGTAAAGAACTCGTCCATTCGAATTGGGTACAGAAAATTGCTGTCACGGTAACTCCATCTTAATTTATATTTCGTTTAAGGTCATTTATAACTCTTTCAGATTCTTGACCTTTTTCATCCACGACCGATTAATCTGAGATCTTCCTCGTTAAGTATTGGGACCCCAAGTGCAAATAAAAGTTGAGGTAATCGCCGATCTTAATTGGAAAGAGAAAGTTTACAAACGATCTTCCTCTTTTAAAGGTTAAAGTCTTTAATGAAACCAAGATCGAATTGAAAAAAGGATACTGAGAAATATGATTCTCGGCAACTTACACAGATTTCAGATTTTAAAATAATGAATCCCAAAGCAGTAAAGTGCCACGTCATTGTAGCAATTTCGACGAAAGAAGATATAAGAGTTTGAATATCCATCAAATGAGTGTTATCGGGCAAAAAAACATCTTTCCAAGATCTTGAGCCAGGGAAAATATCACAGAGTGCCCCCAAAATGTCAAATGACGTTTCATTTTCTCCAAAAGAAGATTTTAAATTCAAACCAACCTACAACATGCTTGGATTTAGTGGAACGGGATGATAGAGGCATTGAACGCTAAAGAGAAATTAACATCATGACCGAGATGAAGCTTCCATCAACCTCCCACAACAAGACAGCATTTTAAAAAAATGCTTCAATAATTGCGTCGACGTGTGCGTCGGCAAAAAATATACGGCATAATTCATTCTACAATTAATTAATGGCCTAAATTGGAACTAAACGGACATTTAACATAATTAGATTAAGGGAATCAACAATTAAGTGTGTGCGTAGACCATTCTCGGGCGAGTAAAAAGCATAAAAGAGAGCACAATGCTTATCTCGCCATCCAGAGGCATAAAACACCGATGACTTTAACGAATAAATAACCTTAAAGTGCATTTATGCTAGCGATAAAGCTGGGGGAAGACCCTTTAATAAGCAGTGACGCGTTCGTTCCCAGGTCTTTTTTTTGTTCTTCAGGCCTTTCTTCTTTCTTCAAGTATGATTCCACGCCTCGATAAATATTTCTTAGACTACAGAATTATTTATTCCTATTTCCTTAATGAAAACGATTAAAAGCGGGCGATAAAAATATGGGGATAACGAAACATATGGAAGCTACGCCTACTAATAAACTATTCTAGAAAGAAAACAGTAGGTCGGCATGAGAACAGCACGATTCTAAAGTTCTAATCGGATACTCTTCTCAGACACCTCAAGGGAAATTAAATAAAATGATGACCTGCTGAGCATCAAAGCTATCAGGAAATCCAAAGGCAGGGAAGGAGTCAAACGAGTAACATTTCAAGCCTCACACGGCTTACGATATGATGCAAAGAAAGCACTTGAAATCTTATTTCAGCCGATGATTGGAATTTGCTCAAGCAGTAAAAGCAATCATAATCATAACGCCTTAACCATACACCAAACCCATTCACATATTCCCATATTTTCTCCATCCTACAAACTGCAATGTAAAATGGCCGCGGCCAAATATTTCCACCTGAATTACAAGCTTTAATAAATGTCGTCATATTGCTAGCGCTAAAATTTCCTTTGCAGTATGTTGGAAATGGAAGCAATATTTTGAGATATATCAGGCCAAATTTTCAAGATTTAAAAAATATAGCTAAGTTATGAAAAATAGTTAACCCATGCGTAAATCGATACAATTATAGTTAAATGAAATAGAAATTGAGAAGGCAAAACCTTCCGTCCACTTGATAGAAGATCATGACATCATCACTTGACTGTTCCAGCTATTACTTCTTCGTTACACTGAGGAAATCGTCAATCATTCAATCAAACCAAGCAGCTAAAGACCACTCAGTACATAACATCTCTAATGATATAATGAACGCATTAAATGATTTAAGGCGTCAAGAACTGGCGCAGACTAGCGACTTGTGCCCCAACGCCAATAAGAAGAGGTGCGGAAGACCAGAAACGCCACATAACCCTGAGGGAGGCTGTGGTTATGGAGGAGAAAAACAAGGCGAAGCGGAAGTTCTGTAGCCGCCCACATCCACTTGAATGGTGATCTACAAGAAGGAAACCTGCCGTTAACTGAAAGGAAATCCGATAAAATTGACACTCTACTTATCCGCGCACCATCCGATTTCCCTTAAGTTGAAAGGATGAGCCAAAGGAAAGAGAAGCCAGGAGTTAGCATATTGTATACTGGCGGATAATTTTGCGCAAGGATGTAACAACTCTCACACAGCACCGACAGAAAAAGGAAATAATTCGTACAGAGAAAAAAGATAGAACGAATGTATTAAAACCTCCTCCAAAGAAAGTAAAATAGGTGCTTTTGTATAAACTAAAATACTACTTTATATTTGCACATATAACCAGTTCAGTTATATCATTTTTTATTGTCTAAGTGACACTTAACCTGAATAATCACCGACCTTCAACGTGAAGGTCGTGTTGATTTATGACGCGAGAGCTAAACAGTAATAAAGACGTGAGAACGGTAAGCTATATTCCGAATTACTAATATCTCATGCTCCAATTACATGAACCCGATAGGCAGATATGAGTAACAGACCCTACACCCGACCAGCATCGATCATTTAAACTTTTGGAAGTACTCTCTTTCAAAGGAGGAACTGACTATTAGTACGTAAGCCATAAGTAAACAGAGCCATTAGCATCTAAGGGGAAAACGTGACGGGGGTGATTTCTCATACAAAATATATCGCTAAATATTATGAGATCATCATAATGACTTTGTACTTGAAGGTGTATCGTTCCAGATTCAAGTAATTAATAGCACTGAAGAACAACAATTCACACGATTAATAACGCCCCGAAGAATTTTGGTATGTTTCCGTTCGAATAGAAAATTGGAAATTTATTTTTTACGCTGATTCGAAGCCTTTAATACCTCAACTAAAAATCTGAGTGAATTCTCAACTGAATCCAAAAGTTAAACCATAACTTTTTAAGCAACGTTTAGGGAAATTAGAATGGATAATTCACTTCTATGACAAACTGTTAAAAATTATGCACATGAATATCATCATGGTAGCGGGAAATTCTCAACACCTAAATTGCCTCAACTTGAAGCCCAATAGCGGCTCGAAACGTATCTGAATAATAAATGCCACAGCGTTTCGTCCGAAGAAACTCGTATTCCATCCACGTTCAGACAATCACGAAAGAAACACAACCTTCACTCCGCGACGGAACAAATGATAAACCTAAGGTACCAATGCAGCGATTCTAATGAAAAAATACGAAGAAACCGTAAGGCATTGTTCCGCATTGAAAAGATCTCCCCCGTCCCCTGGACCCAGATGGAAGCAAAAAGATTAAACAGAAATAAGGTCTTTTCGAGGCGGGGTGAGGCATGGGAAGGAGGAATCTTCCAGAAACAAATAACGACGCCACGCTGGAAACGGTGAATCGAGCCGTGAGGAGGGGGAAGTCGAGGGATGAGGAGAGAAGGGTAAAAATGGAGAAGGAAGGAGAGAAAGTGAGCAGGCAAGAAAACGGTACCTGTCCACACTCAAGAATGAGTCCCGGCACACCGCATGCTGCAGTGATGAACAGTGACACGACGCGAAGAGAAGAGACGGAAGAGACGATTAAGACCCGAAGGAGCACCCACTGAATGCTAAACTATACGAAACAATCTCTCCATCGCACTGGATCAGGCTGCGATCATCAATCATCGGCCATCGGCGCTTGCTTTGCATTCACCGTCAGGGACGAGCAGCTACGGCACTCTCCATTGTAAATTTTCGAGCAACTATCCTTCCAGCATTAAGTTTAACGTATCAGGTGATATTTTGTGGAAATTGAGTACAGATGCCATTATCTCACGTTGTTTTTCACTTTCCATAGAATTTTATTCATACCGACCAAGGTTTCAACATAAGCTATGTCATTTTCAAGGTTTTTTTTTATTGCAAGCATCTTTTATGGTGAGATAATAACATCTATCTTTCAAGCATTTCATTTTCGTTTACTGTCTTCAAATAAATGCTTGTTTAAATTTCCGCTATGAAAATTTTTTTCGGTTTTCATCTTAAACAAGAATATTCAAACGTATTGATTAGAGCAAAAATGGAAGATAAAATTCGATATGGAAAATATTCCCAGCGTTTCTAATTTTCAAGCTTCCTCCCAATATTACGAGAAATTATAGTCTTGAGGAAGCCATTGGCTTTCAGAACCAACTGGATCGGATTTCTTTGGATATTTATGAGACAATTGTTTGCTTTATTTAAATTTATTTATCTGTCTGTCTACTTTAGGATTTATCCAAAATCTTTGAATGATTCGTATATTAATTTCCAAATCTAAGAAAGATTCTTTACGCTATTACTTTGATTTACGCCACACATAGATTTGTTTCAACACGCTTAGTCATGATTGCTGTCTACTTTCTGATTTTTAATTACAAATTCTGCTCTTACTCTTTTAATGACATACTTTTTCTCATTGAACTCTAAATGAGAGAAATTGTAGGAGCATGAATTTAATAGTTTTAATGTTCAATACACTTGGATGTACCTAGTTGTAGAGTCCTTTAACCCTATCATCGTTACGGCAAACAAACGGTGTTGTCTCTGTCCGGAAGTTTCAATGATAATGAAACACAATTGCTTTTTGATAACCCACACGCACTTATTCCGGTAAAGATACACATACCATAAGTCTCTATGAATCTCTGGACTACTTCTTTAGACCTATATTTTGTAACTATAAAATAACATGACACTTTAAAAATAGAATATCATGAAAAAATGACAAGTTGCGATTATTTATTTTAAGTTTTACCAACAAACATAAAATACATAGGTACCAGCTAATTTTTGAGTTAGGAATGTTTTCCCAAGTAACGCAAATCAAATGGAAATCGATTTAGGATAAATTAAGATTTATTAGATATGTGAGATGCTACCGTTTTGACTTCATTTACTGATGGCCTTTTGCCTTTAAAATTCAGTCCGTATATAGTGCATTATTCGAGGATGCGGCATGACTTTCAAGTATTCTGATACTAGAAATTATTTTTTTCTCGTCAAATTATACCATCTTTTGCGATAGCAGTAATTTGACTGTACATTTCTTCATTTCGTAAATTGACTATCATATGAAGTCCTTAGAATTTTGTAAATCAATCCAATCTGACTTAGTTAGGATCATAATTGTCCATGCACTTGCAGTGGAGGAAATTTACATCGTTTTCTGTTCGCCCAAATTAAAGCAGAGTCAATTTGTCGTAGATGGGCGTGGCTTATACTGCAAGCTGCAATTCGAAAACGATCGATTACATTCTCATGAACTGGCGACAAAGATGTAACCAAAAAGATCAGGACGTAATCGAGTAAACTAAAAGAGTGAACACTTCGAATGAATAATCAATTGATGGCTTAAAAAGAATCGCGAGCATGAAGGTTAAAAATGAAAAAATGATATTCATACAGAAAGGCGAAGAGAGGGAGAGATAGAACGAGAGACAAAAATTACTGAAAAGTAGGTAATTCACGGAAACAATAGTGAATGCGGCGGGAACAATGGAAAAGCACACAAATCTCACAAAATGTGAAGTTTTGATGAGAAAGCGAATGGTAACCGAGCCATAAAACGTAAAAAGGGGTAACAGGGATGAGGAATGCAGAAATATGTTGAAACCATGGTCAATTTGGAAATCAAAAAGTTTTATCCCGTATAAATACATGATTTAACAAGAAAATTAAGATTTTTACCCTTTTCTCGGCCACCGTTTTAAAATAAGAAGGCATTGAAGCATGGTCCGATTTCTGCAGCAGATAAAAACCTCAAGGAGCTAGTACACCAATACAAAAGGCCTAATTAACACACTAGTCAGAGTATAGTATGCATGGTTGGAGATTGAATTTTCATAATACTCTACATCGACCGAAGACAAATTCGTCGGAGGATATATTAACTTATCACTCAGTTTTAATCGATTCCATCCCTTAAGACACGGCGACGAGCTTCTAGGACATCAAGAAGCGAGACTGGCAACACATCCCACAGAAATACGAATTTGACTTATTAAAGCACTTTCGTAGCAAGTTGACTTTTTAATGCGGTATTTTGCTGACAAATCATCTCACTCAGGAGAAAAATCACCCGAACGTCGAAATAAAACTCTCAAAGCTTCTCGTGGGTTTACAGAGCACAGATTTTCTCATGGGAACGACGAATGCTTCATATTTAAGGTCAGTTTCCACGTTAAACGCGTGAGAACTCTGCGGAGGTGGTATCCGCCAACGTGGAGGTACATTTTTAGAAGGGGTCGCCCTGATTGTCGCTTGGGAAGACCCGGGGTTCGAAGTTGGAGCAGAAGACAGGGAGGAGGGATGGCAGGAGGTGGTGGGGCAGGGGTGGGGAAGGGGAAATCCACGCGATCATACTGCGCGGTGTGGCGCCCCCGTTAAAAGATTTTAGAGCTGAGAATTCACATCCGTTCGCGACGGCGTGAATCGTGGAAAACAGGTGCTGGATGAACCAGACACGTCGGGAATGACTTGACGACGCCAACGACTTTATAATCCGGTTCTAAATAAGAACGCTCACTTAATCTTTAATCGCGGTCGTAACATCTTATTTTTGGAGAGAGAGAATCGCACTGGACGAACGTTTTGGAAATATGTTAGGATCTCAAGGACATTTTAAATAGGCAAACCCACATTTAGATGCAAATTAAGGGCAAGAAAATGAAATTACGATTATCACTAAGGAAATAACAGTAATACAACGCGGGAGAGAATACTTAAATAAGTAAGCTGCTGCATGGGCAGCAGTAAAAAACTGACATCATGAAAATAGACCTTTAATTCAAATACCGATGTTTTTATTCCTAGTGCTTCTGCTAGCCAAACAAGATGCCTTCCAAGTATGGTTGATTGTCGCTACGCTTTCCCAAGTGAATGAAAGGTTTATTTTCAAAGGAAAAAAATTCCATCTACATACTACTCTCCGAGCAGCCGTAGAGGCGTTAAACATGAGGAGAGAGGACACCAAATAGGTGAAATACATGTTATCGATGTGACTTATGTTACGGTGTAGCGCTGCACAGTACTGTACTGTGTGTTATATTATGGTGCTTTGAAAGAAGGTATTTCTCTGTCTATTATTTCGGCATTGGATTTCTCTCATTTTGTCCTTTCAGTCAGTTCTAGAGATATAGCGCGGGGTCAAAATAATATCCTCCGAGTCATTCTGGAACTCTTCTGATCTGCATTTTTCAATTAATCTAAGACTGGTCCGAGTCTCGAACGGTTCTCAATCTTGTCTGTCCGTCCACTCGGTGACACTTTCTGATGGAAATGAATACCATTGCTCTCATTCATTGGCTGCTCATGGAACTCTATGGCATAAAAATCGAAGAGAGGGAGAAGGACGGAAAGTTTGTTCTAAACCTCCCACAGACGATCGCTCTGCCAATAATTTATCTCCCCGAAGAAAGTCAACTAAGGCTGTTTCCTTACGGGCTATTCAGCCACTGATGATGAGTCTCCTTCTATGGAAAATATGATACTTTGAGAGGGGTTTTGACAGTAAACATCAAACATGTACTATGAAACATTTTAAAGAAATATTACGAGACGAATCATGGGAGTATGAATGTAAATCAAGCCTGTCTCCAATATAAAACCATTGTCGGACAGCTTCTTTAAGAAGGTAGGTAATACATAGTCGATGTGAAACTATCCAATACACATGCAGGATTTAAATATTTACCGGTCCAAAATGTGCATTAATAATATGAACTACAATGTATGTCCTCAATTATTATCACAACTTTTTCCTCGTCAAATGAATACGCTTTGTTTGACTTAGAATTGAGGAGTGAGGTTGGACAACACGACTTGACTTTAGCAATTGGACCATTCAAATTGACCATCTTGTACTATTCTAAGAAATTGGAAATGAGGTTTGGCAATTGGGGCAACTGGAGCACTGGCTACCAACCCTCAAGGTCAAATTTCGGATTCCATCAGAGGCGGAGATTTTTTTCGGAATAATTTCGATCCCTATTGGGAAACGAGGAGAAGGGGACTTCTAATCCCGTACTCTGCCCGTCGGAGGGTACATTGAGTAACGACCCGTTGGCGCTTTTCGTAAAGAGTAAGCTGATGCTGGTGCTAGGTTTCTATCTACCCCTTCTCCATTCCTCATTAGAGTCCTCCCATGCCAACCCACCATGCTTAAAGGCGCAAGTGACCACAGGTATTGGTAGCATCCCGATATATCTAAGGTTAAACGATGCGACACAGCCTAAGTTTTTGGAGCACCTAAAACTTAAATCTTCCAGTATTATTAAGCGGTCTTCGAGTATTACCCGACGCAAATGAGAAAATAGCTAATTACTGATGCATGAACATCCACTGCAATGCGCGCAACGAATCGCTTTCACAGTGACAAGTGACGGCCCATAACGTCGGAAAAGAAATATGTGACACACAAGCAAAACAAAATACAAAGGAAAGATGCACGCTCCGTTAAACACCGCTACGAAATACCAGAGAGTGAAACACACGAAATGGAAAGACTCGTTAGAGCGTCAGGACAGACTTGAGGAGTGCGCGCTAGGCTAAGATTACTTGAAATTTTCAGATTACACAAGTTTCAAGGAGACCCTAGGGATAATGTTTTAACCACGCACTACATCTCTGGAACCGACAGAAGCAAAACAAAGACGGATACACTTTCAACTGCTAGGCGCAAAAAAACCTTCACGATAAATGATTGAAGCAAAAAACCATGATGAGATATTAATCCGTGAAAACACGTTTCCCTTTTCGTTCAGCCCCACTATTTCAATTCCTTCTCTCTTCCCCCAACTTCCTTCACGGCTGGTCCCTCAACACATCCCCAGCCACGCCGGTTGACTCTCAGGGCTTCACGTAAATGTCAAGAACTGCGTGGGTCCGTGACTCATACTTTTCTATTCTTTCCTGAAGAGCAACCTGTCTTCACCGAATGTGACTCACGTGTGACTATGAGGCATATCCGGACACACTACAGATAAAACCAGGAGCTTAGTGATCACTTCCAAATATCCGGTGAACTCAGCACAGATAATCCTAATGAGAGTATCGATTAAGAGTTGATGTTCCTTTTAGAGGCCTAACGATTGGCAAAAATAAATGTTTTACTGATATCCCGGTGATGCACATAGATAAAAGGAGCGCGATTTGTTGGTTTTGCCATGTTGACAGAAGACATGAGAGTTGTGCAACTACACAGAATGATGAAAGAGGAGTGAGTGGCGTGAGAGTAACAGATACACGGAGAAAGTCAGGGGTGAATGTGATTGAGGAGATACTTATGAGGAGAAATGTTAGGAATCTTAAGAACAAGATAGTGAAAATGAAGAACGGCAAGAATGCTAGGATACGTTAATATACAAAAATGTATTAAATCAGAGCCAATTTCTAGGGTATAACGTCGATAAAAAATCAATTTCTCATATTTCATACCTGCTACATTAATATTTTCGTCTGATAGAGCATGAGGTGATAATTTTTTCTATTTCTCGCAAAAATTACCTAACCTCCACTATAAAAAATATCGTTAAACAAAAAAACGTAACAAAAATTGAAACCGGAATAGCTATGCAGTATTAAAAAATTCTCTTAAAGTAAAGTAACATTATGCGCAAAATGTGGCTCAACATCTCTACTCCTTTATTATTTCTACTCTACTCTACTCATCTACTCTAAACTCTTCTACTCTAAACTACTCGTCATCTATTTCCTCGGAATTTCAGAGTGATTTTCAGCCAGTGAACGTAGACGTCACATCACATTGCGACTTCAAATGTCTTTTGTTTCGAGCCAAACTTTGAATTAAGCGGAAAACCGCCTACATCGGATAAATATCTCGTTCCCAAACGATTCCGCTAAAGACAGGTTTAACTGTATTTTTATAAAAATAGAGTAAAAAAATAATATATTAATTAATAAGTTTGGATTTTGCTTCGGAGACGTTCTAGCCTGAACTGTGTTGTTTGGGGTTGCTTGTTGTGCAACTACACAGTTTTGCCGCGTTGCCGTCGATTTGCAGTTTTGCCGCGTTGATGTCGATGCTCCATAAGGTAGTCCGAATGAGATAGTTCCTTAGTCATAATAGAGATCATATTAGAATTATACGTTTTAATTTCACCAGCTGTTGGACACATAAATTATATATTGCATTATTAATGGTGCGATAATATAGTTTTATATGACAGAATTTGCATGTAATGAAATGAAAATATCAAAGTAAGTCTCTAACTTGACTCATTTTTTCGCGTGGTGCGTTTGAAACTCCTTCAAAACGGAAGATTTTTTGTGATACCCAAGAACCTACTGCGGTGACAATATGATTAATTTTCAAAAATAGTTGAGAAAATACACAAACTACACACTGTTAGTTTTTTGACATCTAAGAGTTAGAAATACCTCATTTTGTAAATAATGTCCCTCGGAGTGCATACACGTACCATTTCCCATGTAAAAGGACTGGTGTTTTTTGGCAAATATCTCGGAAAGTAATGTGGTATGGGGTAGAAATTTTGGTGTCATTGGATAGGTGAGATATTTCTCTTCAAAATAAGACCAAAATCATAGATTTCTAAGTCAAGTGATTTTTCGCTCAAACTACCTTAAGCCAACTCTGCTTTTATTACTGCCATTAGCAGCTCTGTGGAAGGTGCGTCGCCCTGCAAGAATTGCAATTTCGCGACCCCTGGGAACTGAGAGCGAGCAATGAGGTGAGTTGGGGATGATTGCATTGCCGCGGGGATGAGTGAGGCGGCGAGGTGGGGTGAGTGAGAGAGCGGCACGCCCCTGCAGGAGAAGGGGGAGTGAGAGAGTGCCACGGCGGCGGCCGGGCTCAACTTCCTCCCCGTCACACCACGACCCATGACGCGTTTCCGGTGCCTTCCTCCCCATGCGAAGTAATTGTTGCCGCATAAGCCGCCACCTGGCCCGAGCTCCTCCCCACCGACAGTCCACCCAATGCTTCCTCCCACTCCGACTCCCTCCCATTTGCGACTTCATATCCCACGTCCAAGGCATTAGGCACACTCTCCCTCTGGTCCCATCGCAACCGTCGTCCGGCGGAGGTCCCTTAATGCTTCCGCCTGTGTCCCGGTGCGCGGAAAACACGAGCCCTTGCCGCAGCGGCGGCTGTTCCATCCGAGATCACGTACTCTAGGTACGTACCACGGGGCGCATGGCACCTTTCACATGTCGTCCACGGATGACAAAAGACTATTAGGGAACAAGGGAATATGGAAGGGGCACGAGGCGTGACTCGAGTGTTCAAGTCCTCGAGTCGATGACGCCTGAGCGAAATCAGTCGACCAGAAAGAAGTAGACACCGTAATCCGAACGAAACACACAAGTAGGAAGATTCACTGATGTCATGAGCCGACCAGTTTTCTCATTACGCACGTAAATACATAATAAAAATGGCAAGAATAGCCAGCTCGACGTTTTCCGTCGACATCTGTGTAAATCGACGAATACAAATCATCTTCCGGGGTGACTGTTCAAGTATATAGATTTAAAATATCCAAGGAATTAAATAAACGCCGAACGACGCTGTCTATTTTACTCCAGCATACAGATTATCTGATGTATCTTCAGTAAAGAGCTTAAGTAGCATGAAATACTTAAGTCGTGAATAATATCGTCGCAGAGTTAAGTTAATTTCATTAACTAATCGTATCGCAATTTACCGGACAGATAAATTAACAAGATCCATCTCATATGTAGAAATGCATTGCGAGAGACTCACGACCGTTTCATTTTAAAATATTTTTGTCATATTTTAAGAATTTAAATTAAATTTTTAAGTCTTGCGATTAGTGAGTGTCACTCTTTTCTATGTACACATCTGATAACGTAATTAGCATATCCTGGACTGTAGCCGGAGTGGATTCCCAAAAGGATGTCCGGTTAGACTCTATTTAAGCCAAGGCAAAGGAAGGAAGCTGTCTGGTGAGATGCTAGTGATACGACCACCTTTATCCTTGGCCTTAAAGAAAACTATTGCTAAATAATGGAACATGCCATGGGTATAAATATATTCTTCACATACGAGGAGAAATGGAATGTTGAAATGAATGTGCGCCCATTCACTCACAAATATGAAACTAATGACTCAACAAAATTTCAGGCGCTTGCGATTTCCTTCACAAAGATTCAGCATTCTTCGGAGATACCGTTAAAAGATTATTGGATCATCATGACAATCCAATGTTCTACGAAGCAACTCGAGTCGGAAAAGTTATCAAAAGGCATTTAATTCGCGACGCCATTCATCAGTGGCCAGCTGACACGCTCAAGATTCTTAAGAGAGCTAATCATCGTACGTTTAGAGCTCCTCGAAGACGATACAGTTCTCAAGTAAGCAATTCACCAAGTGAAAATACGTCACGATGACGTGTTTCCTGGTTTTAAGGCAACTTTTACGGCCGTTGCAGACAAACGGGTTTAACAGATGTTGAGCTACTGAGCGATATATAATTTGGAGCATGCTCTCCAAAATCACACCCACTGTCACAAACAGAGGGTAAGACTCTGATATATGAATCTATTTTAGGTAAATTTATCTTTATTTCGCGAATTTCATGGGTACCAAGGAAAATAGGGTTCAATGACATTAGATTGGTAATGACAAAAGTGTCAAACTTAACAGGAGACACCTGGTATCTTATCCACATTTTTGTAAAAATCATTCAATATATAATTCAGTAAGCAAAACCCTCGACATTCTCCATTTTAATGTTCAGAGTCGATTCAGAATTTTTGAAGAACTTAATAAAGCAATTTCTGGTGGTATTACTTTGTTTTCTTAGCTTAAATGTAAATGACAGACAGTCGTACTGCTCATATTAGACTCGAATAATTCATGCAATGTTGTATGCCATACACATGAATGGAGGTGGAATTCTTAAACTATAATATTAAAAATATCAAGATATGTCAGTGAGAAAGTTTAATTGATAATATACACATTAGGAAGAAGGTAAACATGAATAATTATACTTGAATTACAGGAAGACGGACCTGCGCCTGGGGGAATTTAAGGCAATTAATTGAAATACATTTCGGCATAACTTTCTCATCTATGGAGTGGTACGTTTATGATAATAAATATCACATAGACTTAAAGATATTAAGAACAAATGGTAATTAACACAATTATAAAACACAGCAATGGATTATCAAACGAGTATTTATCGCCCTAGGTGAAGTTTTCGATGATATTTTTCACTGGGTCTACAAAAGATGATAAGTTTTCATTCGTGCTCTATATACCGTTCCCTTTCGGGGAAGGCAAAGTGAAAACAGTTTGATTCTCGGCGATATGACTTGAGCACTGACTCTGCTTTAAATTCTATTAATATTTCCTCCGGATAAATAAATAAGTAACAACAATAGTAGACGCATCCTATCATTATTTTGGAGCATGTCTTCCAATTATCTTCTACATCTTTGAGGAGTCGAAAATTATCGGGGAGAAACTAGAAATAATACGTCCTTGGTTCACGTACAAATGAAAAAGATAGAATCACTCCATTCACGCGTTCAATACTTTACGATTTAAAAAAACAATCTCCCATTTATGATTAACCTGCAATAAGTAGACGCCATTGGATTTTTTTTAACGAGGAATCCAAAGTAACGGTCCAGGAAATGGTCGCTCACGTGGGTCCGTCACGATGAGAAAAAATATGCACTCAGGAATGTCTGAAGCAGTGAAGGCCCATTCGCAGGCGGATGCCCGTGAAACCCGTCCGCCCGCCCCACTGGATTTCCCGCCCTCTCACATCGCCCTCCTCCCCCTCGCCGTCACGAGCGACTCCCGATGCATAAAAAAATAAAAGAATTTAAGTGAAGAGACCTCGCGACAAACAAATGCTTCAGATCGCTTGGCGAGAACAATGACAGCGAAATCTCCGAAGTCGAAACGATCTGGCACCAGCTCTTTTCCAGGAAAGAGAATACATATTGAATACCATCCGTTATGTTTACATTATTGCTCCGGTGGAAGCATAAAATATGCACACAGAAAAAGGGATAGCGTACATATTACTTAGAAAGGAAAATACTCATCAGCATATGATATTGGTCCACTACTTCTTTTTAATCGTCGATCAGTATCTCCAAATATAATAATGAGAGCTGGCTGGGGAGAGAGGCTTTCATTAAAGATCTTCATTTATGTTACTTCCTCGGGTAATATTATTCCAAGCTTCAGTCAACTTGCAAAACAGACAAATAGCTTTTACAAAAATCACGGAGAATACCATGCGGCATTATACGTAGGGAACAGAAATATCTCAATAAAATACTGGGTGCTGCACACTCCTTTGGCTAAAAATGAACACTTTTGAGCATATGCGGACATTATAGGTACCTAAACATAATGTAAGAGCTTTAAAATGCGCTTTAGAACAAGTAACAATAACAAGTGAACAGCAATAGATTTCAACATTTCAACATAAAGTTCCACAAAATGGCCTGATAAGGTTGAATCTTTAGGTCAGTACCAGAGGCAAACTAGTCGCTGGTAATGGAATGCACCATTGGTGTAGAGAGAGGAAATGGAATGCACCATTGGTGTGTACTGCATCTATTAAATTTACATAAGAATTTTGTAATAAATTACTACTGAAAACTTCATTCAATTATTAAACTGGAATAAGCTGGGAAATCTTACGTCGGGTGATATTCTATGAGCATAGACCATCGCACTAACAGGGCCCTACGATAATGGAGACAGCGAGAGAGGTTAACTAAGAAACATCACGTCGACCGGTGAGGCAGCCAGCGGAGTTCCTCCACACTGGGGACTACATCTTGTCTAGGAGTAGTGAATTTTTCGAAGGCAACCCCACCACAGCGAAGAGCGGTGTAAGTAGAACAAATCAAGTCAGCCCACTGCTCTTCGAGAAGAAGAAAAGCTACAAAAGTCGGCAAGGCTTGTATCAAGTCATGCATTAGCTAATAACGGATTTAGGTGCACTCCTTCAATGGGGAAAAAAGAAGGAACGCTGAGACTACCCTGAGCTTGGAACCGCAGCGTTATGTTTAAGCCTTTCCCCTACAACTCATATTGACCTTCCTCTCCAAAGCATGCCAAGAACTCCGGCGGACGGCAACTCTTTACGAAAATACAGACAGGTACGTTTACACCAAACTCTAAAAACACTCACCCATTTGAATTTGGAATAATCCCAGAAAAACCATTTTAAAAATCGGATGAAAAAATTTCCAAAACTTACAGTATGTCAGACTCATCCATTTGTATCAAGATGCATCATCAGTTTACAGGTAAACTCACCTGGAATGGGAAAAAATATTCAGTTAAAAACATGGCATCAAGGTAAAAAATTGTAGTATTAATACTAAAATGTTTTAGCCTCCACCTTTTCAAAAAATATTTCATCAAATCATCATCACGATGCTCATAAATCACACAATGCGACATAAAATCCTATTTAGACTGGAAGCAGCAATTGGTTATTGAGACAATAATTTTAATCAAATGCAAAATAAATCAATTTTTTTACATGTTTAAACCGAATATTATGGAAATAGGCATTTTATCAAAGATTACAGAGGAATAATACCATCAAAAAATGTTAATCCTAGCTTTACCCATGCATAACTGAAGCATGTTTGGATATGATAAACTCGTTTTTAACAAACAGGATGAGACGCATTAATTGTATACCTGCATTAATTCATTTCAAACATATCTGAGCATTGTGTCGGGAATTTAAGAATGCCATACTCTTGAGGAATACACATTCATAATAGACATCACCACATCAATATTTGTACATTTATATAGAAGTGCAATAGCTACATGAAACAGTAAACACCATGCCACGTGAGTAAAAATTTGATCCTTTCCACCAGCCCCCTTATTTTCGAAAAATAAAATCTGAACTACAAAAAGGTGCACGATTCTTTACGACTAATTAACGTGTGTTGTTATGAGGGCCCAATATAGTAAACCTTTATGTCAACAGATTTACAATGATTCAAAAACGCAAATATTTCTATGATTTACATGAAAGACTACAGGAGGAGGGTGTTCAGGGCTGAAAACTTGAATACGACCACGTGACTCTGTGAGCGAAGCGACTGTATTTCTAGATCGATTGCCCACCACGGGCGTGTCCCAACATGCTGCCACGCAAATCAAGGTGCCTTCAACCGAATATCTGGGTGTCTATGACAGAAGGAAGAAGAGGAGCGGGACAGGGAGTGGGTGGGTGCGGGGTGAAAGGCCGTCTGGGGATAGGAGACTGCAGGCGTCGAGGAGGGGTGAAGAGAGGGGGAGGATTGGTTCTGCAAAGGGGTGTACTAGAGGCGCGAGGAGGGTTGGGGGGGGGGAGAGGGAGAGAGGGGAGGAGAGAAAGGGGGAGTGGTAGGTAGGTGTTTTCGAGAGGGAGTTGACCCGCAGCTGACCTCCGCAGGGTCATCGCGGCGAACGCTGGCCCAAGTCGTCGTCGGCACTGCGCGCGCGAGGGAATCGTCGATAATTTTCTACGGAGAGGAGGAGCGGGAGATTAACGCCCCCGCGAACGGCGGCCGAGGGTTCCGCCGCCGCAGCCACCGCGGTGGCGTCCCAGAGGGGTAGGAATGATCGGTGTGATAATTAGACAGAACATACAAGGGTGAGCGAGGAACTGAAACGACTCGCTCTCGTCGCCCGATGACCGAGAATAAAGGTGCCATCAAGAATAAAATATATTTATCCGGGGTCTGATTTGAAAATCCGTATGCATACGGGATATGCAATTTGCACCGAGAGGCGATGGCGAAGAGGGCGGCCGGGAGATATTTATTGCAAGGGAAGACATTTTTATGAGTGTTTTTACAAGCTATAACAGGAGCTTACAAAACAACTACCTCATAAATACACCATTGCTCGAATGAAACTCCCATAAACTCGTATCACATCCAACCATGCACGAGGTCTAAAATTGTATGAGAGCAGAAAATAAGAAAGACTGGCTCGAAAAATTACCCATAAAAATATTTTCCAAGTCTTATAGAGCTTAAGAGGGGGATCTTAAGAAATCGCATTTTACAAACTTAGACCATAAATATTAACTTTGGCTTCCTGTTATCTGAAAATCAATTAACTAATTCCCGGTGGCGGCGGGGTAAAGTCCTCGCCTGCTAATCCGACGGTCGCGGGTTCGAGTCCCGCCTGGGTAGGATATTTACACCTCCCTTGGCATGGATGTGTGTCAAGTTCTGTTGGTCCGGTCCCTGGAAAACCTGATGACAGGCTCAGCAGCCTATCGGGATTCCGGGGACATACGGGCCAACAGAATCGTCCGGCAAGCAAAAAAAAAGGATTTCCCGATGAATGGAAAATTTCCTTCAGAGAAAACCTTTTTCCGGGTCAATTGAAGAAGACACAATTGCGATCAGACACATCAAAGTACGGGTAAGTTAGCATGCTCATCTCTTTCACTTACTTTTGAATTTACTTTTTCGCAGCATATTTTTGTAGTAAATACTAATCTGCGAGAAGCAATTTTCCATCCTCTGATAAAGAAAGCCGGAAGAGAACAAAAATAACATTGCGGTATCATTTTACTTTAAAATCGCGAATGGTAATAGGATTACACCACTAAGAAAAATGTATTATATTTTATGTATTATATCCCTTTCAATAACGTTAAAAGTCATTTGCACCAGTTAGAGAATATGCTCTTGAAAGAGTGTGAACGCTTGATTCAAGCAAAGAATAACGGCATAATCTTTTTATTGGCACTCTTAGCTTACTCTGTGCATAATTAGCATGAATTGTTTGTCGGTAAACATATAAAAATATTAATAATCAATCTGTGTTTTTCTCAACAAGTCGTTAGTTAGGTTTGTGACACCTCCCTGTCAGAGTATTTTTTACAAATGAGATGGTTAGAAAGAAACAGAAAATGTGTCAAACAACGAAAATACTAGTTTCTCCTGTTTTTTTTACGGCGCCCTCGACCTTCACTTGACTTGAAAAGGAGGCCAACGGTCTGATGGCCGATCGAGAAAATAGACATCCTAACATCCCGTTTCACCCCTGAGATTTCACTGGGGCCATCACACATTCACGGTCAATGAGTTTCAGCGCCAAAAATCGCATGGAAGATAAAATAACGAATGTTAAATCTAGTAAATTTTAAATATGAACTATTCATCTCACCCAAAAATAATTTTTAACTAAAAACACCCAAATAGATAACTTAAAATCAAAAACATACGAATGGAAAACTTCATAGTAATAGCAAAAGAATGATGTTCAAAACTGTAGGCTGGTCGATTATCGATTGGTCAATTTATGGGGGAAATTTCCAGTTCTGGCTCATTCACTATTTTATTTCACAACGGATTTCCTGAAATACTACAAATGTAATTAGTTATCAAGCACTCTAAGTATTTTTTTCGTTATATTCATGTTCAAACAATGAACAAATATGAAAAATATACGAATACCAACTGGCTTATTCCTCAAAAGTAAGTAATTATCAAAGCAGTTTTCCGAAAGCTCATGATGCGATAGCATTAAAGAGTATTGGAAGATGAACATGTAACAGACAAAATTCCAAAACGCACACAACAGAAACATGAATACAAAACAAATTACATTTTAAAAATTAATTACTTTAAACCTTAATTATAGCTTCAAGAAAAGTGCATTATTCAACGTTATACTAACTCCTTCATTTCAGGAATAAAAGCACAGGAGTAATCAATAAAATATCAAACCAAACGACCAAAATAAGAAAACGCGATCCTTATAATTGTAATTACTTAGAGACGTGTCCACGATAATTTAGTTGTTAAAATTAAGTTGCCATTCAAATAGGATTTGAAAAGAGGAGCAACATGCTGAGGGAAAAGTTGCTTCTTTCTTTCCTCTGGCAAAGAAGGAATGAGTTACAAATACCCAAGCGACCACAAATTGATAATGGTATCACCTCGAGAATGGATACAAACCAAAATCGGAACGATGACACAGTTACTTCGTGGGCAAATGGAATGAATATGTATGCTTGAATTAGGTTCAGACCCGAGACTTCCATCACAGTTACGCTACCAGCGACAATCGGCGTCAGTTGGTCACCTCCGAGCCATTAATTTTTTTAATTTCCCTCGACTGAGAAGAGTATCGCCTTCCTGGTTGTAAAATGCGTTTCTCTGATTCTTTTTTACGGCAACCTTAATCGTAAAAACACCTGATTCCGGATGATGTGAGAGTGAGGTGAGGGTCTAATCGGGTCGATAATACCATAAGGTGGGTGAGTTCATAAACGCCCCGCGATAAAACTCCCAGGTTACCGGAAACTATTGATGGAGAAATAAGGCGCGACTTCTCCTGCTAGCGATCGTAAAACATCTGCCGTATTTTGATTTCGCCTGCTGTTACATCCTCCATGAAGTGCAACTTGGAATTTCAAGTACACTATTTGTCGTATCAATACATTTTAAGAGGGAAATAAACAGCATACATTTACTCTTATTCTGGGTTTCTAGCACCAATATTAGTTTTTCGAGTTGACAATTGCAAACATTTTCCGGCTTCTCCGATTAAGGCTCGATGCCTCTCACGTGAGCATTTATTTTTGTCTCATTTATACCTGGGGAAAAGATTACCACAAGCAAACAATTGCAGAAATAATCGGAATTTCATGAGCATATGCCGTTGGAAAACGCTCAAGTATCGATTTTTTGCTTAAGTATTCTAGCATAATTTCTAAGGCAGTATGTCGAAATCGAGAAGTAACTAGGTAAAAAAGTATAATAAAACACAATTCTAAGGCTGCAAGCCACATTTAAGTAAGGTAATTTTATATATTTTCGGAGAGGAAATTGGGAAATTAGTGGCACTACTGTGTCCATAAAATAAATGGGAAGGGAAGGGATGCCTTGAAGTTTAGACTCTTTAACGCAGGAAAAGACTGTTGGAAAAACTCGTCCCGTGGAAAATGGTCTCTGATCAACGTCCTCAGAAAATACGGTATTCAGGTATTCATACACACATGTCTTCAAGGCGGTATGTTTCACAGGGCGACATTGCGAAGTTCCACCTGCTCCGAACCAACCGGTATAAAAATAAAGGAATAAGAATTATCAAGCGCCTCGACCTGTCATTTTCACTATCTCGACCGGTGGGACGTGTTCCGGGGGAATGACCGAAATATAGCAGCCAACTGGGTAGTTTGAGATGTTTCCATAAATTACGATCGGTATCGACAGCACTGGCGAAAACATTTACCAAACTTGTGACTCTTCAAGGCAAAACAATCCATTGTTCATGAAAATACCAACTGCAAAAAAATATGTGCCTGAACTTCTCCACTAAAATAAAATCGGAATATCGTTGTGATATGTTAGTGACTTCTCTTTCTAATTTCTTCAAAACAACTTAACGCATTTGGTTTCATTTTGATAGTAGTTTTACGCAGTTGGTGAGACCATTACACCATGCATTAGACAAAGTAAAAATCAAATCAAATTTATGACAAAGGGACCCTTAATATTAATAAATATACCACGGGAAATAACGAAGGTTTAATGGCCCAAATATCTTTGACCCCCTCCAACGTCACGCTTTAGCTGATCTCAAGGCTTAAACTTCAATAGTGTCATTCTCTAAAGGTGTACTTAAACGATGCATGTGCTCGCGCAAGTAAGTGGCTGGAAAGGTGCGGGAACAATTTATTCTCATTAGAACAGGGGCTACTTTACGACCACGCGTACGCGCATTAGAGAAATTTTGCATGTTTTTACGATGCAATTTTAAAGGATTACGTGTTCACGCATTCACTCGCGCGGGTACATGCATAATGTAGACACGGCTATGTACACATAAACGATGGAGCCGATGGACCAAGGGAAAACAACTGTTGTGCATACATGAAATAGCAATTACATAATAGTCCTCACTAATTTCAGGAAGGAAGACTTATCTATAACCTTTCGTCCTCGGTCGGAAAAAATTCAACACTATAAAGCGATCCTAAATTCCGCGACATTGACATTGATTCGCGGGGGATACTGAAAGTAACCAGGCCCTCACATGACACAGCTTACTGCTACCAAATTTGCCATAAAATACCTTAATCTATATCGATATCGTCAGAAAAATAGACCGCCCCAAGACTTATTTCAATGATAAAGCGTAAATTTAACTCGACGGTCTTCAGCTCATTCTCGTCCAAAATGTTACAAAGCTTGCAACATGAACAAAAATATCGTAACGGTATTACTACGAATTGAATCGGCGGTTGGTTAAAAGGAGGAGAATGAAGAGAGGAGCCGCGAGATGGAAATCAATCCTCGGATCGGTGACTGCTGGCGATGATGAGGGAGTCGGAGGAGGAGATCTCCGAGTGAGTGGTGCATGCCTGCACTCTTGCTCGCGGCTCACCACCGCTATTCGGATGGGATTGGTGCAAGGGGGAAGGGGGAGCGAGTGGAAAGGGGAGGCACGAAGGCGGCGGCTCCGCATCCCGAGAGGATTCCAGGGAGCGTGTGACGATGAGACAAGAGAGAGGAAGGGAGGGGGAGCATGGAAACCTGTTCTACCCCATGCAGATGATGGCCCTGGGAAAAGTCCCGGCCGATGGGACGGAGTGAGCGGGAGGATAATCTGCGGCCGCGCATCCAATCTGGGGAAGAGTTAAAAAGATTCCAGCGCCGGGGAACGCCTGAGAGACGGCGGGGAAGACACCCGAAGGGCTCCCATTTGTTTCTCCGCGCGATTACGTTGGGTTTATCAATTCACCTGGAACCAGAACGGCCGGTGGCCACTATCAATTAATCATTCCCGACAAAAATAAATCCCTTGCGGATTTCAGGAGGACTGCCTCTGCAAGTGGACATGTCTAACCCCTGGGGATAAATTCCTAACAAGAATCAGTGGGTCAGAATGGCCGAGAACCCCCGCTGTGCAAAAGTAATATAAATACTTCAAGTTTTAATGTTTGACTTACAACTCTTGACAATTCTAAAAAGTATTATCCTGATTCTATAACCGGATTCTTTAAGGAATTCATGTTCATCACACAGCGTAATTTTAAAGGCTTCACTCCCATCACTCTTAAAAGAAAATTTTTGTAAGCTTCTTTAAACTCTATATCTGATGTCTACAGAACTACAGAAAGGATAATTATAGAAACAGCAATTCACACATATATAGTAGATTTTAGTGACGCAAAAGTGCATCTTAAAATCATCCTTCCGCAAAATGCCATAGGTGTTCAAGACAGAGCTTCCGCTATTAAAGCTTCAAATCAACCACGATTTTTGTAACCGCATCCTTAATTGTGTATTTATACCCTCCGTTCTCAGTTAATTATAAAATTCCCTCACGAAACAAAGAAAACCATTATTAAGGATGAAATAATTCCTCGAGATGTAGGTTGATAATGTTGGAAATATTATGGTCTCGCGAGAAATATAAAGACGCTGACTCATTTCCCATAACATTGACTAAGAAGTGCGCTAACCGACGAAGTCATAAAAAATAAACAAATACAATTTTAAGTTTAAATTGCGTATTTCTAATCGTCTTATTATTGAGTAAAATCGTTCATTATCTTAAAGCAAAGCTAAAGAAACATATCTTCCATTCCTCTGAGTCGTATCTTTTAATTGGAAATACATCTCTTAGAATCACATTTACTTGTTAAATATCCTCTTACATCGAATTAGATGAGCTCGTCATACAAAACGAAATGGCAAAACAACCCTGACAAACATATGCCGGTAACATAGCAACGATTCTGGCCTTACACAACCAAAAGAGAGTTGGCACTATTCCCGATTCGGTGCCCTTTAAAACTAAAGGCGTTGAAATATGTGGCGCATGCCGGATCAGGGTGATCAATGGCACGCAGAGATGCGCGTCTAAAGGAAAATCAATCGTGCATCCGATGGAATCGTTTGCGCCTTCCACTCGGCGCGCCCCTGACTGACTGACTGATACAAGCACGAATAACTACGTATGTAAGCCTGGATCATGCACGGGGTCACCGCGCTCTCGCGCTAAATCCCGACCAGGAGAAGGCGCAAGCGAAACGAATCAATATCTAAAGAGTTCATCAGCTTCTCGGGAGGCACGTCCAAACGGAAGATCGGCACCTGAAACCTTTTCGAAACATTCTCCAGTGATAAACTCATCCACGAAATTCCAAATATGAAATATTTCCCATATTCTAGTAGGTTTCTTTTAGATGTAAATTATTCCTCAATGGTGCCTCTGACAGGATTTCCGAAGGTGGATCGTATCTAAAATCGATTTAAATGATTCACGATAAATAAAATCTTCTAACAAGAAAGATTGAACAAGATCCACTTTCTCAAGATGGGTCGAAGAGATATTCCTAAATAATTATCATGGTTTAAAACATTAAATCTGTTTCCATTCAGCTAGCTAGAAAAGAAATTACTTTAACCGTCACCTACGCCTTATGTGGGCTTAAGGTAAAACATTTATCAATTATTGAAACACAAACATACAACATTAATTTCTTCAAAACTCATCTCTATTACTGCCAGCGATGGTCATATTGCTTATCCGCTAAGCTTTAACACCTTACAGGGCTTGGATCTCAGATACCTGCACACGAGCGAGTCTATCGATACCTACTTCACCCCCTCTCCTATTCCTCAGCACCTTTTCATTAGGGGGCTATGATCTCCTTTATTGGTGCCAGTGGAGTTCGTCCATTCCCTATGGATATTGAAGGAGGAATAGTTCCGAAACTACATCACATTCCAATGATTATGGCTACCATAACATTCATGCGTAACACCAGCATACAGACGATTGATAATAACTCATTAATATCTTATTTTTGACCCTCAAGTTCCCATTTCCATACCAAGGTCACATTTTTTAAAGCACAAGGAAAATTTGAATTACTTCTACAACTAATAATAAATCTATTAGAGTTTCACATATCTTGAGAGTATATTGATCTTTTAATCGAAAAATTAGCGGGGCTTATACAGGCCATGTAAATTTGTTAAAGAGCCTAAAGTTGATCACAGCTACTCCGAAGGAAATATTGGAATACCCATCCTCTCGAACCTCCAATAAATCTATCGTCTCAGATAAACTGGCTCACCTCCACTCACTTTTATGGAAAGTATACGCCACGATATAGTTTTCCATTCTTGTGTCTTTCTTTAATTGTTCCGATTAGGAGATAATCTATTCCCCTAGAAATGGATATACTCTGACATAAGTCAATTATTTGCGACAATCCCGGGGATTGATCAAGAAATCACATAATTTACAATAGTAATGATTCAGGTAAATGGGGAATGAAATGCATATAAAAATGTATTTTACTATTTTCCACCCTCGTTTAGTACACATCTGTGTCAAGATACATCGGCCAAGTTAACTGCAATGTCTTCTCTTTCGCAGAGTCATACATATTTCTCTAAAATAAATACAGATGGCTACCTCAACCTCTATTATTGGCTCATACAGTAACCAAGAAGAAGTTTGTGACTGTCTTAAACCGACGAGAAAGGTTGCCATGGGGTAGTTCAAGTACCAACGCAAATGAATAGGAATAGCCATATTTTACCCTTTCGGCGTAAATAACGGATCACCGTATTCAGCGATCAGTATTTCACGAGCGTTATTCTCCTCAGCCAGCTATTCCGCTCTTCATTATGGCCTGCCGCAAAACATCCTCAAGTTACTTCCGCACCACACCCTACACAAATCTTGTACGGAATTCCTCCGTGATTGGATTACCTGTGATGAGAGGAGATATATTCCAAACCACCTGACCAGTGGTTTGGAATATATCTCCTCTCATCACAGGTAATCCAATCACGGAGGAATTTCGTGTCTGATTGGCATATGGCCTGGAGTCAGCAGTGGGTGAAATGTGAGTGATCGAGAGGTACAAGATTTGTGTAGGGAGGAGATATATTCCAAACCACCTGACCAGTGGTTTGGAATATATCTCCTCTCACACAGTGTCTGAAGCACTAGTCTTCCCCGTGCTCGCAATCAGTCCTCAGCATCCTCCTGAACTCCGTTCATCCATTTCCTCCTAACTCCCCCTTAATCAATTCCAGACGGTAGGATATGCTTCTCTATACCGGTTCATCTCTTTCTCTCAGAACCTGAGTCTACCCACCGCATTCACTGGTCTTATTTTAGCACCTTTCCTCGTCTAGAACAGTTTGCATTCTGTAACGTTATTTATCATCTAAGTTTTCATGACATAAATCAAAACAAACACAATTTGCCGCTGTCTTAAAAATAAATTAACATATGAAACGACCTTAGGCTGTGAAAAAATTACTCTGCTTTCAGAAAGATCATACTGAAGCTCTGAAGTACCATTGTGTGGCCTCAGTAGAAATGCAGGTTTAATAAATATGAATAGCTAAAAACACAAATTAGAGTGGAATAATTTTCAAAATAATGTATTTGGGACTGAAACCCAGGAAATGCGTGCAGGAAATTAAGCTCGGTGAATACTATATAACGCAGTATTTCAAAGAGGTCATCAAACTTATCAATGGCACACAGCTTAGTTAGAAATATTACATTCCCGAAAATTCGATAATAACTTCCAAAAATCCCATTAAAAATGCTACAACAGAATAAAATGATCTGCTGCGCTCTAACAGAAGTGAGCGTTCGAGGATTTATTATAATCGCTTACATAACTGTATATATCGTCAAAAAAAGCCACCATACATTAAAAAATCGTAAAAAAGTAATTAATGAAAAGGAGTTAGGCGGACGTATTACTTTTCATGATTTCTTTAACTCAGTGGACGAAATTGGATTGAGTAATTTTCAACAGCTAAACAATTCTTTTGTATATTATTCCTTATATACTTCCGAAGGGATAAATGGCAAGAAAAAAATGAATTTTCTTAGAGAGTGATTATTATCAAAGTGTCCAACTGATTTAGCAATCTAAGGTCAATGAAAAGTGAGGGAATATGGCCAAGCAGCTTTAACCTACATTCCAAATAAGCACCGATGCATGAAAAAATAACCACTAGCTATCTACTTATCCCGATGAGATTCCAATTACAAAGAGCTAGCTAGCGGAGGATAATGCTGAGAATTTCCAAGTGGGTTCCACTCGTTGAGCATATGCGTGCCAGTGGAATGAACCGAGTGGTTGTTACCCGCCAATTTGCAGCAACTTGCTCTCCATTGAAAAAAATGAAAACAAAAAAGGAATAAACGAGCTCGGCAAACTGAGACCGCGAGTCGTGAAAGAGATAGGGCGGGTGTTCGCCGATGCAAGGAACACATACCCCACTGACGCCAACAACCCCATCCTCACCCGCGGTCACTCGACTCAAATCGATACGCACTCGTTTCCCGGGCAGAACACCGCGCGGAAATGCCGCGGGCGCCCCTCCACCCTCTTGCCCACGACCGCAGTCACACGCGCTCTCCTCACGGATTGAGAGAACACACGAGGAATGAAGGGGCTTCACCTTCCCTCACACGCCTTTTGCCCCCGTTCGAGTGCCTCTCGCCTTGCCCTTCATCTCCCGGGAGAGACCGCTGAAAAACAGTCGCCGGCTCCTTCGTCCCAAGGTCAAGGACGAGGAGAGCGAGGGAGTTGATGTAGCGGCGGTAGTGGCCTGCGCGGCGGAGGAGGAGGGAAGGGAGCGATTGCGTGGGCGGGGACGCAGGCGCTTCTCACCCCCTCCTGGCACACGGCCACACCGCCCCTCAAAACCACCCCCCAGCCAGCTCGCCGCGCGACCGCTTTCTCCCCGCGCGCGAGAGGGGGCTGCCGCCGCCGGGTAGTCATTCACTCGGCTCGGCCGATCCCCCACGTGGCGGCCGCGAATCCAAACAAAGCAAGGAACTCCACTCGGACCTCGGCGAACGTCTCGCATTCCGCGCGGATGGCAAGCCAATATTTGCGGTGGTCTCATCCAAAGTTTTTATCAAAGAATTTCAAATAGACCGTGAGTAAAAATTTAAACTAGTTCTTTTAAAGTTCGAAGCTGATACTTTTCCGAATGGCGTAGGAAACACTTTGCCGACCAAACAAGTATGTTTATAGCGTCATTTTCCCCGCGAAGAACTTTTACTGGCAAACCATTTTGTCTAGATAGCCTAGTTAGTTTCTATTTCCCTGATTAGAGGTTGTTTTTACTATCCCGAATACTAATCAAAGCTCGTCTTTACTTTAAGAAAGTATTAAAGAGGCAAGTTGTCTTGCCGACTTTACTTTTTGAAATTCTAATAGCACTAGCAAGCTTCAATTCCCATTAAAAAAGGTAACAACAAATTAAATCTCCCTAAACCTTTAACACAATTAAGTTACGTATGTTTGGCTACGAGTCACCTCTTCCACATATCTTAGAAAAGGCTTGTTGGGCGCACAATGTATATACAAACTACATAGATTAATTCTGAGCTCAGAATGAAAGACGTTCTATCGTCACACATAATTTTCTTTTTTGAATGTTCTTGCCTGTCCGAATACATCAATTATGATCGCAAACTTGCGTTAATGATATCACATGTGTTTTGCTATACTCAAACAAGACTATAGCAATCAGTAGTGGTATATAAAAATGATTCTCCAGCGAAGATGCTGCATTAATTAATTGAAGGTTATTTCTCGAAGAGATGAAAACAAGCACAACTATTATGATATCCTGAGAGTTTTGTCATCGATAAAGTTTCACCACCGCTAACTGGTGAGAATTATTTAAGAATACATCCAGCCAATCGACAAACTAAGGTGCATCTTAATAAGTTTTCAAGGAGAGATTTTATTTTTAATTAATTTAATTGTTGGATGGATATCGCAGAATGAAATTTTGAGAGTAATTATTTTTGCAAAATGAGTGAACAACACAGAGGCAAAGACAGAACACGATGAGATTTAGACAGCATGCAAAAAAGTAGGAGACAATTCTGTTGGCTTTGGAGACTGATGCAGGAAATTCATCAATGAAATCATAAAACAGGAATTACAGATACGAAGGGAAAAGGTCAGGCAGACTAAGCACACAGGAACCAGATGACTACGGGCACTCGAAGTTAGTCAGAAACATTGTCACAACGAAACAGGCAGTTAAGTTCAGGAGAGCTACAAAATGGCAATTGTAGACACAAAAACACAAAAGGGGCATGCTACGCCGAAGAGCTACACGATCAAACAGAGCGTAGGAGAATTACATCCCAGTAATGGGTAAGAAAGAAGAACCACGATCAACTAATCCACGCACTGGAGAGCTAATTATGTAATTAAGCTGTTCCGCGAAGTGTCACTAATGGTCGCCACTAACGCACTCCGCGGGATTAATAGCAAAAATAATCCTAACCACGCAGGAAAAAAGGCAAAGAATTAAACCTCCTCCTGTCTTCATAGTTTTTTGCATAAAAATTCTTATATCTGTACATCAACCGTACACACTCCTTATTTCACATTAAAGGTTGAAACCGTCCGATGCTTGAAGCAATCTCTATGCTAATAGGATACACCGAAGATACAGGCTCCAGTTATGAGCTAAATGACCTTCAGCCATTGAAGCAATTTTAAATGCAATTACCTACCTTCAGTTATCAGGATAAAGATCGAGGTTGTTTCGGGGTTATGAAAACATCTTGCGAATTACCCATACATCTCTAACAGCGGCAACAAAATGCACGAGTTAATAAAAGCCTGATGACTTGTAATATGAATTGCTGTGGAAATTTCAAATAGGAATAAGTCGTTCCGCTCAGACACATCATTGGCCATTAGGGGCGGCAGCTGACTAATGAGGTAGTTTGCATAATTACGAATACTTGGGAACACGTGTGTCGTGGTTGCGGTGCAGCTTATATTTCAGGGGACATCTTACACACAGGCTTTTGCCCTGTGTTATTTGTTGGCCTCCGTACCTTACTTGATAATTCGAGTGTAAGTTGGTAAGGGAAGCATTTTAAGGGGAAAGGAAAAATGATGTTGAGAAATCCAGAATATTTAACGTGAAAGTTGAAGGTAACGTCCAGTCTGAAGAACAGAGCACTATACCTCGAAGCGCTCTAAACTTAACACCGCCAGAGAAAATTCAAATAAAACATATCCGCCACTGTAAAATTTGAACCTGGGCCTTCGGGATGTTAAGATAGGATCCACTCAGATCACCAATAAGTTAAACATCACAGTGGTTTGCCAAAGCAGTAATCTCCCATGAGAACATAGCTATTTATAAACTAATCATTTCCTAAAATATTATGGAATAGGATTAGTATAATCAATAATGGAGGACGATTAAGACTACTTTCCGATGATGTGTGTTTCACGAAGAGATCTCACATTTTCTCACAGGAGACTTAGTAGCTGATTTGACCAAATCTATTGATATCATTTGAGGATTGAATTAAGATTACCAACGTAATTTCAATGTTTAGGTAGAACTTTAAAGCTGATTCTCATCCAACCACACAACTAAGACACAAGGCATACCCGTTGTTCATTTCCCTCCCATGATTTTCAGCGCGTGACTCATTATAAATTCTCAACTTATCCCGGAAAACGATTCAGAGAATGAGTATCAAACTACCAGATTACATGCCTGCCCGAATTTTTACACTCTTCAAAAAATAAAAATAACTATTTCGAAAGCATTAATTATCTTCATCGCTTAAAACCATATCAATTAAGGAGAAAATTTGAGTGCTTTCGAAAAAGGCAATACAAAAAGTGTTTTTCCTAAATTAATATGTCAGAAAAATAAAAGAAAAAGATTTGATGCAACCAGATGAGAAATAGAGTAAATCAATAATGTCATTTGATTCTAATAACCTTCAGCACGAAATCATACCACTGACAACGAGTTTTCTCCAAAAGTTGATCTTGGATCACCGCTAACTAGTGAAAAATTCTGCATAATCTTATAGACTCAGGCAGAAATGAGAATACTAACACATGAACTATTAGTATCTCATCTTGTATGAACTTGAGCAAAAAAAGTCGAATAAAGACTTGAATTTCACGTATCCCAATTGCTAGTCATTTGTGAAAGATTACTTTAGCCTGCGTTCTTAAAGTACTAAATTTCTAGTAAAAACATTGACCCAGTATAATTATTGATAACAATAAGGCCTATAAAGGCGTTTTCTTGGGCTATCCAACGGTAAAAGATTTTTGTTGAACGTCAATTTCTTGTCTTCTTTATTTGCAGTCGATACCGTAAAACGAGAATTTTGAAATAAATGTATTAAATAATTGACGTAATAATTAATACATTATCATTTCATGTAAAAAGATGGAGTATGATCAAGTGCGTAACATCCTTTTAGTGTCACCTTCACTTATCGCGTCAATTGGCAGCGTTCACCAAAATACGTCGCGATCGCAGCGGAGAAATCAAATATCCACGAGCAGGTGCAAAGACGAATTTAGCTCCTGGATCCGAGATGACCCCGATAAAAAGCACCAGCACGGCGAGCGCAATCTCGACTCCGAAAATACTCAAACGTGACTGGAGTCCGGGGCACACGACGATACTTCCCCCTCGCTCACGGGGCCCACGTCCTCAGCACCAACGCACCATTGCGGACCCACGCTAATGATCGGAAAATAATTAGCCGCTCCGATCCGCGGACCGTGAAAATTTCCGGTCTGTTTGCACTGCGCAAATTTTACGATCGGCATCCGATTGCGATTAAAAGCGTTGGGGTGGCGGAGAGGCTGGAACGTGGGGAGAGATGTGGGGTGGTGTAGGGATGGGAAAGGGGCGGACCAGGAGGGAGGATGGATGGCGAGGGGGGAGGGCGGCGAAGAAAAAGGCGGAAGTGGGAGGAACAATCGCCGGAAAGAGAGGTGAAGATGTTCGGCGAGGAGAGTGAGAAACGGAGGGGATGGGGTTGTCGAGAAACACAAGGAGAGGGGCGGGGGGGGAGTGGGGGAAGGGCGGGAGAGGAATCTCATCGCAACGCAGGTAGTACGTCATGTACGGACGAGCCTCAAGGTCAAAGGCAAGCCCTTGTAAGGATTAGACTGCGCACAGATTGAACAAGCCCCGAAATTGATGGGAGCAGTCATGTCGGGAAGCATGCCTCGTTTAATCGGCTCACGAACAAGGCACTCACGACTCGCATTCGGCCATTAAGTAACCTGCTCCAATAAAACCGACACCAAGGCCGGAAATATAAAATAATAATATGGAAGTTATTCACATTCACCAGGATGTAACTGATATTATGCATATTGAATATAAGAACTATCAAGTTCAGGTAATCCTGTTGAACTCAAGTCTAATTCTAAGAGAAGTTGCCAGCATGAGACCATCTGAACTCTCCGAATTCACGCCCTGGAGCCTGAATAGGGGCGCATCCATCATCCAAGTAAAATTATTTCTCTGTCAAAGAATGAACGATCTCGTTTTTGAAAGCTCGTTTTCCACTTGATGGATACCGCCTCAATCGTCTGGCTGTATCTGTTCTGAAGAGGGAGCCGCGCAAATTGATTTTGAATCATAAATGATTAACACAGATGTGTATCATAATACATCAACAGCCATAAATTATGGCACCCACAGTACAAATCAATTTAACAGTCCGAGAAGCAGAGCACTTTGGTGATATGCATTGTTAAATTCATTGGCTCCTACATTCAAGTCACACTTATCTCACGTGAGACATTTATGGCTCGAATGCCACACCTCATACTCCGTATGTTTGAGCCTGAACTAACCAGCCTCACTTATGATGGGGCGTAGGAAATTTTCTTCAATTTAGATGTCATCAGTGCACACAGTAGGAGGAAGTGGTTCAGTCACGAGATTATCTCCTTAACCATTCCCCGAGATGCAATCAAGCCTCTACTTCGATAGGAGAAGTATATTACAAGTGATAAAGTAGCTATGAAGAGATGACGGAGCAATTTGACTCGTTAACCTAATGTTCACAAGTGGGCATAGTATATACCTCGGTATCCCGCTTCAGGAAAATGAACAAATAGTTCACTAGTCCTCGACGTATATTTTGTATCCTAAGTAGTTTAGATGAGCTGGACGGACACACAAGATATTAGCAATAGATATATATAGCCTCACTATCGACTTAACAAATTACAAATTACCTTTGTAATCACCAAACTAGAACATATAGATATTACTCCGTCATCGGTTTTCCGCAGAGTTAAAAGGCTAAAGAGTCAAGATTAAAGATGAAAAAAAGATCTCACCATTAAAAAAGGTAATTGAAGTACATGCAGTGCACTCAGCCAATAATTGGAGTCCTTAAATATTATTGGTAAAAACCTAAATAACTTGCATCATTCTTCTGAAACATCAGCAGATATATCAACGCACTCCCTTTAGGAGAGGTATTTCAAAGACAGCCCAAAAACACGCAGTTGCATTCAGGACGTCGAGATTAAGCCGGTAGGACGGCCTCTCCTGAACTGGAGATTCAAACACGTCATGCCATTGAGATTGGAAGTTACGTTGGAGAGGTGGAGTGGGGAGGTGGATAGGTAAATGGAAGCAGACGCACACGCAGTGTCGTACCTCAGCTGCAGAGAGTTTGGGAGCGAGACGAGGGAGGAAACGATCGATTATCTCGGAGAATGGGAGTCGGACTATACGGGAGGGATGCCGCATCTGGATTTGGAGGGGGGGCACGGTCCAGCCAAGGAGGATCCATTCGAGAGGATAAGACAAGAGGAGCAAAAGAGGGAAAAGAAGCGAGGCGAGAAGGTATGCGGGAGGAAGGTACGAAATTCCTTCCGTGGGATGAAGCTGTGCTTCACGAGAGAAGGCCTGGCATTATCTCCCTTCTGCAGACCAAAACAATGAACAGGCGTTCCCCACGGAGTCTCTTCCGACGCTTAGGCAGTGGTCACCACTTAAAGCATTTTCATCTACTTGAGGATATTTTTAATTCTTTAGTCCATCTGAATGAATACCTACGCGTATCGACAAAAATCAGCATGAAACATGAGTGTACCAACTGGAACGCCCAAATCTCGTTGTGTTCTCAGGAGAAAAGTAATAGAAACATTACCAGGTATTTGAGGTAATGGGTAATACAACACTTTAAGTTTTTACAAAAATATCAATAAAATTTAAAGCAACCTCTCTGGTATCACGCAATACGTCTACCAATAGTCAGTATTTCATTTCCATCCAGTTGCGCTCCAACGTGTCCGGTTAACGGTTTAGACTGCTTCCATAATCCTGGCACGGAGGTCATTACTTCATGATGTAAACTAAGTTCTTACCGTATCCCACAAGAAGAAATCCAACGGAGTGATTTCCGAAGAACGTCGAAGTAGAACTAACCCATCGGTCTTTTCCCATCCACAACTCTAACCATTTGATATATATTGAGAACCGTTAGATATATATTGAGAACCCCTGCGTATTATGCTAGGTTTGATCATCTTAACAAGATTAGAGAGATAGATTGTCGTACCGATAGATTTGAAATGTCCTTTTTCCCTCGTACTATAAGAGAGAACAATAGGCAGCGTAGCAAAGGGATAGGTAGGTGAAATATAGTTGGAGTAGTCTGTAGTGTATGATGCATGTAATAACAACCAATAATCCCTTCCTTATTATGTAGATACTAACCATCTAGCTCCATGTGACCCTATTATCTAGCATATCTCCCTTAAATATCCTACTTGCATGTCAATAGTGCATGTTTCGTGATCTTCACCCCCTGCCACACACCCTCGTGGTGGCTCGCAGGGTATCACGTAGATGTAGATTTGCTTCCAAGCGCGCCGCACAATGAGTGACCAGTGGCGTGGTGGCGTGGGGGGTGCTAGCCTGTTGGAAAAGTAAGTTGGCGCTCCAGACAGAGACCGAAAGAAGCGGGACAGTTATGGAGGCAGTTCAAACGAATTCATGACTCAGGAAAACCAACAAAACTGAGAAAAATTCATTGAGAGAATTTTTACACTCCAACGAAATTAGGGACACCCTGTACATCTGTCATGGTTAGCACCTAAGACGAAATAACTATCACAAAAAAACCACCAACTTCATGATAAGTAGTCGACTGTTCAATCTATAAAATTTCTCTCTATCTACTGTTGTACCTTTCTTCCAAATGTGGGTGCTGCAATTGTAAAACTCTCTAATTATTACGGGCATGTTTCATGGTTAACTTATTAGGCCATATTATAAATCTTCGTGTACTTATTTCACATTAAGGAATACATTTCATGGATTATCTTAGAACCCCACCAGTCGAACTATGATAGCAACAATACCAGAAAATTCAGTCCCATGAAAATGCTTTTGTTTAACGGACGAAATTTTAATGGGCGCTGAGGAATGTGAAACGGAAATCTTTTTCACTAACATCTCGATCGGCCGAGGGAATACAGATTTCAAAGGAGAAAACTAGAATTAGAAACTCAAACTTATGGATGAATGGCAAATACAACAACGTAATCATACACCGGTCCTGAACTTAAGTTAATAGCTTTTATCTCTGAATAATATACTTCTAGCCGGTGGAATTCTTTGTGTCTCTTTGAATAACGGATAAAGGCTCCTTGAAGGCACAACCATGGATCCGCCTCAATGGCAACGACCTCCCTCTTTCACCAGAAAAAAATACAGCTCTTTTAGTAAAAAAAATATTATTTCCACTTCAAAAGAATTCTGCGATTCAATGCCGATTCCAATTAAGACATTGAGATATACCTTTCCAAAATCCATGAACCCCTGAAGAGGGGTGAGGCGATAAAAATCTACGGGGCCAGGATATAAAGGGAAGGGCAGAGTGAAACTTTCACCTGCCCTTCATCTGCCCTTGTTGACCAACCCTCGCTCCTTTATACTCAATGCCCTTCCTTCCCTTTCACTCAATACCAAAAACCATATACTTCTCTCCCATTTTATCTCCCGTCTTACATGTGTACTTTGGCTCACTTCGGATGACTGCCACACCCTAAACTTGACCCCACCCATTCTGGATGGTGGAGGGAAGTTGAGATGATTTTCGGTTCCATTGAAGCGATGAGAAGAGCGCAAGAGGGCGGGAGGGTGGAAGATGAGAAGCTCGGAACGTGAGGGGGGCGGGTGGGAAGGATAACGAGCGGTGGGAGGGAGAGCCCCTCCCCCCCACCTTGTATCTCCATCGACAGGAGGAGCAGCGTCGCCGCTGCCGCCGCAGGACAGCCCGTCCGATATTCGGAGCGAGATCGGCCTTCCGGATCGCATTTCTGTGCGGTCAATATGCGCGCATTCGATTAGACGCGAGGCAAACCCCCGTGGGACAAGTGCATGATTCAGTGAGCACGGGTAATCTCATGTTCGGCGGTGAAATCGGTTTCGAACTCTAAAAAAGGTAAGGTTGGCAAACCGGATAAATATTTCAAGCATGCGATGAAATGATATGTAAAAAATATGCTTGAGGTATACCCATTAATTCCTCTTTCAATATTTTTACCCTTATTCTGATTTGGCGAGTGATTAATTCTCTAATAACTCATTCCTTCGGACTGTTCTCGTTAATAAAAAAAGAAATGGATCCATTGACTCAATAATAAAGTCTCGCCAAAACGATGATCCAGATGATTCAACCATGAATGAAGACAGTGAAGCCAAAGAATTTCATTAAAGACAGTCGGCTTAGAGTTAATTATGCCAGTAATACAAAAATTTATCATGTCAATGGATGAGCATCCAAATGATACCGTTCAAAAAGCAAATTGAAAAATAGATCGCTCGTTCATCACTTCTCAAAGTATTCGTCAAACAGATATATCGTGATAATCAAGTTGTCCGCAGCATCGAGGGTTGCGGCAGCACTTCGCTGCCTCGGGCATATTAAATATTTCAAAATGGCTAGCTCGCCGAGCCGTGACGGAGACTTTCCGCATGAACAGAGGCAAATTTCCCCGTTACGTACGACCACACACCGCACACGCGTACAAAAGCACCACCGCTCCCTCCCAATTTCCACGGTCCAATGCTCATCCCGAATCCAGTCCCTGCCGCCCACCCCTGCATCAATTCGGAATGGCTGACTGAGGAAAGAGACCGCTAATTAAAATACGACATATCATGAGGCCTCAAATTCTCCCTCGAGGAAGCAACGAAACGATCCCTTTCAGCGTATAGGACTCAAGTCACCAGCAGTCATGTATTCTAATTTGGTTTCCTCAACGAGATGAGTAGAAATAGTTCATTCTTCATATTTGAATCTTCAATTAGTAGACCCATAAAAAATAAAAATATAAGTTACCCATTCAGGTACTTCTGGAATGAAAACATAATGCAAGTATGGACCGGAACTGGCATCAACATCTCCTATGAGCATATTTAGAATTATCTTCATCAATCAGACCATTTTTTCAGTGAACCACACAGCTATCCATCCACTTGCGACGGTGAAAAGAGTTTCACAAAGTAAAAAACCATACATTACCGGGTACGGATCATCTATGGTCATAAAAATGAATATTAGAAGATATTATGATGATATACATCTGAGAATGATTGTTTAGAGACTCTGTCATTGGCTAAAAATAAATTATTAAAACACTGGGTAGAAATAGTATGGAGAGCAGTCATGAAATAAATAGTACTTTGTAATTACCTTTGCTCGTCAGCGAGAATTAGGGGCGACATTGAACAACATTTTCACTAACCAAGCAGAACAGTGAAGGACGAGTGATTTGAATGCATAATACTCTCACAATTTCATGGAGTGCTCCAAAAGAGTCCAGTAAACTATTAATCCAAATGTAACACGTCTTGTATTTTGATTCTGATAGTTTTCCGGAGAAAAATTGATGGAATCTAAATAAGGGTATTAAAAAATATTAGATATTCAAAGACGACCGATTTAGCCGTTAATTTCATCTTTTCCAAATGAAATCCATCGATTTCCTGGGAACTTAGTCCATACAAATTCATGCAGTGGCCCCAATAAAATTTAATAGACCAGTTATAAAAACCGGATTGACTCGTTTTCCTAATTCACCGAAAATAAAGCCATGACGCTCACACACGAGTGAGGTGGATTTGGAACCCTTGAAATCGCCATAGCTCGTGGAAAACGCTAACAATACACTTTCAAGGATATGAAAATAAAAAATATGGAAGAAACTAATGTATAATTGTGAAATATCTTTCAGTCTGAAAAAAGGGATATCATGTCAATATTTTACAATTGCAAATGGGTGAGCGGTGGCCGATATCCTGGCCTGTGAACGACACCTTTATTTGATATGAAGTAGAGTTCGACAGTAGTCTAGAGGTTTTCTACGTTTTTTTATTTTAATTTTCTTTTCAGACAAATGATTTCATTTCTCAGAGCAACTTAGCACCTTGGATGTATTTGATTATAGAGTCATTCTAAACAGTCCTGGATGGCAATTCGTGAGATGGTTGGTCAGTTCACAGTTTTGGGTACCACCTCGATGAGTTTTCTTACTGCACCACCCCAAAATCTTACTAGTAGGAGGAATAAATATAAGTAAAGAGTATTTCCGGTCACTTTCAACACTTCCGAAAAGAGATCGAACATTGAAGGCTATTTTGTGGCTATTTTAAGATCATTTTGAAAAGTAATAGTAATTTTAAGTAAATAGTACGAATAATATTTTCCATGAGGCGGCGGTACGGCGCAAACTTGATGCCTATTACCAGAATTCACCAAATTGTGTCACGACACTATTGCATTCACCAGTACGAAAGGAAATATATTGCGAAAATAAGTTTAGAACGGCAGAGGCATGACCTATGTGAATCATCTGAAAGAGCAGCAGCATAATGAGGACTTTCCATTGTAAAAATATTCCTTCAGAGAAAGAAAATTAAAACTCAAGGTTTAATATAATGCCGAATTCACCCACATCAGTGAGCCACCAAGAGGAATATCCGATAAAATTATGCAAGCGTTGCAAGCCGAGCGAAAAACGCAGTCACCAGAAACTACACGGGGAGAATATATGGAGCTCGAAGATGAAATCCAAGAAGCTTGCCATTATCACGACGACTTTGAGGGATTTGTGGGCGTATGATTCTGAGGCGGGGATTTGGGAATGAAAGAGAGATAGAGAGGGGGAGGGAGAGAGGAGGAAAAGAGGAGAAGAGAAATATGGAATACGACGAGTTCCGAGAAGAGGAGCAAGGAAGGGTGTAGAGGATGGGATTGAGGCGGGGGAAGGAGGGAGGGGAGAAATTTTGAGCCCCATGGAAGAGTCGCCACTTCGAGGGCGATACTTAAATATGGGCGGGTGAAGAGGGGAAGAATGGAAGGTAGGACCCGCGGAAGGGCAGGATTAAAAGGGGGGGGGTATATGAGACGGAGTCGGGAAAAAAAATAGTTCACAGCCGACGAGGTATTTACGCGGCGGCGCCAGATTGTCGCGCTGCCCGACGGGATATTCCCCCAAAGAAGCGCAGAGAGGATAAGAGAACGCCCGGCATCCAGGAATAAAAGGAAATATTGGGTGGGAGTTAAACTGAAATATATTTAATTCGTATTGCGGATCGCCAGAGCAAATTATTTTATTGATAAACTGCAATAGAACAAATACATTCGCGAGTGCGAATATCTCCCGGCAAACTACTTAGCCTTCCCGGATAAAATGTTCGTTTCAATGTGAAATCATCCATATTGTTGAGAGCAGTACCATATGATATTGCGAGCCATTCATATTCTGGTGGTTCAAGAGAATTCTAAATGGTTAAGCCGAGTGAACAATGAATTTCACATTCTATGCTCAAGTAAAAGATAATAACAATATAGAGATTCTTAAACCAAGAGCAGAGAAATTAACTTATTTATCCATATGGAATACACGCAATGAAAAAAATGAGCATTGGGTAAAAACTCAAAGAAGCTCGAGCCAAAAAATCTCTCACAAGAATAAGTTCCGAGAAAACGACGCCGCATTCATTCGTCACCAAATGTGGAATCTCCCACTTAATATGACAGATGACACATCAACTCAGCCTATGTTACCAGAGAGCCTAAAATAAAAACTCCGATGCAGCAAGATCATTCATTTTCTTTCTGGGAATGGCCCAGTAGTTCAATGAATTTGGTCATTTTACGCATGGGGATACGACGCAAATTTAACCTGATAACAGCACCTTTATTTGATAAGAACACCGAAAACTGTTCTCATTCATTGTAATTACAAATTTTAAAAGTCGGATTCCAAGTTGTAAGATAATCCATACAGGTGTACGTCAATTCTTTAACTCTAGTTCCCAAAGGAAAAAAGTACTGGTTAAAATAAGCCAGTCGCGGTTAGCGAGAAAGTACTTTGCTCTATAAGAGAATGACAGCTAGGTACGTAAAACTTCAACTTTAAAAATGGAGTAAAAACAATGATAATACCTTGAGTCTTAATGGCCAATTTCATAATATGTGATGCCTGAAAATGAGATTTTCCTAGATCCAATTTCTTGGCAAAACGGACGAATGATGCCAAACGTTAAATGACCACAATAAGGGGGTTAGAAGACTTGAACGCATTCCCCAGTCCCAGCAACAATTTTCCCATTACCGCTACCTAACGCAGGGCTCGCCACATGTCAAACGGTAGGGCATTTGGTCCAGTCCATTTCCACGAATATGACTCACTGATAAAAACCGCAGCGCGACCAGGAAATGTCTCGACCTCTCGGCGAAGAATAAGATGGTGGAGGAATGAATGCCCCCGGCGCGATAAATGACAGGTGGACAGGTGCTGACGCGCTCGACGGGAACTCACCACGGATGCAGAAAGGCCTCGGCCGAGCGTTAAATTGTAAGAGTTGAACGCAGCTAATTGAGCCCAAATGGGGGATTAATTATGAAATTCTCAAGAAGGGTTGAGCATAAACCGGCACCAATTCGCTTCATAAGTTTGACGTCAGACCTAACTATTTTAATTTCGCTAATTCTTCTAGTGTAAAGATAATGCTAACTAACTTTCTTTATTGGAGGCATACGCCGGATTGGTGGTCCAAAGGTGGCTGATGCGTATATTGCTTCTTAGAAGGGGATTTGTATACCGGAGCATTTCGATCTTAAATTGGATGGCTGAAGGCTTTGGCAGCGTTAGCATCTAAAACCCTTATCCACCACGAATTCATTCATCACTATCCATTATTTCAAAAGCTCACTAAATTAGTGGAGGCCAGGGGATCAATGTATAGATAATAAAAGAGAGAGGAAAGAACTACCAGGGAGTAAAGCCTGAATCACACGATCATTTTTTCCATCCCTCTGAGAGATAGTTCCAATGATAGCTTTTCATGTACCGTGACAATGATAGCTTGAGCTATCATTTTCTGAATCACACGGTCATTTTTGCTGTCCCTTTTTCCATCATTTTTTCCGTCTCTTTTCGCATCATTTCTATATGTTTACTACTCTCATTCAATTGAAAGCCGAACGTGGCGAGTCGCTCTTTGCGGCTGAGCGCTCTGATTGGCTAAATGAGATGATGCCTCCAGGCACGGAAAAAGAGACGTGCCCAGTGATGGAAAAAGCGATAAGGATCCCTATCGCTGGAGCCATCCCTGACTTTGTTCTCGTCACACGATCATTTTCGAGCGATCATTTGAGCTCTCATATGAGCTATCCCTTAGAAGGGACGGAAAAAATGATCGAGTGATTCAGGCTTAAGGGAACTAGCATAAGATGGAGATGGATGGAGAACTGCAGTCAGCTAATCTTAGGATTGAACGACCGATGAAAGACTAAATATGTTATAAGAATATGACAGCTATAAATCCGGTCAATTTAATAATTTAGCAAAATACTAATGACAGTATCCCATTAAATACTCGTGAAAATTGTTCATAAATTATCATTTGAGAAGACAAGTCCTAAAAACCTGATCCGAAGTAAATACGAATGTACTCCTTCACACAAAAATGAATTCGTTTTACCGATAACATCCGAAGAATCCTCAAACATTCACGAGGTTCGTTCCTCGAACAGATCCTGCCGCAGTACATACCACGGGGTCGATTACTCTCCGGTAAGTAGACACGAACATTAACACGGAGCGTGCATACAGCTTGAGACGTTTCCAACCATGGAATCTTCAGCGCAGGGGAAGACAGAGACTGCGTCTCACGTCAAGTCCTTCGACGCATCCTCGAGCGCTTCAAAACCTATAACTGATGAGGGTGTGAAGGGCTTTACGAGCGGGGGAGTAGAGAGAAGCGTAAGGGGGGAGGGAGTTATGAGAAGAGAGTGCTCAAACCAAGTGGACTCCCACCAATCCCTCGTGCACCCTCCACTCATCCGGGCGTTCCTTCGGGTGAGCCACCGGAGGAGGCGACGAGAGGAAAGGAAATCCTCCTTGCCTCGAACAAGAACTGACACTTCCACGACACCATAGATAATTTCCCTCTCCTAAAAAAACATCCTAGACTCAGTGGCGGATCCGGGTTTGGTCCAAGCGGGGGAGGGGGGGGGGGCAAACCGGGAGTCTGAGGGGAATACCCCCCAGCTAAAGAGGAGTTCGGGGGATAATTTCAATTTTATCTTGTGTAAGTTTCGACCCACTTGGGGGGGGGGGGGCTATAGCCCGCTTAGCCCCCCCCCCCCCATAGATCCGCCCCTGCCTACACTGATCTCCGCTTGATATTTGTTTCGGTTGTATTTTGACACGCTGCTGTTATGTTTTTCAATGTATAGGTACATAACAGATGAATGTGGAAGCCAAGAGAGAAGCCGATAAATTTTCATCAGTAAGTTTTCACGGGGATACCTCCTGACACTTACATGACGGGAGAGTAGCTAACAACTGAACTGTGCTCACACTCGGCCCGTTTAAGCCAATCCATGCATGCCTTGGGTTGGTTTCGTGATCTGGAGCTCGGTGACACGACAACTACAAAACAGGAATGGCCTTCACTCTTACACGGAGAATGGTCAAGGTATTCTTCACGAGTGACTTTTAATCTCCTTGCTCAATTTCCTGGGTTAAGGGCTTAAACGGACTTATTAGAGGAGTTGAGGTAACTTTATAAAGAACATTCCACCCAAACAATACAATCGTTTCGAAAAAAAATAAAAGGTAAAAATGTAATTTAGCTATCGGGAGAAAGTAAACTTTAACAAAAGAAAATTCACTCTTCCGAGGCTTAAACCAATAAGCGAAAGCAAAAATAAAACGACTAAATTTAAAAAATTATTGCTAAAATAAATTGTAGCTTCGCTAATAAAACGGGAAGATCCCTCATTTCATATCGTTAACTCTGTGAGGTGGTAAACGGATTTACAGTGATTGGTGAAATTTTCCACAATGCAACGGAAAATTATAACACATATTTCGCAACAAAAAGAGTTTCCTTTCCTAACTAAATAAGACATAATTTCTGGAAAACATTTCGTTCAGAATGTATCTCAACAAAACCAAACCAAGCAAACAAAACAAAAAAAAACAAAGCCAACCAAACATGTTTTTTTTTAATCTCCCAGGGAATGTGCCAAAAAATTAGACACGATGATCAAAATTATTACTTCCTCCTCACATATGTCATGTACCAAAGCGAAAAGTCTTTCTTGTCTATGCAGTAAAATTATAGAACTCATTATTTTGGAGTATCACAATATCTGTATCATGGCAATGTACAAAATAAAATACTAAGAATATTTAATACAAAAATCATGCCATTTATGTTTAAAGAGATTTGAGGTCCTCCGTTTCATAGATACCGATGTTTGCAGAAAATCGTCATTTATGTATCATACTATGCTTCCTTGTTTATAAATATAGTCACTTGATTTTGTTAAACTGCCCCATGATAATGTGGATTTTAATTTTAATTTAAATATATGCACTACAATATGATCAAGTCAAAACGCCTGTAAACTACCTTATAGTGAAATTTAAATAATGTAGCATTACATTTCAATTTTCAACTTTTATAAAATCCACAACATTCATTATTATGCCAAAATTATTATTTTCTATTTTATCTAACTTTCGACTGTCGTGTAATTTTCTGTATAACCTTCATTTGCCATAAACAAGAGTTTCGATTGAACAAAGAAAAGTTACTAATATCTTTTTCATCTGTTCCACTCACGATTCCCAAGAGCAGAAAGTAAACAGCATCATGAAAGGATATGAATGGAATGCGAAGACATACATTAAAGGCGGCAATAAATTTTGGTAAAATAAAAGCGAAACACACGTATATAACCTTGTTGGACCACTTAATGGGAACTCTCTTCTGGCAACATCAGCTTCAGCTGGCTTATCCCGTTACTCGAAGCCATGTCAAGTTCCAAGTCAATTAAAGTCACCAAAAAAAAACAGAGGTGACATACCTTTCCTGTTAAATAAATGTCTGCCTTTAACAGTATATAGCAAGAAATGCACAACAAGAATATCCTTTTTCCCGAGGATTCTTTGTTCTGCAAAAAGTAAGAGATTAATGAAATCACAAATCAATGTATTGATGGGATTAATAGCATTACAGCGGCAATATTCCGAGCGCAATCAGGCTTCATGAACCATAAGCATTTTTAATCCTTCATTAAGGGATACCGCTAATCATTCTATTTATCATCAGTTACACTTTTAAAAGGCTTTTGAGAAAACATTTTCCATAGTAAAGATAAAATTTCTTTCAAAAATTAAACCTATCCACGTACGTAAGGCAACACCTGATGACTACCAGTGGGAAAACGAGTGCTCTCAACGGACTGGACGGTTGCAAATATGATGTGTGTTCCTCACTTGAGACTCAGCCTTAGAAATTACCGGTAATAGTACCAATGCACTCGAAATATGAATTCACGCTGACGTAATAACCACCTCTACACCCCGAGTTGATACAGCTGAAGTTTATCAAAGGAACGGCCCCGTAGTATCGCTCCGAAAAGCATGAGCTATAAAACTCCTCGATTGATGAGGCATTCTGGCATCCCAAAGTATAAATGCATAACGTGAAACATGTGAAGGTTCAACACGTATAGCATAGGTAGAACGGTGGAGTTTCTTTACTATACCGCCGCATTATGGAGGCATGATATGTTCCTGGTTCCGCGACCAGAATATTTTTCCACGGTTCACTTCACGTCAGCAAATATTTCGAATAAACCACACACAAATCCCGCGATCACCTAACCAAGAAAATTGTTTGTTTTTCAAGTATGGTCTTAAATCTAATGTATTTAAACGATTCAGAAAACCGTATGTTCATTGCATTTTTTAGGGCATCAACGATGAATAATTTGAGAGGTTATTTTTAAAAATTACATAGTGCTTTTTTACTGAAAGATATTTTTTCCATCATTTTTTCATTCGTATGAGGTTCAAAGACAATCAAAAAACCGTTTAATAGAATTTGCATAGGCGTAAAATTTACGACTCATGAAAGAGACGCTTTTACCCCGGAACACACCAGTCGCCGCGCGAAAACAAGACGCCGGTTTCCGCATCGCAATTTCTCCGGGAGGTTGTTCCGTGCACGTGGACGCTTCCGACGATGTTGGCGCTATTCACGAAAGCGGGGCGACGACCAGTAGGGAGGAAAGAGCACACTCATGCGCCTCTCTCGAGTCTTTTTTCTCCCTCTCTCTCGTTCTCTTCTCTCTCCGCGCGTCCTCCTTTCTTTTTCCGTTTTTCCCGCGTCGATATGTACACACACAAACACCTTGCCGAACCGCCACCATAACTGCGAAGGCCGCAAGAGGACCTTTTAGTAACGGCCCATCTCCTTTCCACCCCACCCCCCGGACTCCCGGGGAACACCACGCGTCAGGTGGCATCGACTGAAGTATCTCCCCCCTCCTTCGCCTCTCACTCGCCACACGGCCCGAGACTGGATTCTGCAACGGAGGGACGCTGCCCCCGACCTCTTTTTTTACAGAAAAAAATTGAAACGCCACTAAAGTTCGTACATCGCTTCCTCTCTATCTCTTTCACTACTTTTCTCGTCATGTCAACGCCCTCCAAGAGGGTAAATCGAAATGGCTCGGCGGCTAGAGTAATGGATTTCCAAGCGGAAGGCCCGGGTTGGAACCTCAGCGAGGGCGAAAATACTCCATAGGCAATAAAACTCCTATTGCGGAAACATATAGGTACGACACCGCAGTGGTATCAGTAGTACAATAAATTCACAGTGAAACGAGGTATTCGCTTGCACTGAAAGTCGAACCCCATTAACCAACCCAGGCCTTGGTTAGAGCACTTGGCGCAAAGTAGTGGGGTCTGGGTTCGAACTCTAGTGCAGATGAATGATTTTTTCACCAACAATTTTGCACAAGTGCGGGACCACTAGTGGATGACTCCGTTAAAGCAACTGCGCGGCCAGTCCCGCAGTTCTTTGAATTAGTCCTTAAGTTGAACACGCTTCTACCGCTTGGATCATTTCTCACTTGTATGCCACTTGAAGACAGGGACAATAGCACTCGGATGAATAGGAGGGATCGCCCCTTCGAATTCAAGCCGAGGCGAAACACACTAAATTTCATTAACCGAGGGAGCCATCGGCGTTTTAACCGTGGCAGGACTGCTGCCCATTAAACCTCGACAGAATGCTCAGCAGCCGTAAGGATCAGGCCAGTTGCGACGGGCTTCTCTCCTTTCTTCTATAATGCCCTTCAATCCTGTGACAATACATCAATGCCCTTTATCCCGGCATCCAGTCGCGCGGCTGAAATTGACCTTATTGTTAGTGGATACCAACACAAGAATGTGTAGAAATTTCATCACTTTATGGGACTCTAGAAGATATCTTCGTGATTTCATCTTTTGTGACCGAAAGTGAGCGTTCACATATGATTGGCATCTCCTACTCGAGTGGAAGAGGTGAAAATGTCTGAAAAATATACAAATTTTACGAGTGGGTATGAGAAGTGTGAAATATTAAGATGCCGGCTCAAATTTACAATTTTAATTGATCATTTGTTCAAACTTCCTACCAACTCACATGGGAGAAGCTGTCACCTCCATTGCCAAGCCCTTTTCTTCCCATCTCTCCCGGTCAAATCTGCTGAGAAATGGTAATCAGACTAGTCGAAAACGTCGATATCCAATCCATTATACCGCTCAGAAAAAAATGACGACGCCCTCACGGGCCCACTTCCCGGCAGCGTTCGCTCCGCGAAAATAAAACCTCGAATAGGACAAAAAAGTGAAACGACGCGCGATATAACAAACTCCCGTCGGGGGCGCTAGACGCTAGGGCCCACTGGCACGCCAACACCCCAGACTGGGGGGGGGGGGGACGCAGAGGCAGTTGTGCCCCCCGACCATGGTGGGAACACAAGCGGGAAATACAAACGATCGATGTTCGCGACGCGTCGCATCAAATGTCATTATCGACCATCGATCGAATGTCAATGCGACGGAATAAGCAAATCCTGTCCCTCCCATTCCTAACAACCCTCCTTGAAAATCCCGAGCCGCCGCCGCGCGCATATCAAAGTGAGACAATCGACTGCGGAATAAGGAATCAAACGGCTGGCGAAAAGGTGGTGGATGATCGCGTGAGAAAGAATGGCGGAGAAGAAGGTGTGGGAGGGAGCGGGGGATTCTAATTAAAAAGAACTATCCTGCGAGTTTCCGCAAGAACGTGTGACACACGGTGTTGCGACACCAATCATAGAAACGGATGGAACTGGAAGACAAATGACTGTGAGAGGAATGAGATGAAAGATGGGCATGTGACGGTGGATTACTGTCTAAGTCAGTTTTTTGCTGAAAAGTGGATTGTTGGAGATTATAGGGATTCCCTATTCCGATTTGCTTTGTATTTAGCAGTCAGGTTTCCGACGACGAACAGAGCACTCAGAATACTCCGTCTTCAGGGAGTTCCCTCGGGTCCATTCGTAGAGAGCAGACTACCGCCGACACCGGGTGTCCCTCCTCTCGTCTACAAAACCACTTCCCCCTCTCCTATCTTGATACATTACCTTCCAGCATGATGCATCGATTCGCACGAGACATATTTGAATCAAAACGATGAGCGTATAGGGAGACGAGAGGGGGGGAGGTTGGTAAATACAGACGGAGAAGAGAAGAAAGCGGAGGATGGGGCTGAGAGCGGAATTCCACGGATTCAGAGATAAATAAGGGGTTTTAGCGTGGTGGCAAAGGGAGGGAACGGGTAGAGGATGGCGTGGAATCGAGGGGAGGGGAGGAGTCGGGAGATGGGGGACAGAAATCGTACGGAAGTCCCGAAGGCCACAGATTTACGACGATTGCGGCCATAATGAATGGGCTCCCTTTATTTTTCATCTGTCTCCCCTAACGGAGAAGACGGAAAAAATAGTCTTTTGTCATATGAAAAAAATTACAGATGAAAACCGTATTTTACACCAATGTGGAGCGGAAAGAATGTAGCGCAGAACGGGTTGTGTTAGCATCCTACAGCATCCTCATTCTTTAGATTTCACCTTTGAGAGCATAATTTACCCGTGGAGTTCGATAAAATGACCGCCGGAATCCTTCCCCAATACCGGAAACAAGTATTGAAAATGCATGGAGAAATAAATTGAAAATAAAGAACCAACTTGACGAAATCCAAAAAGTCAAAATATATCGGAGCGTAAAAATATCTACCTCCTAATCATTAGAGCACAGAGAGAACGATGGTATACAGTGAAACCCCTCTTAACGACCACTTCTATCAAGCGACCAACTCTCTCAATGACAATTTTTCAGCGGAACCGTTGGTGGCCGCTTAATTCAGGTTTCCCTGTAGGTGTACATCAAATTAATATGGATTGAAATTTCACCGGAGCAACTAAAATATGAGGAAATAAACGCCATCTGTATAGGATTTAATAAAACTGCCGCTTCAAGAGTTTTACATTATTTTCAAATCAGCCGCTCTTTCATTCGCATAATATGTAATCCTAGAAACATAACCCCTATCGAACGACCACCCCTCTTAACGACCATTTTTCATCGGAACCGTCGGTGGTCGCTTAGTACAGGTTTCACTGTATAATGATAAAGGTTGAAAAAATCCACTCTATTACTTTCAAAAAGCCTAATATTGCATATCGGACAGAAATATATCATTCTGCTCTCCAGTAAATAATAACTAATTCTCAGTCTATAGCAGATGAATAGTCTAATCCATTTCGAAATGTTCTCTTAGTATGACAATACACTTTATCATTATTATTTCTCAAAGCTACATAAATGAGATAAAGCTACAAAAAAATGACGATTATGATTTCAAGTAAGTCCTAAATTGTTATAAATCCACAGTATATGAACTGAAGTACAGTGACGATACGTCTATCTCTTGAAGGAGGAAGCATCACCATAAGGAAGGCAGTGTATATGTCGTTATCGGACGGAAAACCGCAGGCACGTCCTGTTTTTTACGAGCACCCAGATGCACAACAGACGTTGGCCCACTTACCATAATTACTTTCCCGTGGTAATTACTGCTCAGCGTCATGGTAAAGATTCCAGGTCAGGAATCGGAAATCAATGCCAGTCACCCATTAAAAGCACGCTGAGCATGCGTGGAATGCTGGGAAAAGGTGCCTGGGGCAAGATGACAACTGTGAGGATTGAGAGTAGGCAGCTTAATGGCGGAGGCCAGTACAAGGACGAATAAGAAGTGAGCTACGGGGATAGTGAAGTGCCTGCAGAATCTTTCCACCACGCCCAATGTCTTTGAGAGCTACAACGAGATGATTGCCATTCCGAGGAAGTTAATCAAAGCTCTCCCGAATGTGGCCATTTCGCCGCCTTGAAACAAACGTCAAACAAAACAAACAACGTGACAAGTACGGCAACATAATTAAAGACGGATCATTATGACTAAAATCGATTATGGCAAAAAAAATACGGAAAAAATTGGAGCTATCTTAGTCAATTATGATTTTCTCGTTCACTTCAATATCTCTTTACCTCGAATAGCTAATGCCGTAAGACATAGTAATAGTGAAAATATCATATAAAGAACGAAAATGTCAGTGATATTCGTTAAAAATGAAAAATAAAATTGCAAGAGAGTTGATTGAATTTCGGATATTCCATCAATAGAGTCAAAAGACAGTGACGCTGCTACGTGAACTTAATCATCGCGAAATTCGCAAAGATCGTCACTGACAAGCGCTTATCCGTCATTAATAGAGAAGTAGAAGGGAGGTCTCGCGCATAACGGAGAAGAATAGCAGGTCGATGTGGAACTTCAATCGGCAATTGTCTATTCGTACGTTAGAAATGTGAAGTTTGCGATATTGATGGAAGATGAATTTACAACGAGAATACCTCGTGGAGCTTCTTCAGAGGTAATCCTTCCGACGCACGTTCGGGATGACACACAGGTAGTCCCTTCCCGTCACCACTCTTCCACTCTTGTCTTTCTCGCCATCAGTTTCGATCCTTCGCCCACCACCCACGTAACTTCTCCCTATGCTACAGACACCTCTCCACCCCCCACCTCGGTTCTCTCACCCCTCTGCTCGCATACTCTTCCCCATGCTCGAGTTGCCGACTTGGTGCGTCCGACCGGCCGGCGGCACCACCATCCCCCGCCGTGTCCTCCGCATTCCATTCCTGCAGTCCCCCCACCTCAGCCCTTCCCCCTCTCCAGCCGCGGCGGGACTGGGGTCATATGGGAGGGAAAATACCTCACAAGATAAATTATTCACACTATATCTCAGCCATTAATTAACCGAATCTAAGTTCATTTGCCACGTAATTATTTAATTATTCAGCATCTCGAAGTAACTACAAAATAATCATCCTACCTATGCATACCAGACAATGACGTAGGTCCGTCGAAACTAGTAGTAATAAAATAATAGGCAAATTATCATAGATGCAATAAATTTACAATGGAAAAAGTCCACTCCGTCCGGCTTCACACAGCTAACTCTCGTTCCGTATATGGGAATGACTGGGAAGAGGACGATGACAAATGAGGGATTAAAACCATAAAAATCTTGATGAGAATAAAAGTTAAGCACGGAAGGTATATCAAATTTTAGCAGCGTATAATTTTGCGCATACACTATTAATGGCAAATATTTCCTTTATCTATGCCAATAACCTCGGGCAGTCGTTGAGAAGCGACCAGAAGATTAAATGAAAGGGCGAAACGGCTTGTTTACACGGAAGGTTACATGAGACTTTTTCTCGAGATGCCCGCGGCTACATTTCAATAATTAATGCTGCGAAACTGACATCAGCATTCACCCATTCCAACAACCGACTTCACGTTTGCAAGCGCACGGAAGAAAAGGGCTGCGTGAGAGCTCAAGTATTTATCAGAACGGTACAATCATTACGTTAACTCATTTCCCTCCAGGTATCATATAAATATCTTTTTTCGTATCCATCATTGTAAACATAACATTCCCTCACTGACAATCCTGAGAGCATTTAGATACAACACTCTGGCCACCCGTCCATCGCGTTCAACTTCGTTCCATCTAAATTTCCATCCGTCTTCCTGATGGCGCGGCATTAACATCTTGGGGTGAAATCCTCCGCTCGCCTCCCTTACCCGTTCCCCGTACATATGGCATCCGCCTTCAAACGTCCTCGATTACCAGCGACCATCTGAGGGGTTCCAAATCTTCGGCTAAACCCTTCAGGCACTATTATTTCGGAATGAGTCTCACCCCAATGCTCATGGTTCCTTCAATTATAATAATTGAGCATCAGTCGAGGAGGACAGTACCCATGAAACAGCACAGAAACATTACATAGAACATGTGCAACCTCACAGAGTCGGTGGTTTGACTAAGTATCTAATAGACTCTATCCCTGACGAGTCATTATTTATACATCATTCAAAGAATGAATTACCGCAACGAATCATGCCACTACTCCTCGGAAGAAATTAAACACATGAGCTGTTGTCAGCACCACATGCGTGAATTAATGGGAAAGACGGGAGCATGGAAGTGTCTGAAATGAATTTTCACATTTTCACCGTGCGGAGAGAGCAAGATTACTCGATATTTTCATTTCTTTGATATCAAGGTACTTTTTTGGGTAGTATTTTAGTGCCAAGTGAGGAACGCTTTTTCCAGAAAACGTAAGACCGTATTCCACATGGAAGGCAACAAAACGCCCTAATCTTCAGCATGAATAATTTACGAGTTATCATTGTGACCTAAAAGTTCCTTTTCCCTCGTCTTCTGTGGACGATGGTGCACATCAAAATCCTTACAATTCCCTTGATTTCATTATCATGTATCAACCAGGCATTACATGAAATTTCAAAGTAGCATTTAAAAATATAACATTTGCATCATGTCAGCTAAATATAATCGAGAGATTGCCTTTCAATTTTTACTTGAAAACAAAAGGAAATTGATTTTTGCATCAGAAATTTCCATGCAAAAGAGCGAGATGTTTAAAAAAACGAAAATGAAATCAATTTCGTTTAGGCACTTATTCTACCCGAATAATAAATGACAAATTTCACTGGCTGAAAACGATCAACTGAATAGAAAGTCAACATCGTCCATAAATAAAGTCTTAATTTGGGCGAAGCCGTCTTTGATCTCCATTTCACACAGTTTTGGCCACGGATAAAATATAAGCCGCACACCTGACCACACCATCTCATCCACGCTTCTCTCTTTAGAGACCTGAACCGCCCATAGGGTCTCAAGACGTATCAATTAAGCGGGCGCCCGCTCCAACCGCAAACCCGACTTGGTCGCCCCCATTCATCCCAGCCGCCTCCTTCTCCGGACACCTTCCCTGCCCACCTCCCACATCTTTATTTCCCGTCAGGCCCACCCATCCACCCTGTTGTCGCCACCGCAAAGCACACCTCACGCCCCACACACATATCAACCTCCTCCTCCGCCACCCTCGGGCGCACAATCACGTACGAGAACGAAGTTGGTCGCGGGTGTAAATTTTTCTCTCACCCCGTCATCCCCCACGAGAGATATTATCTCAGCACCACTTGCCACCCCCTCCTAAACAACCGCCACCTCCACTTCACCCCCGCTTCTACAGCCCTCCCCTCCATCCCGCTCTTATCTTCCTACCCCTGTCCGTAGTTTTCGCGCCCCTTCCCCAAATCTCCGTTCCAAACAGCACCCCCAGATACATTAACAGTCCCCACACCCCAACAACAAGGCATACACATACATCTTCCCCCTTCCCCACCGTTCTCTCGAGGCTAGGGGTGGCTTACGCCCCATTTGGCCAATGTACCCCCCACTCCCGTGCCTTCCTCCCCGCATTCACAGGAGGGGTCAGCGGCAGAGGGGCTCATCCCAGTCAATTCGGTATTTTTTTCTTTCAAAGTGGAGCGGTTGTCAAGAAAAGTAGACGAAACTGATACGTCAAGTGTCGTTAATGGTCATAATTAAGATAAAATGGACAAACTGGTCCTTAATTATCGTCGATTAAGCTCGCGAACTCATCTAAAACTTTTAAATTTATAAAAAACAGCTTTTGAGAGAATATGGCAAAATATTGAAAGAAGAGATACGGGAGTAACTAGGGAATGAAAGTTAAACCTTGGGCTGAGGTCACAAGAAATATTTAGGTTATATGCTTGAAACGGAGAACATTTTATGAATGGTGCTACACAAAAGCAAACGCCAGCAATAGAATAGAGATCGATACCCTAATGAAACAAAATACACCTCACCCAGGGCTCTTTACCTCTTATAACTCCTTTTGTCCTATTACATCTCTATTCAACATTCAGGCCCTTGCGGATGCTCGCTGGGTGGTATGACGGTATGAACGATATTTTCAAAAATTCACCAAGCACCCATTAATATTTCATACACGAGAAAACAGGTGGATTTCAACTGAGAAAGGCGATAGATCTCGGGCCGTTTGGGCTATTAACGAGAAATGGGGATATTGGTAAGGGATGGATTGCATAAGAAGTGAATGAAGAGTGGAGAGAAACCCACCGATAGCATTAGCCTGTTTTCCATGAAAGAAAGCCCATATAATGACAACATTTTTTTATCCTATACGACATTTCTGCAAGGGCTCTCCAAATGCCATCCCATTAGGGATCGAGAGTCAATAGAAAGGTCCACTACTGCCTGCAATAAAATCCCGCTACCGGAAATTGGGAGCCAGTTCATTCGAGCCTCACCTCCAACTGATACCCACTCCCGGTAATCATCAGCATGTTAATTCATGAATACCACTTCTATGACTTATTTTGCCAAGGTTGTACATCGTAAACTGAGTAGGTAGGTAAGGCTAGCCCCATTATCTACTCCATTTGCTCCGTCATCCTCGTATGTCTTCATCGCGCTTGCATTCCCACCCACGCGTGTCCTCACCCTGTGAACTAAACGCCTCGGCCTCCTTCAAAGGAGATCTGCTCAGGCTCACTCCTGACAAGGCTCGACCAATAGAGCCAGGCGGGCCGGCAGCAAAGGAGTGAGCAGCATTGAGATACGACAAGCAGGAGACATCAAACACAACAACTATCTTTTGATTCAGAGTGATTTTTTTCTCCCTCATACCGGGAAGACGAAAACAGCAAACCATATCAACTCTCTAGGACGTAATTCAAAGTTATAGTGCCTAATGTTGGTGGAAAGGGGCCATGTGGAGAGCAAGGCTTTCCTCCTCGTCGTTTCAAAGAGCTCTTTTCATTTATCATTCTTCTCATTGCTCCCAGGCGTATACCACTATACGTAACATGCTGAATGTTTTACTTCATGGCGACCGTAAAACCTAAAACTCAATTCTTATTCTAGGAAGATTCTTGTGCTCAACATTCGCATTGGTCTTGTATAAACTTTGTCTAACTTAGACGGCAAACATACCAGCCACCATAATTTTAACATTTTCAATGCATTTTGAACAGCTTTTCTCGGCTGAAATGATAGGGATTATTTTCTCTCCATCGCATTTACTCTCTCTTTTAACAACCTGGGTTAAAAATCGTAAAAGGCACTATCACATGTTGATATTTATAGAAGGAGGACCATGCATAATAACGTCGATAGTTAATCACAAATAGTTAGGCTGACAAATATACACACAATACAATTTGATTTAGTCATTAATAAGAAATCAATAAACCCAATTATTTATCTAAATTCGACCTACCTGATTCAAATTAACACGCAGGCATGCCACAGTATGAAGAAAAATGCTAGGAAAATTAAAAAACTCAATGCAAAGCAAAGCAACAACAACATGGAATAAAAACAGTCGAGTTTGAAGGGCAGTTAACTACACACGGTATGAGCATTTAATTTCATAATTTAATGATACTTGAAAGCGAGCATGTGAATTCAATCTCTTCATCAACAGCATGGAAGAGAGGATGGAGTTAATCGTCATCGCATTTTGGGGCGAATGTTCCATGAATGCAAGTTTCGAAATGGTTGGGTACAGATAGTGAGGAAGCGGATCCGAAGGCGCCGCAGTGGCTATTGCGAGTGTTGAGGGAGGGCGGTGGCGGAGTAGGAGGGGTGGTCAAGAGATATCGCTGATACATGCGAAGAAACGGTACATGAGAAGAAGAATGACGAGAGATGGTAATCAACGACGTGGCCAGATTATTTTAAATACTTGAATTGAACTGCCTCATGAAAAAGCTGAAAGAAGAGGGACGCATCCGGGTAGAGATCTACAAAAAATCTCCTCTCTGGATGCATTACATAGATCTAACCAACCTAAGGGGTTACGAGAAAAGTCTACCGGACACCAAAGGTTAAGCACTCTAATGGTCAATATTAGTGGTCACCCTTTCAATGAAATGAATTTATAAAAACATGAAATTATCACAAGCCAGTATCAATTAGGCACATATACTCTTGAATGGCTGATAAAACAGGAATTCGCAAGAGAACATCCGTGGAAAACATCAATATAATTATAATGGATCGGATTTTGCAAATCTGATCTGTAAGCAGTCGAAAACGCTTCGGTAGGAAATAAACTGCAGGAAAATTTGTCCCGATGCTCTACTGCTTCCTCAGAAACAGGACACGAGCTTATATTAAATAATTTCTGGCCAAAAAATCTTTCCATTTTCTTGCCTGAAAACAACAGATTCATTTCCCTCACGACTCGTATCATGAGAGGAGCTGTGGATGGCGGTGGGCTAGCGCGGAGGAGTGACAATGAAGTCACGCCAAGGAGTGTGAAAAACATGACCTGACAAGTGCGAGTCGCCAGGAGAATGAGAGCGAGTTGGGCGCGAGGTCGGGGACGTTAAGTGGACAAGGAGGTAACGATCGAGGAGGGGTCGAAGGGAGGCATTGCGTTGGAGGAAGGGGTGAACGTGTGAGGATAGGCGACGAAGGTAATTGCGGGGGCGCCACCGAGCGACCGAGGAGGAGGGGTGCGAGAAGTGTATCGAGGCTGATGGGACGGGGGAATAAATTAAAAGGGGGGCGGGATCGGCTCGGAATAAATCCCACTCCATATGCGGAGGGGATTCACGGCACGGCCGTCCTCCACACGGCTTGCGCTCTCCGAGTCGAGATTGTTCGTTAGCCTTAAATCCAAGCCGACCCCGAAGGCGGAAGACGAAAACCATGTGCTTCACAATGTAATGACCCTCCAAATTTCGACCGGCTGAAAGGGGGCGTGCCCAATCTCTGTAAAATCGATCATGTCCAAATTTAAAACACCCCAACTAGCAGCTATTTACCCCGGCGCGTAAGAGAGAGGACATTCTGTTCTTTTTCCTCGAAACCTGGTGGCTTACGGACCGAGGAGAGCAAGCGCGAATTAAGGCGCAGCAGGTGCACATCGGTCTCGAATCGAAAATTCAGTAAGATAAGGAAATCCTTGGCGAGAAAAAAAATTGAAATGCGCATTCATTTTGGACGCGGCATAAATAATTCACGTCCTGGAAGTGCGGTGGGTCGGACAATGGGGTTAAAACTTGATCTTTATCGAAGATGCCAGAGGAAAGGAGGAATACAAATTCGAGAAGACGTTTTCGTATTGCTGACGGAACAGCAGACACTTAATCAGTTTCATCACAAACAACATTGCAGATAATTGGACGAATGGTTGGACGAAGGAAGTAATCAGAGTCTAGGGATTAATGACTGCCACAATTGTGGGTGGACAGTTGGGAAAGGAGCGATTATTGGCGACTTATGGAAAATAGTTTCCATTTAAATAGTCTTCATGGTTGACAAAGAACCCTAAGCTCCCGTTCCCTCGGTTCAAGGAAGAATCATATTTATGAGAAAATACTGATAGCAATAAAATTCCTAGGATTCATCGATTAGACAAAGTTAGAAACCACAGCATATGACAGCGGTAAGTTGTTGAATTATTCAGTATGTACTCGGTAAACCATTAGACTGACATGGATTTTAACTAAATGAACATAAGAAATGCCGCGAATGTTGCGAGGCAAAGGTAATTAAAGTTGGTTGAAAAACTAAGGAAAAATCAAAAAGAAGACATGAGGTGAGACTAACGAGAGGTAAGAATACAGTTTTCACGGTCGAAATCAAGGAATAGAAAAACATTTTATTTTACTGGGGCAAAGTCCCTTAGAACATTAAATCAATTTACATGCCTTAATGAGGAATACGATACACAGCAAAAATATAATAATCTGTAGCAATTTGGAAACTAAGTCTTACAAAAAAAAGAAAACAAACACAACTTTCAAGTCAGCAAAGAAAAACATCAAATAAGCGAAGTACATTAAAAACAGTCTCACTATCAAATTGGAGAATTGGCATTGGAAATCATGGCAGATTAAGAACTGGAATTCAGTGAAAAAATTAATACTCGCACGAATTTGTTTGTAAGTGGGCACCCACGACATGCGAGCAACTCGATGAATGGGGGGCCTGGATCACGCGACTGCGGAGGCACGACTCCAGAGATGAATGGCGCGATAGCGGGCACACGCACAAGCCATTAATACCCTCTCGCGTAAACGGAAGGTCCTCGCCTCGAGTCGACGATCCAAGAGGGGGGCCGAATTCGCGTCCTCTCACTTGCAACCTCCCGCAGCCTCAGATCATCATGCTCACGACCACCGCCAAAAACTCAGCCGAAGAAAATAAAACGTAAAGAGCACTTCCATCCCCCCTGCATCTCCACGCGGGAGGGGTCTGCGGGCAAAAAAATTCCCGCCGAATATGCAAATGTCACGTGGTGGGGTATGCGAGGGATGCTGAGGGGAGGAAGAGCAGCCCGGAGATGACTGAGAGTGGAGTCTGCGCTCATCTCGGTGAAAAAATTTGAATTAATGGATTGAATTAAGTTACGGGAAGAGCATTTGATGAGTACGGTTAGTCGGAATCGAGGATAAAATGAAATTAACTGACGTAAAAAAATACGAATGGTTTTCTTCCAACAGAAAATAATTTATCCAGAAATAATGACAAATTTCTGAGATCGTACAAAAAATAATTCGATATCTACTAATACTAAAGCGAGAACGTGGCCACCTAGCTGTGAGTAGTGGGTATTAAGAATCTTTCACATACGTCACAAGATTATCTTTTGCACCTTACCGAGTATCTTTAATAAATAGAAAACCATAAAGTAACGTCCAAACAACCAAGTGATTCCGGAGTAAAATCAGTTACCAATAAATGCCGAGACCTCAGTTTGCCGCAAATCCTTCGCCAGTTAGGCCAGTAAGATACAGAGCCCAAGTTCAAGGAAAGCATACCACTGAAATGGGTCCTAACGGGCCAGCAACTCAGCTCTTTAGCAACAGTTACGAAGAAACTGAGGTCATGAGACTATAAAAAGTAAAATACAAGTGACAACAGCAAAAATAGTATCATTTTAAAAGTTGAACAGTAAAATAAAATATCATTCATAAATAACCCCTAAAGCCTACCAGTTACATTCAGTACACGTTTATGCAAATGGAAACCATTGTAAATCCTCAGCAGACAGAACAAACTCTCAAACTGTATTCATTTCTAAAGGTTGAAATCAGTATAGTAGTCTTTGCAAACAGGAGGATTTTCATATCCTTATTCATCTCTCATTTCCATACTTATTTTTATACCAATCCCATTTACCCTTAAAGCCTCCAATACTTTAAACGTTTCTCGTTTCGCAAATCTAACTAGTCTCCTCAGCCAATGGGAACGAGAGTGAGGAGAGGTAAAAAAGTGATCTACTTGTAATATTAGGACAAGAGAGTGGGTTGCCAGCATGTGGGAATGGAAACGGTATAGCTTCGCTCGTATTCACGCACCAACGCACTCCGCCGTGGCGCCACAAACTCTTCTAGCTGACCTCGTCCGTCAAATAAAATGCTTCCCATCGACTCCTCAACTGATAGGTACTTAACAAAAACGAATATTAATGATACAAATAAATTTTACGAAATGTCAAGACTCAGCATTGCAATGTCATCATTCAGAGAGGAATCTGATGGCCCCAAAGTATTCGTCGCATTGGCTGGAACATTCGGTAACTCATACAGCGATTCATTTCGTGATTTTTAGGCACCTAGCATGACATTCTAGGAAACCAAATAACACAGAGATGGAATTACCTCCCACTTATATGGGTGTTTGAATATTAGATGCCACGGGGGTAAATCTTTACAATGACTTCGACCTTGAGCTTAACATACTTACAATTGTTGGGGAATTTGTACGCATGTAATTCTGGCGTTTGATTAAATTCTGGAATTAACTTTCAATCTGCCCATTAAAATCGAATATATTGATGACACTATTTAGAAAAATATAACACGCATGAATGTGAGTCGATTATTAATTGGCAGGCGATATGGTAATGAGTTTTCGAGCCCTATCACGTATGACGAGTCATAGATCAATGAAAAGCCATCATGAGCCTTACTGTTTTTGTTTAGAAGCTCCTGTAGAGCGAAAGGGTGGTTTACGGCCCAACAAATACAGAGAAGCACTGCGCTATATGATTCCATCGGCACGAGACAAACGAGCCAGACATTCCGCGTAATCGTTTCCCCTTGCAGACCTTCCAACCAAATTTCCTTCCTGAAATACCCACTCAGGAGTGTCAGGGGAAAAAAACATCCTTCATAGGCAGAAAGGAAGAGGACTTGGAAAACATGGCCCTTATCCGCGAGCCCTAACCGAAAAACCCACCCTCGTACTACGACATCCCCCCCTCACTCAATCTCTAAATTAGACTTTTAATTCGGGGAAGGGGGGATTTCGGGGAGTAAATTGAAGGGGAGGAGGGGGAGAGAAGAGAGACTGCCGGGAAAAAGGGGTCGAGAAGGTCTTGAGGGGGGACCGACTGATTCGGTAGCTTCCATTTCCTTCCCACGAGTGGAGGACCTATTCGTGTATTCAGAAAACAGCCCGGCTTCTCTGGACGCCAATCAAAAGAATATGAACGCGGGGGAAGGGTAGGACTCTTTCTATCGCACGGCACGAATATCGGCATCCGGTACACGTCATCGGAGTGTGGCACGAGGCTAGACGTCCGATTGGGACGCGAGTGGTGTGGGGGGAAGGGATTTTTTAGGGGGAGCGCCCTGCGACGGAGAGGACCAGGACGGGTGCGGGCGCCCGAAGGGGAACGAGGGTTGAGACGCACCGTGGTGAGCGGGTGGCACGACGGGAGGGTTGAAATCTTCGCCAATGGGATTAAGAGAGGGAGAGAGATCGAGTCTTAAAAGGGGTGAATTAAAGCCTGTGATAAATGGAGAGTAGTGGGGGAGATAAACAGAGTTATTGTACCGATGGAATGCTAAATCTCCGTGAATGGAAAGTGAATGACACTCGAAGCCCAGGGCGGGGAAGTCGTGTCTGTGCACTGAGCACTAATCCCTCCTTGCCCTCTCCCACTCCCAGTCCCCTCCCCCAATCTTCCACTGCCGGCTGTTATGGGACGTAAGCCTCAGCAATCACGCAATACGCATTGTCTCGAATGAATGAGCGGGAGTCATGTATGCTCCTCCACGTTGGACAGCTATTATTGGCAATGTCTTTCCCATTATGCATACTGAAGTGCATATTCTACAAGGAAAATAAATTAAGCAGAACAATAAGAGTGCAGCCACAGAAACAGTTCAAGACCGCGATTAGCTAAGCCATTCGATTCAGTAAGGTTCAGCAGCTCTATTCCTCAGGCGAAATACGGTTAGAGAAATTATAGTCCAAGGAACTAGAGGGCCACTAACTTGATAAACCAACCCACGTCTGGGGTAATCCTCATCAGGAAATTATCCCTTCAGCATGCTAGAATTCTGTAAAACTAAGCAAGAAACTGGTTGATAGTATAAAAACGTTAGGTTCTCCGTATGAAAATGTCCGAACCATCGGTAAACCAGGGAAAATAATCACTTAGAAGATGCAGCCCCCACAAATTTATCGATTGCCGTCGAGTGAACGTTGTCTAAATACCGCTGCGTTAGTCCATTTGCAGTATAATCAAAAGATCATCAGCAATCGACAAGAATTTACTATGATTAGCCTTATCGAGAGCCTGAAAATTATTATGCTTGTTGGAGGAAAATTATGGAACAAATCTGCAAAGACATGAACCACAAAAATATCCTAGAGAATCTTTTAACATATCATATTTCTCGTTAGACCTGGTTTTTCAGCACAACAAGTCCACGATTCTTCTACCAATTACCAATATTTCCATACTGACCTCTATGACTGCCACAGAAAGGAAAAAAATGGATACTGCCGACACATAAATGCAACTGGCTAATGTATTTGTTACGACTGGTAACCTCAGAAACATCTGACCAGCGAAGTGAGCGAGCGAGTCAGGTTAAAGTGAATGAGGCAAATCGAAAGTGGCCAAACAATTGATCAAGTTACCCAGAGCTCGAGTGTACAACTACAAATTTGATAACCTCCGATAATTAAGAGTTACCTAAGACCATTCTTAACAAAATCCTCGAGGGAAATTAAGTTTGAATCGTACATAATAAACCAACGGTGACACAATAAACAGAGCCGATTCAGAGACCGAACGAGGGGCAGGAAAAGCCATTAGTTTTGGTGAGCGGAGGAAAGGACGCGCGTTAGGGGAGGAGGGGGTACATCACAACAACAAAACGAGCCCACGATCGAGGAGGGAAAGGACAATATGGGCGGTAGCCGGGAGCTCGAAAAAGTGACTAAAAAGGATGCGCAGCGAACTTGCAGCAGCCGGCGTCATCGTACTCCGCCCGACCCTTAAACCGAACCCAACCCGGCTACAACCCCTTCCCCGCCAAACACTTACTGCCCCTCACCCTGTCCACTAATCCCCGACAATCACCCACCCCCACGACTCCCACACCATCCCGGGATAAACAAGGGAAGTCGGGCGGGCGAGGGCGGGTGGGATACGCCTGCGAAAGCCAGTGCGCCCCGCCCTGCAGCCGGAGGGTCGCACCGCCGCGGCGGCGACGATAACCGGCACGCCCTGCAATTCCGCACGCGGCGCCCCCCCTTTCAAGCCCCCCACCAAAATGGCCTCACCGCCGCCACCATCCCAAATCGCCAGCTCCACTTACCACCGCCCACTCTCTGGGAGCAGCCCGGAGTCACCTCGACCCGTTCCTCGCTCTGCCCTCCATCAGTAGCGGGCGCCGAGACAGTAACGACCGCGATGCCCATCGACAAAAAAAATATAGCGAAGGAAAAAGAAATGACCCATCGGTCCAAAGACGTCTTCTGCGGAGAAAATTGCTGAGTTCGGGGTCTGGGCGTCATACCCGAAAGCTCACCGATTCCCAAGAAAGTAAATGCAATCGTCGTTCCCATGGGAAACGATCTGTCCAACTATCATCTCCGAATCGCTAACTGACCACTCGCGATTGGACGCTCATTCTCATATCCTGTTCCAGTGGAAGCTTATTCTGTTGTGACTGCGCGATGAATTGAAGCATTATAAAGGCAACGAAAAAGAACGCGGAAATGTCCAGGAACCGAAAAAATAGGAGACACTCTTCACGGAAATATCGCCGGTGGACCCGTTTTTTACCTGGTCTCTATAAAGTCACCGAAAACTTACAGCTTACAATGAAGCTTTTGGCAGCAATCGCTTCCAGGGGGAATGACCTCTCCAATTAAAATCCCCGAATCGCTACCGGTCACCTGTCACGATCGTTTGTCTCATATTCCAATTAATACCTACTATAGCCTGATTGCACGGTGAAAATTTTAGATGTCACTTATGGCGGCGTCTGAGGATACATCATTTATTATCCCTGTGAGCCATTGGAACCCAAGTACACTCACGTTTACCGGCATCTTCTAATATTATCACCGAGTAACGTATGTCTACGGTTATATCTAAACAATAAGATTTCTCAGAGTATTAAGAAATGTTAACATCATCATGTAAAACAAAATTATCTACTACCTCGACAGATGAATATATTTAAGCAGGCAATCGATGTTCTTTTCTTGACAATCGTGAATACGTTAGGCGAGGAATCTGCCTAATTTCAAACCTTTTAGTTTTAAAAATTGAAAAGGTAATGTCTCTCATCTAGGGAACAAAAAAATGCTAGAATAGCTTTGTGAACCCGATATTCAGACCAGACCTTCGCTTCCTATTTTCAACCGAGACCAATTAAATTCTAATGAAGAGAGAGATTTCACGCGTTAAAATGAGAATGATGCACGCCGTTCACCCCTCACACGGGTCAATAAAGGGGAGGCGCAAGGTACGTACTATCATCGCAACCTTAGCCTTACTAGGCCGACAAAGATGAGAATCCATTTACAGAAACAGTTGCGCAGCCGTTTAAATAACTTAGACCTCGTCATCTCAAATTCATCTAAAAAATATATCCCTACTCATTCACAAAAAACTGGTATCATACGTTTCGTATTCACCGTATCATATCCATATATACGCGCCCCCAGTCACAATGATGAATGCAATAAATGATGAACTAATTTTTAAACGTCATAACATACACAGGTGAAACATAAAACAGAAAGCAAATATACCAGATTAGCCGAGGAGGAAAGAGTGATTGGCAACAAAAAGCGCATCTTCTAAATGCCAACCAAGAGAGATCATAGGAATCAAATAAATTGACCCGGAAAATTTGCAAAGGTTTTTTTTTTAGATTCAAAGTAATATACCTCATACTAAAATGAAGATTCCGACTTTCGTATTCAACAGTCTATAGTCCACATCTAGTCTTTGGGAGAAATAACCATGGAGAAAAGAGCCTTAAAAGTAAATTTTGCAACAGTGCCGAGTTCATTATGGAAAACCCACGACAACAGAATCAAATACAAATTTTAGAACATTCCAGATTTTGGGAGGAATAAAAAAATTTCGATGGAAGTATGCCCGTCTTTAGAGCGCTTGCTTGCGCTTTACGGCATCCAATTTCCAGGCCTCTCTGTTTTCTCAATCTCCTTCTTGCACGTTTCTTTCCGCCGTGGCTTTGGCTATTCCGCTTCTCCATGAGTTAAGTGGCCTTCCTCTCTTTCTCCTTTCATAGGGTTTCCACTCCATGATGGTGCGGGGCAGCCTTTCTTTGAGCATCCTCTGAACATGTCCGTACCACAGCTGTTGTTTTGACTTGATTTCGTCCAGAATGGTTGTTGTCATTTTCATAATTTCTCGAATTCTCTCATTTCTTACTCTGTCAAGCCTGGATTTTCCGGCTGCCCTTCTGAGGAAGTCCATTTCTGTAGCTACAAGTTTCTTTTCGTCACTCACATTCATTTGCCATAATTCACTCCCATATGTAAGTATGCTTTTAAATATGGTGTTGTATATGTATCTTTCATTTCTATTTGATATATCTTTGCTCCATAGTATTGAATATAACATATTAATGGTTGTTCTACCTTTATTAATCCTATCTTTAATCGTTTCTGCGCTCCTTCCACTGCTGTGTATTTTTATGCCTAAATAGTCATATGAATCACAGGCCTCTACTATTTCATTGCTATCCTCTAGCACAATGTCTTCATTTTTTCCTCCAATACACATATACTTAGTTTTGCGCATGTTGGAAAAAGAGAAGAGATGTAATTTTTTCTGTGATACGGTATTTGATTAGACCGGACGGGCTGGGCACAGATCCACTGGGATATTCTGAATGAAATCCCCAGACAAAGCCGCTTTTTGGAAATGCCCACCGCTATGCAAAAGCATGCAATTTGTTGCGTAAATGTGTATGTTATGAAATCATGTGTATTTAACATAATGCTTACCTTAATTTGCCTTCCTAGTAGTGAACACTCGATAGACGTTATTCTACTTTGTATTCGGCGGCGGCGGTATGGGTGACTGGCCTATTCATTGTAAGGTTAAAATACAACACCTAGCCGTAATAAATTTAACACACGTGCAATCATAAATAAAAAGGCATTATTTATCTTGAAGTAGTAACAAAAGTTCAGAAACAATTGATATGGTACCCGAGGGATCTCCATAAAGCACTTTAATGCTCAGAATGAAAACGTTTGGCCTCACTACATTCTTTGCTTCGGCAGATAGAAATAAAATTTAAATCACGCGACTTCTGTCATTCCCCAGCTGCTACGATGCTTCAGTGAATGACCTCCAGCACAAAAGGTCAATCCAAGCACTCACATCGGATGAGATGGCAAAAAATACGCAAGTTACAATGTGCAGTCTCCGTCTCAACATCTACTACTAGAGATGCATAGCTTTAAGCCTCCTTATCACTGGACTGGAACCACGAACGGTCATTAAATTCCAACAGAGATAAGAAGACCCGTTAAAAACAGCCCATATAAGTAAGCAGACAGCATGCCGAGCGTTTTTAGTGCGGAATTTGATATGCGGTCCATTTTGGCTAACCAGACCTAACTTTATTTTCTCCATCTTTGAAGTTACTGGGCGCGATCAAGTTCGAAAATACTTATTTTAAACTATTTGTTTATTCCTGTCATTTAATTGTTGTTAACATTAAGCTTTTGAATAAAAGACTGCCCTTGCATTTTACAGTAAACGAGAAAGAAAATAAAAATACCGAAAACGCTTCCAAAACATACATTAAAATTTACATGAATGAGCTGGTGAGTGCATCACCAGAAAGGAATGGATAGCACAAGAATTTCGTTTTAATACTTTTCGTTGATAATAATAATGACATTTATGATCCACTAACAGATCCACTACTAACGTTAAGATATGCGAAATCGGCCTCAGGTGGTGATAACTGACGAGACAAAAACTAAAGAGAAGAGATGAGGAAGCACTAGCTCACTTAAGATGATTTAAGGAATGAACTTCCATAACAGAGCGCGCCAGACCCCATAAATATCGCACTCTGAAATTATGGGACAGAGGCAACTTTTTAATTGATTGATGAAAGAAAACTGCTATCAGATTGATATAGATTGAAGTATGACCAACGTTGTGACAAAAAAATAGGAGTCAATTCCTAACACTCCATCAATAAGGAGGAATTGCGACGCTTGGCAAGTGTGGGAAAAGAAGTATTCGGGTCAACCAATAGTGATGATAGCTAATAACCGGCTCTAAAGACGTCAGGGTAACATCACTGATGGGTCGCCTCTAGGTCCGATTGAATGAAAAATTATTAGTCCCTAAATAAAGATGGACCAAATGGAAAATTCGGTCAAAAGTTTCCGCACTGTCACCCCGTCTCTGTTTCCAAGATCAGATATGCTGACGAGAAAGATGGAGGCGAGGTTAGTAACAGAGTTCTGACTATTGATCATCAACGGCATTCAAAAGAGGAGGGATGAGTGATTTCATTAAGTTCATCTCCATTTATTAATTTCACAGTTGTACATTCAGGAACCCGGATTCAAAAGAACAGAGGCATATGTTCACAATTGTACAGTAGAGTTTACAAAAATTAAGAAGAGCCTTAAGAAACTGCGATCTGATAACACCACCTTGAATACACGACAATAATCTCCTTTGATTATCTCAAACAACTGCCTTTGCAAAAGAACCCCAAACTTCCCACGAGAATCTCAGAGTAACCAAGTACATCACAAACTTCTCAACATCTTAGCAATTAATTTGGTCACGAATCTCACTGACTGCGTCAGAGTGCCCGAACATTAAAATCCGATTGGGGAAGAAATTAGTAGATTGAAGTCATACACTGCTCACACCATCATCTTTCGCAAATCCACGCGCAGTAATTCGCATGTGCAGACGAGCGCTCTAGACATCGAGATGCGGCGATGAGAAAGCCCTTGAAGCGATTTTTTTTAATCCACGAAGGAATCGTGCATTCTTTCTCTCTCTTTCAGTCTCGGAGGCAACGGCATGCTCTCTCTCTCTCTCCCAGGCAGGCAGGGGATGGCTTGTTACAGGCCACTGGGTTCAGCGGAGGAGTTTTTTACAGAGCGCGTCAAGCGGGTCTCGGTCATTGCTCACGGAACAGATGGAGAGCGATTATTACGGCTCACACTCGAGATGAGAGAGAGTTAAATAGCGAGATGATGAAGCCGGAGAGGGTGAGGAAAGAGGTGGAGGAGGAGTCTAGATAGATAACAGATACGGATCGCATTCATTGCCACTAATTAGGAACGCAGACAAATTATCCCGTGCCGATTTTTTCAAGTAAACAATTTAACAGACGCGTTACAGCCATTTACAGAAATGCAACACGGAATGCATGAATGTACGCCGCTTTTTAACATCTTTACCTTTTCACTTTTGGAGCCGGAAGTAAAAAAATTAAGCTTTCCCCAGTAGTCACCGATCTCTCAAGACAAAAGAAACGGGATGGGTTATTTCCTACTTCGCTTCTCTAAAAAAAGATGAAAATCGTAGGCCAAAACTGAGTCTAATATTTTCCTTCGAGATATGATAACGTACGGTTTCGTTCAACTGTACTACTCTACAATCAAAATTTCCCTACGTTACGTTTGACATCGCACGAATCAGTTGCTAACCCAGATATTCTTCTATATATATAAAAACGAATGTATGTCTGTGTGTCCTGTATGCATTACTACACTGTTCATCCGATCGCCAAGAAACTTTGGAAAGTTGTTGAGTACACTCTTGCGAAGGTTTATGGTATAAAAAGTTTTTAATTGTCGCCCCCTCTCCCCCCCCCCCCCAAGGCCCTCTTAATATTTCGAATACTTTTTGCGCAACAACGCCCGACGGGTAAGCTAATAATCCTAACCTCAGTTTTAATCCTATCGTGCTGAAATTTTGCCGAGTAATAGTTCAAGGCAGGAGGAAAGTTATAGGCTACTTTAAATGATCTCAGGGCCCATAAAAGTCCCATGGCCCTCTTAGGTGGGCCCTTTAGGTGGGAGTCTCAGGGCCCTTAGATGGTTCGCGGTACGTATCGGGTTTTGTGCAGTGGTTTCATTTTTTACTTTTTTAAATTATTTCCGCTCAAGATAGAGAGTTGGAATTTTTTAATTAAATGTCTGAATAAATGAAGTTTTTAATTCTGTCAATTAATTATCCTTTTATCTTCGTAATTGACTGAAAATTGCGTTTTTAGCTGCAGAAACACATATTTTTCAGTGAAATCAACAATACCATATTCGCTTGACAACCAGATTTCGGTTATTGCTGTTGGAATTCATATTGCTTAGTTGAGCCGATTAGGAATTCTAAGCATTGGAATTTGTGCATCGGTTAATTATTTCGTTTTTAAAACAACTTTAACTAAAGATATAGAGTTGAAATTCATTTTATCGCATACCCGAAAGCATTATACTACTAAAATTAGTGGTATCATGCCCAAAAGAATGAAGTTTTCCTTGACAACCATTTACCTTGCCAACCTTCCGCATTTTCCTTGACAACCAAATAAACAAACAAAAATAAACATAAAATCAAATCTTAATTGACGAATCGCCAAGAAACTTTAAGAAGTTGTTGAGTACACTCTTGCGAAGGTTTCGAAGGTTGAAGGAAGAAATGAAGGGAAGTTTCTCTCTTTTTCAATCGATTTTTTTACGCATTTTCCTTGACAACCAAATAAACAAACAATAAATATCAAATCAAATCTTAATTAACGAATCGCCAAGAAACTTTAAGAAGTTGTTGAGTACAATCTTGCGAAGGTTTCGAAGGTTGAAGGTATAAAAATGTTTTAAATATCGCCGCTCCCCCCCCCCTCCAAGGCCCTCTTAATATTTCGAATACTTTTCGTGCAACAACGCCCGACGGGTAAGCTAATAATCCAAACCTAATTTTTCAAATACGATCTTTATTTTAACCAATGAGAGAGGTTCTTATTTTAACCAATAGAAATTGAGAAACCATTGAATTGTTGTGCGCTCGCCCCTGAAGGTTTCTGAATTATTAAATCCATTTTACATTAGGTGGAGCGCCAGTCGTTTCAAAATATTAGTGTTGGCGAGCTTCGCAAAAAAGCGAGGAGCGGCAATCAAGCAAGCGAAGCAGATCGTTTACGAGTTGCTCAATCACGTGCATCAGAATCATATTAGTGAGACATAATTTGTTTTAAAAGGTACGTAATTTATTTTTGCGTAAAATATATTTTGGTGCAGTGGTCTCTTTGTCTGATTATTTTAAATTCTTGCATTCGATTTTCGTAAATCCTTCGCTTTTTCCTAAAATTGTACATTTTAGCTCGAAAATCTTTAATGCTTGTACCGCTTCAGCAAAATAATATTTTATTAACTTGGAAGCCCAAGCATAGGCATGGAATGGAAACTCATGGCATCATTTGTACGTTACAAATTTCTGTGTAGGCACGAGGAATTCATTGGACTGAGTCTAAAAGTCGTTTAGGGACCAATTTTGATTCCGGAAAAGATTTGTGGGTCAAACCATGAAAAGTATAAAAATCAGTGGGGAATTCAGGATGGAGTATTTTATTTTTCAAATTTAAGTAGGCAATTGGAGGAATTTTGTACATGCCAATGTACTTTTTTCATGTTCAGGAATGAGCATACTTTGTAAGTTTTACTCAGAATATTTATTGCACGACCGGTTTAGTTTACAAATTTAAGGCTGAAATTATTGAATTTGTTGAGTGTGTACTTTTTATATGTATGCCTGCTAAGAAAGGAAAAGAGGCAATGCAACGCATGCCGGGCACAGCTAGTATTTTATAAACAAGAATAATAAGATACAAATCAAGGGACTCGATAACTTGACACTATGTAGATCATTTCGTGAGCCAGAAAATTTACTTTTTATTCAAGGATTACAGGGAAAGGATTCTATTCTTATTTCCTCAATGAAATTAGCAGCTGATAATGAACGCTAATTAATTTTTTTACGGTTGACTGATGAAAAATGCACACCAAAAGTAATCTTTGTCGATTTTTCACTGCGTATGCCAATAATATTATATCATTTTTTGAGATTAAAGTAATTGAATTCCATAAATCTGCCCTTATGATATACCTGACTCATTTGCTCTGATAACACTTTCCTCGTCTTCATGAACTTCCATTTCTCATCCGACCTCCACCAAAATTCACGACAGGCCAGCTTCAACTAAGATGTCCCAACCAAAGGAATCTACAATCGGCATCAAGAACGTTTGTTTGAGAAAATGAACAAAGCATGCAGTCCAAAATTTACCCAGTTAAAGAGGTTATCCTCGGATAGATTTCATCGCTCCACTTCCTCCCGCTAGGTGTGCTAGCGAGCTCACAGCACGGTGTCCACGCTTAATCTCCTCCGCCCGAGTCATGCGTCAGCACGCAACAAGACCACCGTCGTGGGTGCCGAAGGACGACGCGACAGAAACCAACGGATTACTCTTCCGAGCGAAAATGGACACGTGGGCGCGACGTTCTTTTTATCATTCTGCGCGCTCAAGGAACGGACAGCGGACACAAAATGAGAGATGCACTTGGAGACGATTGTCAAACGGTGTACATAAATTTCAATGATTATGGGTATTTTTGCTTGTTTAAATTTTACAGCTAAAGCAATATTAATCGATCGGGACTAGCAGTTTTCCGTGAATAAAACGAATAACTCACTGCATACTATCATCCACGCGTTCAAAACTAATTCCGAAGTGTGAGATACTTACATCGATATAGACACACGGTCCCTAGTTAAGGCTTCACTATTGGATGTTTTTAATGCAAATTATTTAATGTTAAAGTCCATATAGGTTCAATATTTTTCGAACATAAACGTGGGGAACAAATTTCTTTTGCATTTGCATTCTTTGGCTCATTTCCTTTTATTTCGACAGAAAAAAGAAACGGAGATACGAGCAAAAAAACACATAAAATAGGGTTAAACTAAGAAAAGCTCCGAAATAAGATGATTTTACCATTTCTCAGATGACTTTCATTTTTAAATGATATTCACTTCCACAACGCGCAACTACCTATACATGCCATCATATCACAAACACTGATATTTCAAATCACAAACCTAGTGGACGAAACCAATTCGGATAAACTTTGAGACAAAAAAAAACAAATGAAAGTTACTTAAAAATTGGTAAAAACGAAATTGGCAAACCACAATTTTATGATAATAATGAGATAAGAATATTTGCCAATCACGACTAGAAAATCACGCTTCACGCTAGAATTCACATTTTAAGTTGCCTTGGGGAAGGATACTTTTCAAGAGGCTGATATCTGTCACGTACACATGTAGTGGAGTACGAAAATGTGAAGTTAAAGCTACGATACATTAAAACATTCAAAGAAAAGTAATTTAAGAATTAATCAATGAATTTCACAGTAGTGAAATGCACAAAAATAACTTTTTCAACACTTAAGTAATATTCCGACAGCATAATAAGGAGAAAATACATTTTCCGCATCCTCCGATTATTCTGCAGGCATATACAAAACCGCACTGATCTGCGAGGCAAGAGGAACTGCGCAGCAAACTTCGGTCGCCGGCGGTCGGGGTTCGCGTGGCAGTTAAGGAGAAAGTGAAAGTGGGAGGGCAGGCAGGAGGGGAGGATAAATAGAGAGAGAGAGAGACGCGAGGAAAGGGATCCCTGAGGAGCGAATGGAACGAAAGACTTCAAAGAGAACGGTTAGATGATGCATGGTGGAGAGGGGGGAGGGATAAAGGGGGAGGAGGAGTCCGGATCCAGCGGATATTACAGTTGGAGCGAGAGTTGAGAGACAGGAACGCGTGGATAAAGAGAGATGAGGAGGGAAGTCGAGGGGATGCTTTGCTTTTCCTCTCTTTGCTTCCTGGAGGAAAGATTACGGCGGAGAGATAACGGGAAAAAAAAGTTGGGAGCGGATTGCGCGGTCGGCTGTTGAGTGCGGGAAAAGGAAAAAGGGAGAGTGAGAGAGGGTGAGGAGAGGGAATGGGAGTGAATGGGGCGGAATGGGGAGAATCTGAATGTACATCAGACGACGTATGTCAGTTGAAGGTGGAAGGAGGGAATCTAGGAGCCGTCTTTCCATGGAATGCATGTATATACATGAATAACACGCCAGCCGCCCATGGGGTTTGAGACAGGAGGTGTCGGAACAAATGTCATCATGGCAGTCTGCAACATCAACTAACAGACACAAAGCACAAGTCAAATCTCGTGAGAAAGAGATTGTATTCCTAAATATGTACTATATATGCTATTTTCACACAGTATCCACAGCTAAAACATTGAATATTTCGCGAAAAATGATTCTCAATTAATAGATTTTCGACGCACTAGTTCACTAAGCTACTTGCTGAGGTGTCATCGGCACATTTAATTTGAGGCTAGAATATTCCTTCCGTATTGATCTCACACTCCTAATGTTTGGATTTTGCTAGTAATTACTGAATGGGCACGAAAGTCAGTGTAGGCGCCCACATCAATGTGCAGCACCTAGGATTAAATAAATGAAAGACTGACAGCCCATACTGTTAAGCCATTGAAAAGGAGAATAAAGCCTTTGGGAATGTGTGGCATAAGTAGTAAGAGTCTTTAATGTCGTTAACAAGCCGAAACTAAATTTATGAAAATCATTTAGGTGCTTCCCTAAGAAAAAGAGAATATTTTACCATTCATAAATTATAGATTTAAATATATCTCTGAAAGACAATTCACGCACAACATGATGGGTGGATTGTATTGCACACAAAAAAACAGGCTTCCTTGTCTTTGTTAGGTGGCTCATGACGAATGCATAGGGAAAAATTGCACAAATAAGCAATCGCAACCATGATGTGGTTTGCCCTTTATTAATGGAGACATTTTAAAGATTTTTATTATGCTATGCATCGGTAACCATGGCATAATTATGTATGATACTATTTTCGCCATAGGCTTTCGTGATTAACTTCCTCTCCACTGCATCCTTCATGATTTTTCGAAGATGATGGAAATTATTAGGTGATAGGAAGCGATACTTCACAACAAAGAGGTCGGAAACATTCATCCAATCTCTTTCCCTATCTATGGACCGTACCATAGGGGCGCACTGCGGTCGGGAGAGAGCGATTGGAACAAATGAAGTCTCACGACCGAACGGGATCTGAGGCGGAGTGCGGGAACCCCGCACGCCCGCGTCGCGTCGCCGACATGCGCCTCCATTGTGTCTGATCGGCGACGGGTTCTTCCCGCACGCCCGCGTCGCGGCGTTCCGCGAGGACTCAATGGCCGCGCACAATTTCTCCGAAGTGATAATTCCCGCCCGAATGAAAAAAGAGGATCACCGAGCGAACGCACGACGGCTGCTCGATTCCCTTTCACTTTCGGCAGTGCGGACAGAAACGTAAAATTTCTCCCACTCGTCGTCCTCCTCACGATTCGACGGGAGAAGTGTGTTTTGGCGGAGCTCCGCGGCAACGCGACGGCCTTTGTGCGCGATCCTCGCCTTGAATGCATGAATGTCGCCGATTTCAATGACATAGAGGAGTTGCAACCGCTACAGAAACATTTTTCCCATCCCCGGGCACAATATGCGCCACTTCCATTCATGAATTCCGCAAAACCAAGGATATTTTTTTAGCACCACAGATGAATAGCATCAATATTCCGAGGATTTATTCATAGCCGGAGTAAAAGTTACATATATAGTCTCTGGAGTAGCCATTTCCCACAAGAAGGTTATCACGAACGCTTAAAATTGACCGGACAAGGCAGCGACCTCAGAGTGACGAAGAAATCGGATACGAACCAGGAGCAGGTTAAAGGAGCATTAACGTAATGACGCATATATGATTATCTAACACAACATCACGTGAGTCACTGCGTTCCGAGACATCGCTAATTATTGGCAATCCACTTAAAGATTTCTGTCACTCACGGGATTTCCACCGGGCTTCAACATTTGGAGTTACTACTTACGGGTTTGAGAGAGAGAAGTGTCCGCCTAGCCATCAATCATATCATGAGTGAAGTGTCAACAGAAATTGAAGAAGGGATACTTTCCAAAGTCCACCCCATTAACCTCAATTCTTCGAGGTGAAAAGCCCAAAGTCCAGGTGAACCAATGGCGTATGTTACTGAAGGGACGAAAATGAAAAAGCGATCTTCACTGGAGTGAGCCAAAGGCTGAGGCACAAATGGCACTTGGAATTGAGCCACAATGGGTCAAATTCAGCTGTCCTAGTAAATCCCAAATTCCAGCCTCCTCAAAATATTGCGGCCGCGTAGAAACACCTGCTGCTACCACCCCCGAGGTTATTAAAAGCGAGGATTTCGCGAGGTGTCCTACAAGAATTCGCAGAAATATTAAAGCGTCACGTAACGACTTCATTTCAAAACGGAGACACTACCATGTTCATGCTCGGTCAAAAAATTCAATTAAGTTAAATATGTAGCGGTAGTATATGATAAAAGCGAGGCAACGTCGGTGGGATAAGTATAACAATAAGAATGTTTAAAAAAGGAGCATAAAATAGGTAATATCTTTCACTGAATTTCAGATAACGATGAAATGTTTGTCCCATACATTGACGTTCAAATCTACTCATCTACTTCATTGCATAGTTTTAGAATTAATTTTTTTCCTGTAGCATACCAAGAGAAGCAAGCGCGAGCCTCTTTTGAATTCAGAATTAGAGTAAGCTACTTGTTTTGAAACACCGACAAAAGGAAAAGCCATGAAAATATTGCATGTATAATTTAAGTTTTTTTCTTCCAATATCAGTATTTGATTCTCAATCAATTTAAACAGCGATTACCTCGAGAGAAATGGTAAAAAACGCGATATTAAATTCTGTGAATCTCTTTTAAAAATAATAAAATAAAAGTAGCTTTAATTGCCTCTTCCAAGAGTAAATTTTCAAAAGAATCGACCTTTACAGTTGCGCTCTTAAATTATGTCAGTGTCACAATTATGAAAATTATAAATGAGTAGTTTACTTTAGAGTTCCTTCCAAACTCCACACTGTACATTAATGCAATACATCAGTTGACAGAAGCTTACTTACACAAAAACGATATGTAACGGTTATGTGCTCCTTCCTTGGATGTGGTATTTGTGTCAGTGTAGGCACAGAAAAATAATTAATTAACACGACGCGCCATGACTGAAACTTGAAAATGCGCGATTTCACGGGGCAAGAATTTGGAGCACGACTTAGCGCACCCTCCTGGAAAAAATTCGACCGGAGGCGTTGCGTGCGGCACGCAATCTTTCGGATGCGAATGAGGCGAAACCGACATTTCCTCTGCGTGACAGCAGAGCACCGCAACGGAGGATGATGGGCCGCACGAAGTCTACGAAGTATCGGGGGCAAGGGAGCGTTCATCGAGTACGGTTGGCGCCGTCGCGGGGTGCACGGAGCACCATCACACGGAGCCATCTCACGCCACGGGTGGCGTCGCGACGCCTCGAGAAACCCCCTCCACCCACCCATCGCCTCTTTAATGAATTGCTCCACAGATGCGAGTGCACCTCACGTGTGAGGGATCACCTGTCACCATTTCTGGAGACGGAGGGACTGCTCCAATAACGCACGCGGATAGCTCTCCTCCTCCCAGGGAATAAAAATACGACCTCCAGGAGTGCGAGTGTGTCGGCGATGGATCTTCGCATTTCGCGCGAAAATATCCAGTTGGGCCCCGCGGCGAAGGTTGAAATCGGTTGAGAAACACAGACGTAGGCATTTCAAAAACAAGGAGGCATTCCATTACGCAGACGATTTTAGTACGTGAGAAAATAAACATAGGCGATATTTACTCCCTTTCTCCAAATATTTAATTCAGTTATATTTATATTCCCGTTCTCATTTCAAGTATTCATCTTAAAAAGAGGCAAAGAATAAGTTGGGGTCAAGGCTTTGAAGTATGGAAATGGCTTCAGTTCCTCTAATTAAAAAAGTAAGAGTTCTGGAGAGCCATACTTACAAGAAAATAGTGCGTCACATATTAGTGCAGAATTAAACAGATTAAATAATCCAGAATAAACGTCCTATAAAATTGACGCAGTGGACAGACTATTCTAAGAAATAAATATGTAAGCTTTCTCACCATGAATCTGCAAAGAACATGTAGAGAAAGTCCCAAACGCCAGCATTACTAAACAAATTAAGACAGATAAGGCACTCATCATCGCAGCGTTTAAACCGCTCTTATCTTATACCATGTGATTCATCTGATGAATGATAAAATGTGAATTTAAGATAATAAGTATGGGTAACTAGAAAAAAGATTTACCATAAGGATATGTCAGACCCTAGGAATCCCTGAATAAAACAAACCTTATTCCGAGAGCGATCGATGCTTGACACAGAGCTTGGTTTTAGAAGTATACATTCCACAAGATATGGAAAATATTTCTAGCAGGTTAATATTAACAGAGAGACTTTGGAACTATTCAGTAGCAGATTCAAGCCTGACCCCCCATGCGGAAACTCCTTATCTTTAAGAGCCGTTTCAAACAAGTCTCCCGCGAGAATATCGCAGCATTGCCACCACTTCCTCAACAGTCCGACGGGCTTGACTTTCAGCGCGCGACTATTTCCCCCAAGGGAAATCTCCTGCCTTCGCCCCCTGGGGAGCCACGCGACGCTCTCTCGCAGACAATCCCACGCCAAGACACAAAGGTTAAAGTGCACATCTGCAACAAGACCTCCCTCTCGGCGAGTAAGGGAGAGCGATTGAGAAGGGATGGAACTGCGCGTGTGAGTCACGGAAAGGTTGGCCGAGAAGTGGCAGAATTGAAGAGGAAATGTCCATTTCTCTCCTCCACCTCTCGAGGGATTCCTTCGATTCCACGCAGCGAGTAAGGAGATGAAGTCCCAAAATTGCAGGGGTGCATGGCTGGACAAAGTGGTGGTCGTAGAGCGGAGAGGGAGGAAGCTCAGATGAACGTGAAGGATTCATTTAAAAACGGCTATGGATGGTAAGGGGAATAAATAATGGTCGCGGAGAATTTCTAAGAATCAGTGGACGTTCTGCAGTTGGAATCCATCTCGAGAAGAAGAAAGCCTGCACTGGGCAAGGCCGTCAGTCAGGAATGTCCGCATTCTTTGGTAGTGTTCGGATTAAAAAGTAAAATATGAGTGACAATGCATTGAAGACATCTGGACTCGATACAATAAATCCGATATTATCCGGGGGGATAAAATTTATTGTAAAATTATACAATACAGATTGTCCGCCAGCATGTAACTATGGTTAGATCTCATCAAGTGAGGTTGGTTACATCCTCGTCACTGGCTCCAGCGAGAAAAATATTACTATTCTCACGCTCCACTTTGGCTGGATAAATAAGATTTCTTGGAAATAGAAAAAGGGAAGTACTTCTGTAAATCAACGGTTTAATTCCAATGGGATGCATATATCCATTTGATTTTGTCTCGGGCATGCTTAGGTGCGCCGAGTTTTTTTTTACATCGGACGGGTGTCAAAGCAACTTGTTCCAACAAAATGAAAACAAATCTGAGTGACATTCAGCTATTTATGCATGAGGCGTAAAAAATATTTTTCCCAAAGTTATGAAAAATTTAACTACTCGATTTCTTGTTCTACTGCTAGGTTGACTAACCTTGGTTGGCAAACCTCTTTGGTATAAATCTTAAATTTTCTCGCAAACCCAAGTAACTGAAATTGTTCTGTCACAGCTAGGATATCGCTCTGTCGATGTACAGGCCTTCATTGTGCAAAAATGACAATGTTTAAGGAAAGACATAAGACTCCATCATGGGGCTATCTTTTACGAATACAGAGACAAAGATCGAATAAGCAGAGACAGACGGAATAAAAGTCTCGAGGCGAGGATCTTGACCTGAAGGGAAAGGCGTAACTTCCGCGGTTTCCCGCTCGATCTTTATGGAGACTCATGTGACGTCACGCAAAGCGGCCATACGGTTCGCCAGCGCTTCAAGTGCAGCCACACGGCTCCGATAGCAAAAGCCAGCGGAAGACGACCTCCCTTTCTCAAGCTGAAGCTGGAGTCTTGAGAGACCTAAAGCGTCACTTCGGAAATTTGAAATATAAATGTTCTCGAGCTTGCTCGCTCACGCCCCTTCAATCGAAATGAAAACTTATCACTTACCAGATCAACATCGAGCATAACTACAACCTACGCAACAGAATGCGATAATAATACCGTTTGGAATTATATGGTACCTATTTTCGGTAAAAATGATACCAATGCGTCCCCATCACAGCATGAAAGTAGCAGAAATATAAATTAAAAGAGTCACGGACCCAAAAGAGCTAAAACGGAAAGGGTCATAATTTAAGAGTCGATTTGTTAGATACCTACCAATTGAAATTATTATCTCCTTTAAACTGACCACACCAATGGGCTTAAAACAAAGAGATACAGAGCGACGAGAATATATAAAAAAGTGCTGAAATAATGAGGGCCTCTATTTATGAGAAGACTCTACTGCTAATTGCTTCTAGAGCAGACGAGACATTTTTGATGTGAGATAACCTTCTGTTGAGTGAATCCTCAGGAATGAAATAATTGCAATTACAAGCCACCATGCTAAGTTCGTTGGGCCGCAAATTAAATCTCGTCTGCGCGCGGAGAGCTATCGCGGCGGAACGATCAGCATAATCACTTGTGTGGACCGCGGCGTTCTCGGAGCGAGCTACCGGACGAGGAGGAATGCCATGTGCCGAAGACGATAAGAATGCAATTATCGCCCCTTAGATTTAACACTTCACCCGGGGCGATGCGCCGTCGGGGAACTCGGTAGGAAGAGCGAAATGAGAAGGAGAGTTGCCTCCGAGCGTGGACTCCTCCCCGCATCCTCTTCGACTTTCCTGCTACTCCCATCGACGGCAAATTAATACGAATGACAGATGTAAACAAGCAGAGCGAGGCGAGTGTGAGGCGCGTCTTGTTGGTTTGTTTACGCGGCGAGCGACGGGGGCGTGGGAGGCAAAGTTGGTGGGGAAGGAGGGGGCTCCTAAGAGACCTCGCGGCTAAAAGCCCTGTTTATACATTCGTGTGAGGGTGCTTCGCCCGCGGCCACAGAGACTGCCTTTCAGACTGAGTGAGCGGCCAGCCCTGTAGCGAGGAGGAATTCATCGAACGAGTAGCCAATGCTCGATCCATCCTCCAAAAGCATCTCGTGAAGGAAAAGCGCCGAGTTTTCGCACGTTCATGCCAGCTGAAGTTGCGTATCGAATGACAGCCAACTTACCATGACAAGCGCTAGAAACGCGAGGGAATTCGGAAAAAATTAAGCACGATCATCGAATGGAGATCGTCATACAAAATGAATTAGGGCAAGCTGGTTGTTTGAAGAATTCTCAAGCACGTAGGAAATAATATAGATAAGGAGTCTTTTCTTTCGTTAGATATTAGCCACTCACATCTCGCGTGTTCCTTGAAAGTATTGGAAAAGGCTACACAAAGTTACGATGGTTGCTATATCGATTGGTTCACGTTGGTATGGAGGAAGGTTGTGTGAGCAGGCAAGAGGAGAGAAGCGTGCCCAGGGAGGGTGTCGGCTCTCGGTTGGAAGGGTGGTTGGGGGAGGCAGAGTATGTTTGGGGGGAGGGAATGCGTGCAAGACACGGGATCCCGGGGGAGAGACAGAAGCAAAGGAATACATCAGTCTGTCAACGGCGAGAGGGACGAGGCGGGGAGTATTCAGGGTGGCGATTCAAGGGGTTCATGCCGAGAAACACCAAGGGCTCACAACTCGCTAAAAATTCTCAAGAATGAATACGCTGAACCGCTTCAATATGTTCATCGGATGGTATAATTTAATCTTAGCAATCAAAAATCAAATTAGAGATCATTCTCGAACAAATTCTCAACTAATTGTCCCTTGAATGAAAAAACATCCACCAATGCCCTGACTGCAAGTAATATATTACCCACGTCGCTACAACTCAATGTTCTCAGCAGGGAGATACTTTGAAATGTAAAAAAAACAACAAATGCTAGAACACATATGATAACTTTTGAGAACTGACCGATAAAGTAAACAGCACCACACCTCTCAGGACGGAAACTAATGAGTTAGTTTCCTGGAAACTAAGAAAAAGACTTCCATATTCGAGATCCGGGAAGTAAGGTTAGAATATTTCATAACGCTGAAAAACATCCGTCAAGAGATTAATTCACTATTCAATGTTAACAAGATTGGATTTAATTTTGGGGAGGCGACCGACAGCTAAGGTCAAAAGGGACCAGTAAGGGAGGAAGGGCGGATAGAAACCCGGCGTCGACATAGCCTGCTCTAAACGAATGGCGCCAAGGGGACCACGATTTGACGTCTCATCCGATAGACTGTACAGACAGGTGTACTGTACTTGAAGTGTGGGCGGACGAGTAGGGTAGACGAGAAGTATTGAGTTGAAGGATTTGCCCACGCTTTGACCAGAATTGGTCCGAATTGACCCACCATGGCGACCACTGATTCAAGGACGTACTCCGGCAGACCGCACGGCGTCTACCCGGAAAGGGAGCCAGGAGGGCACCCAATGTCAATTCTTTGGGCAACGGGCTCTTCCGGTTCTCAAAGATGTGCGGAAAGTTTTCGCGAAAGCGAGACTGACGGTGACTCGCCTTACGTTGTTGGGTTAACCTAACTAATACGAGTACTTCGGGGAGAAGGAGGCCCAATTGAGGTCCTTTTGACCTCAATCCTTCTCATTGGTGTCGGCCTCGAAGGGGCTGTTGGTTTCGCTAACCTTCCCTTCCCATCCCTTCCTTCCCACTGCTTCCTTGCCTCGGACATAAGCTAGAAGCTTGATTTCGGGGTGGAAGTTGTAATTCCGCGGCGAGAGGCGAAACACCTGTACTTGAAGTGCCCTCCACAAGATACTGAAGTAGAGTTCGGGTTTCCTCTGAAAAATACCCTCCTCTGCAGGGATTTGTACCCTGGCCGCCAGTATGGCTAGCCAGTACTCTAGTCACACACCAACCCGATCCCCATCATTGTTAATGTACGAAATGATGCAAAGCATCTCCATAATCTATGATATCGTGTCTGCCTCAAAACCTCTTTCAGCTTCAGTCCGGGTTACCAAAACAAAGCTGCTCATAAAAGATTAATAATTTTTAATGCAATTTTGAAAACTACTACATTTCAAAACCTGCGACATAATTACACTTTCGCGAGTGTCATTATCAGAACTGATCAGAAAGTGGTAGAAATTCTGCCGGTTCTTGGCTTTGCTGCCAAGGAATAGACGGACGGAAGTGTTGCACCGACGTCCATGATGATCACATGGAAAAATCGATATTTTTGGCCCCAAAAATGATGAATGAACGGGCGGGTGAGAGGAACTAAAACAAAAGTTAAAAAAAGCCATTTAAAAGTGATTCCTGTGCCACAGATGCGATGTAGTGAGGAGCAGCATCAAAAATTTGGGACGAGGTCGGAAATTCTGCCGAACACTTTCTTCGTAAGGAAGGAATGGTTGGATTTGAAGTACGGCACCAACGACCTAGATTGCGACACCAAAGAAATAAGGAAGAAATAACCACGTGCGAGGAGAGAGGAATTGGAGAGAGTAAAACTATAAATTAAAAATTAATTTCAAATTGAAACCTGTGCCGTACCTGGAAAAACGCGGAGAGAAGACATGAATTGTAAGAGCTACCAAGGGTCAATAATCTGACGAGCACTGGCTCGCTGAGGAAGGAATCGAGGGATTTAATGTGTGCCAACGACGCGACGCCCTTGATGCTCACATGAAAAAAATAAAAAGCTCGATCTTGGGGACGCATGGAGTGATAATGTTGGGAGAATAGGCGAATGTGGGGAGGGAGGAAGAGGGGATGTGGAGTGGGGGGAAGGGAGAAGTGGATCCAGGGAATGGAACCACTACGGTGCTCCCCCATCCCCCTCGGAAGGGGGGATCGGGGAAGAAAGAAAGGAACAACGGGGGTGAGTAGCCAAGGAAAGTGTGCAGATACGGCGTGCAGATGGAGAGCGGGCATGTCGGCGAGGAGGCGGAGGTTGAGGGTAATGGAGGGGGGGAGGGAGTAAAGGGGGGATTTCGCACGCGCCCACCCCGTCCCGTAAAACACACACGCGCCCGCGACCTCCCGGCGTCGCAGAGCACGCCGGGAAGAAAAACCAAATGGGGAAGTGGAGAGTGGGGGTTTGGCCGATGGAGACGAGGAGTGACTGTGTGTGGTAGGAGGGCAGTCACCGCCGCCGCCACGGGGGCCCCCCGCCTGGAATGAGTCACTTGGAGCGGAAAATTGCAAGGGAGCGGTGGAGGGGGGGGGAGGAAGGGTTTGCGAGCACGGGGGTGGACGAGAGAAGGGTGGAAGAATTAAAGGAAATGGCAGGAAAGCGGGGGTGTGCGATGGAAGGAAGGCTGAAGAGCTGAGAGGAGGAGGAGGAGGGGGGGATTATGACGACGAAAATGGTATCGGGTGGGAGGGGGAGAGTGGGTGGTGAGGGGGGGAGGGGGTCGCGTGCGGGGAGAAAAAAAAACTAGGTGGAATTGGATGCTTTAAGAGGTGAGATCGGGGTCGGGAAGGGGGTGCGAGCGACGTCGTGTAGAGGGAAGGAAAAAACAAAAGAATGAGGGCCCGGCGAGATGGAGTCGAGGGCGATCTTCCGTCCGTTAACTATATGCAAGCGAGATCGTACGCTCAGCCTACCCAGCCTATCCCAGTGGCCTTACCCACTTGCCTCTCCCTCCCACGCTAACCTCGTGATGCCTCATAAGGCCACCCTCGTCACCTAAGGCGACCCCGCTCAAGGCTTTTCATTAAGGAGTTGGTGTATGAGTGTGTGTGTCGTGGGAGGGAGCGTTGAGAGCAAGGGCTGCCGCCCCACCAAAGGTGGAGCCGCGCGCCGGGAGCTCCGAAAATGGTGAGACTGCTCGGAGAACAACGCCTCAAGGAAGGTAACGCTTGACCAACCCCCACAAATGGTTCGCTACAACAACAAACGAATCGTGGTGATCTCAATATTCAGATGCTATCATGAGATACGAATTGATAACACACGTTAATTTATAGCATTTGCAGGAACAGGGTAATGGAAAAACTAATTATGTGAACAATTTCTAATGTGTTCAAAGAGTTTTTCGATTATGTTTCACAGTATCTCTAGGTAAATGGAAGTCAGAGATATTTCTAAAATATAAAGAAAATTGTCGAATAAATTAGTTAAAATTACATAGCACGATGACTATCAGCAAAAATATACACGAATTCCCACCGCGATCTCAATGTGGTTATAGTATTATTAAAACATTACGAGGAGATAGAATAAGTCCCCATCATTCGCGTAATTAATGCTTAGGTGTATATGCCAAAAAAAGTCGAGATCTCTTTGAATGAAAGGTGAAAGCTATCACCTGAACGGAATCCCATCCATAGAAATAAGAGCTGTGCCACTGAGTAGCATATAAGAAGGAAATTTTCGCAAGTAAATAGGACACTTTTTTTCTCAAGTAAAAAGCCTGAATTGGAAATTGTTCCACACAAGTTGTAACAACTATTTTCTGTACACGTATATAATGAATCACTTTGCTTTTTTGGCCATGCCAACACGACAAGAGAAGTTACATTGCAAAAGGAACTATTTCCCCTCATCCGTTCTCAGCCTTTGACTCCGCTGTTTCACGCATGATCGAGTTTAGCGTCGTTTTTTGAGAGGGTAAGAGAGAGCATTACTCCATATTCATACGAAAACCAATCATTATACAGCTCCTGACTGCATGTATTGTTAACTACGGTCGATATTCCATAAAAATGTTTGCTTTTAAAAATAAACAGCATTAAAAGAGCGATGACTTCGGAGATAATTTCTCCAGAAACAGAACATATATAAAAAAAGGTTTAAAATTGCAAAAGCTCGTAAAATATTCCGCGACAGCACAAAAAGAAATAACCAATTATAACAAGTGGATTTGTAGACCAGGCGAATCGAACAACTATTGAGTGAATTCTGCATAATTAGTTTACGAGGTAGTTAATTAACTTGAACGATTACAGGAGGAACGATTTTAATTTTTATTCTGAACAATGAGAGAATAGGGATGAGCTTGATATTTATTCTGCTATTACTTCCACTTCAGACTACGGGCTCATACATATCCGAGATTATATTAAGCGCCACGGCTCAATGAGAAGACCGGCAGGTGATAAGACAAGTGCACACACAAATCTTACGCGGTCGTCTAACGCAAGATAATAACGAGAAGAGGAGCTGGTCGTGATGCAAACAAAGAACTGCTTTCCCAATCCTCCAGACGCGAAAGTTTCCGCAAAGAAAGGAGGGAATAAACGATGGCGAAAGGAGTCGCGACGCCAAGAAAATGAGGAAGAGAGGGTCGTCGAATCGTGTTCGTAGTTAAAGCGACCTGCGAAAAGTTTTTCAAGACGGATGAAAGTTCGATGGCCAAGGGGCAGCCGCATGGAAGAGGGACCAAAGTAACGAGCGAATCCTTTTTCCATTTTAATTAAAGCGTCTGAACGATGAATGGGGCGAGGGGGGGAGGTGGGGAGGCGGGACGAGGGGGTTGATGGGGAAAGGAGGGGATGAGGAAGGGGAGGAGGAGGGACTGGGACGGGAGGAAGGAAGAGGGTGTGAACCCGCCCCCGTTGGTGGTGGGAGGTGACGTAGCCACACACAGGGAGCGTAAGAAGGAGGGGCATGGCCATCTCCTTCACTCCCACACCCCTTTCAATCACGCCCCCTTCCCCATACCCCCCCACGAACCCCTGTTTCCCGTATCAAAAAAGTGGATGGAGGATCTTTATAAACGCGGTGCCGTTGAGCGCCTTTTCCGGAGAGAGGGGGTGAAACGCAGTGTGCGGATCGATAGGTGCTCTCGCGAATCGGAAGCCCCGAACAACGGCGTCGATGCATTCCAGCTATTCCCACATTTAGGGCGAGCAATCAAGTATTCCATCAAAACTCGAGAGAGCAAGGAGGATTATTATAATACCCACACCATGAATGTGTAGATCAGATAAAAGTGATAAAATAAGATAGATTTAAGAAAGAAAATTCCTTGTTTCCACGAAAAATTTCGGACTGTAAAAGAAAGAAAGCAACTTTATTATCCACCAAACAACATCCAATCTTGCAACCCTTTGTCTTTAACATAATTTTTCCAACTCTCGCCCTTTTTCATGTCCGGTGTTCTAACCTTCGCACGCCCTTGCAACGACTTCCAGGGTAGAACGTAAACTTGGACCCTTTGGTTGGCTCAGATGATGATATTCTCCATTCTAAGTTCCAAACACGAGCACCAAGAAATGCCACGGTCTATTCGTTTCTTACCCCACGTATCATTCACGAGCTCATAATTACATTTCGTTTCAATTATTTATGACAACCACGAGAGGCATAGAAGGCGACATCTACTAAGCCGCCCCTTGAATAAAATTATAAAAGTGAATAGTTATTAATAAAATATACTAGAATCATATCTGAGAGCATTCCACGGCTTTCCCTTCAGCAATCAAAGGTTTTAACATTCCCAGCATAGAGTAGACCGCTAAAGAGAAAACGTAGGAGAGAATAACTTTCCAAAAATAGGCCATATATGTTATATTCCTCCACGAATGTAATGGCTTTAAGATATTCCCGAGTGCAACCGCAAAAAACAAGATCCAGAAAAGCAAAATCCTCATAAACAACGTCATTGAAATTGATTGGAATTCTCAAGAGCAACTTTAGGCCACCTATCTCAATCATGACGGTTGACATGTCTTTTTTAAGTCTTATCCATAGATTTATAAGCGACGATACTGAGACAAGCTGGTCCCTTCTCCCATCTAACCCTTAATATGGGGATACTCAAAAAAGTAAATTCGAATGAGAGTCGCACACTCACTCCTCACTAGGACTCCAATATTATTCTATTATCGGATAGCAAGGAGAGGACGTTGACAGAGGAGCTTCCAAGGAAATACGATGAAAAGGAAGTGAATTGGCATGAAAACTCACTCGAACTCAAACGTTCCGCACCATAAAGGACGAACACTAATTCATTGAAATTAATGTGACTCGTAATTAGCAATCCTTCCGGCTTCACCGAGGTTTTCAAGTGCCTTCGAGCAGATGAGCTCCACTGGTCAACGAGTTCCACGTGGATACACGTTACCGCTGTTACCAATCGTGGCTAATGTTTCGAAGACTAGTAAGTGACGTCTAAACGCATGGGCCCATCCAGAGTCCAAAGGCCCCAAGTGCATGGAAAGGCGCGACGAGCTTATGGAAATCCAGGCAAATAAATGAATGCGAGAGGAATGGAGCGGAGCCAGAGCATTAATTTACCGAGGAGCCCCCGATTCCGTTGGGACAGTGTCAATTTAAGGTGGTTTGAGCGAGATATCTTTCCACGTAGGAATCAATGAATGTGGTCTCGCTTAAAATATCTCACTCTTCCATAGATAACAAAATAGTAGCTCCTTACTACACTTATTTATGAGATATTTGCCAAAAAAATATTAGTCGTTTTCCATGGGGTACCGTGCGCGCATCCCCTCCATAGAGACTATTTTAAAAAATGAGGAATTTCCAACACCTAGATCTTGTCAGAAATCCAACAGTGTGTAATTTGTACGTATCCTCAATAATTTTTGAAAATAAATCATATTTTCACCGCAGTATTTTTTAAGTATCACAAAATAACGTCCATTGAGAAGGAGTTTTAAACGTGTCACATGAAAAAAATGCTTCAAGTCGAAGACATAAATAGATATTTTTATATAAATACTGAGACTTTCAGTCACATAAAAGTACGCTATTGCACCAAAAGTATCACAAACTTAACTGCATTTCTTACAGCTGCTGAAATTAAGACGTAAAATTCGAATATCATCTCCATTATGACCAGAGAAAGATCTCGCTCATACTACCATAAAGGTGCAATAAACACAACTATCGCGGGCGAAAAGATCTCGAAACACCGACTCGATCGGGAACAATGCAATCGATGCGCGGCCAACTTCGAACATGCACTTTCCACGCATCCATCCGTTCGTCGTCCTGCACCTCGTCACATTGATGGCGTCGCTTTCCTACTCGCGGGCTCCCTCCCCTCTCCCCTCCATTCCCCCCACCCACACCGTCGAGTCACGCAAAGCGGATTCACGGTCGGCCGACCTCCGTGTGGATTCAGGAGCGATTTCTCAGGAGGCGAGCGAACATTCAGACGGCAAGCACCTTGACCTCACCGTGTTACGTGAGAAACGCGGGAGGAGGACGCAAAAGTTCCGACGAAGGGACCCCTCTCACCATCGCCGCAAAATTCGATCTCGAAGCGAGGTGGTAACGGAGTGCATGTAGGGACATGTATTGCGCTTCGAAGTACAACCGCTTCCCACGAGCAATTTTAGCGTTACAAGAACATTCGCCCGCAAGAACGAGTGTATTACATACCTACATTTCCAAGGGAAAAATAGGGAAGCTGCTCCAATTCAAAGCGGTATAAAAAGTCGGGTTTCAATCCGAAACTACCTGATTGTGGCAAGGTTGGAATTATATGGGTCGTTAGTAATAAAAGGCACAAAAGAGGCGGAAAGTCAAATTTTAAAATGGTGAGCAAACGCATGCGGAAGTAGCGTTAACTGTTCGTACATCAACTTTTCAACCACTTCTCTCACTCGATAGTTAGGACTTCATCTCCATGCGAGAAAGAATTTTGTTCTTGTGTATAATAATCTGAATTCACGTGCTTAATGACCAAATTCTAATTTAGAAAGTGTCCTCACATCCACATCCGCCCACTCTACCGAGGCCACACATAAGAGATAATTCAGCGGGAATCCCCAGACGAGTATGCATGCACACTGCGATAGGCGGAAAGTATTGGCGAGAATTAAGCTAATACGCAAACAGGCAGAAGCTCGACAAGAACGTGAGGATCCGACTTTAAATGGTTCGGCATTTGAACTTATTTCCTGGGTATATGATTTAGACCTTGAACACAATTTAGCTAAATAAACACTCCTTAGATAATCTCGTCTCTATTGGATATTAATTTCTTGAGTTTCAATTAGTCGTAGCAAAGGCAAAATCAACCGCATTCACTTGCTTCGTCATGTGACGACACTTAACGACTGTTCGTTAGGTGCTAGATAATCAATCAGACCAATCAAGAAATAGTTCCACAAGAAGATATATAATCATGAAAATTGTAACTTTCAAATGGTGCACATACGCGGCAAGGACAAAGGAGTAAGAATACCAGGCCATGCCAATTCTATCCAAAGAATATATCTATACACGAGTGAAGCTCTATGGGAACCCCAGACATAAACTTCGCCACTCTTCCCACAAACGAGGGGTGATTCGGGTGCCCAGCAGCCAGTCGCCAACCCTTCTTTCTCACCACCACTCGCACCACCAAAGCTCCTTTTATTTCCCGCAAAGCCCTTCTGGAGCGAAAGCAGCGGAAAGACCTCTCAACACGTAAAACCCGACCAGATTGCCCCATGCCAGTAAACAAAGCAATTATTTATGCGACCCCAAGGAGACCCTTTTTCCGGAGAGAAAACCAACATTCAAGCCTGTCAAGTGAGCACACGCCCCGAAGGAAAACACATTAAAGACACTCTACTGGGTTTTTTTCACACAATAAAAATCGTGAATATTTATGCTTTTTATTATAATATTAATTTTTGCACAAAGCTTCGCTTAAAGACGACAGTTACGCTAAATTAGTGCACTAGGTGAAAGGGAAAATAAAGGAAAAAAGGTTAATTTTCCGTGAATGTAGTCCCATGTATGTCTTTTTTTCGATTCATAAATTTTCGAGAATAAAAACCGCACTAAGAAACTATTATTACACCTTTAAGATGAGAAAGTATCGATCAACCAAATAGCTCTGAGTGAAGTCTAATTTTACACTATAAATTTGCGATAGCTAATACGAAACATCCAGCAATTCTCAGTATTGAATAACATTACATTTGTTTTTCACATATTCTTGAATACGTCCTTCATTCCCCGTATACGTTTGTAATTAGCAAACCTGTAAGCTATCGCATGATATGAGTATCTACTGTACTTTGATACCTAAAATATAACCATGGCCATTTTCATTTTTCCCATCCTAAATTCGTGGGGCTAAGAATCACAATTTGTACGAAGAACAAGCGTTATTGTTAGGTTAAAACAAGTAAGCTAACTATCTTTTAAGTAGTAAATTCCATAGAATATCTGCAATTTTATTTGATAATTATGAGAATTTTAATCCCAAAAGGAAGATTTTTTTTAGATTTAAGTAAAATATCACGCCAAATAACCACGTTACAATGCTCCCGAAATTTATAACGCAGCCAAGTACATAAATATATAAGCCCATTATAGCAGCCAACCGGGCACAGCCCGAATACTTCCCGACGAGAGTGATCGAATCTTGGAAACCAGAGAGGATAAATTTCACAGAAAAATATTCACACTATCCGGATCTGAACGGGAGCGAATGGAAGCACCCGCTTAGCCGAGCACGTGAGCGAACGAGAATATGAGAGAAAGAGGAAAAAAGAGGAGGAAAAGAATGACAAAGGCCGCTTAAAAAGAAACTAAAAAGACACTCATTCCCTCCATTCTCCCGAGACCTCCCCTCTCATTGCCAGCGGCGCGGCGGCGTCGCGGCAAAAGCAATCAGCACAACGAGAGACGCTAAACGCCATCGGAATCCAGGCGGAAGGAGCCAAGGGTTGAAGCCGAGGGTGGTCGGGGGGACGTCGCCCATCCACCCTCCCCTCTCACCACACCCCCTCACTCTCCCCCGGTCGCAGTAAGCACAAAAAAAAGTGGAACGTTATCACACCCCCCGTGACTGCGTCAACTTTTTTCTTTCCTTCCCCTTTCCCTTCGCGGTGGCACGCGGCCGAAAGTGTTAACCCGTCTGCCTTTCTCCAGGGGGTCGACGAAAAAACTCCAGAGGCGTCTCATTTGGGCATCAAAAGGCTGCACGGTTTGTTTTCCCGGCCACCGCCCCGAAACACAAGGCTGGTTCCGAAAACAAGAAATCAAGCAAACAGCCTTCGGCATGGTGTTTACGGCGAATTTGGGCAAAAACATTTGCTCCCGTCGCTGCTGGATACACGAGAGACAGTGAGTTTGGTTTCCGAATCCGTTGGTCGGGTTATAGTATGCTCGGCAATCGAAGAGTTCCACCTTAATGAGTCCAGAGCACCCAAAGTTAACGATTAATGTGTTTACGTCTCCCCATGATAAGAATCCTATTATCAAAGGAGAGGCCAAGTCAGGCAAAAGCAACAGATAGGTCTGCGTCGCCCAGCGCATTCCTCTCCTTTCGAATAACTCAGAAATGCTAACAGTGCAAATCCTGAGGCGATTTGATAGTGATTCATTAAAGATAGGCGACATAAGCCGGCCCATAGTTTCTTCATTTCATATCAAGCACTATTCATAAATAAGCATGCGTTTACGGAGATAACTAGGCGAGCTTAGGAAAACTGCAGCGAGATACCAATATTTATGTGTCTCTTTTAGGAGAGTAAGTGAAGTAAATGCCAAAATCTCACCAAACCGCGGAATGGTAAAGAGATAGCTTTACGGGTCTATCCAAATATAAGGGACTCCCCAAACTCCGATACGATGGCTCCAGGATTACAAAATTGGAATTCCAATTGGTGTGACATTGCGTATTATACCCGGACACAATCAAGTGGAATGAGGACCTCAACAATGTTCGATTAACATCGATCACGCAATCTGATGTCGATCGTTCGGTCGAGCCGAATGGACTTCGACTGGAACAAGAGGTTTCCATTCGGCAGTGCTGATTAGAGAAATAGAGAAGAGCTTTTTCCTCGTCCGTGAATGTAGCACGGCAACGACCGAGGATGAAAGCATGTCACTTCATGTCACTCACCTTGTTTGACGGAGACGTATCTGGAGTTGAGGGCGGCCACGAAACTGGCTTGGGGCAGGGAATCTTCGAGGGAGAAGAGCTCGTCCTTGGTCACCGATTGGGAGCGTGTCTTGAGCACTGCCTTGGAGCCGATGGGCGAGAGGTAATATCCGGCGCGGTCGCGGAGGGCCAGGAAGCCTCCGTGGTACTCGGCCGAGAAGAGGCACTCCTTGGAGAAGGAGTCGTGGAGCTTTCCTTCGCGGTGAAGATACCTGCGAGAGGGATTAATGAAACGATCAGATCTGAGGCATACCACTGAGTCTGCAGTCAATCCTTGACGAGCAAATGTGTTATTCACGAATAACTAAACAGAATTTAACCTAAAAATCAATTAAGGCAATATTAATAATAAAACAAAGAAATAGGAGAATAATACCAGCAAGAATGAGTTAGAGGATAAAGAAAAACTGGCAAAAGAGAAAAGGACAAGGGAATATGTTGTTAGCGAAGCCCATAGATGGCTGAAATGAATAAAATAATAAAAGCATATAAACATGTTTACTGGTTATGGGCTGACTTATTGAATAAATTCTATATAGACAACATATTAAAGTGATAAAAATCCACTGCTACTGGGCCTTAATGTTTTTTAATACAAGTTAATTGAAAATAGCGGAACACGAGAATGCAACAGATGAACAGACCGTCAGTTCGCCAGTTCTTTTTCCCCAAATCATCTCCGACCAAAAATTATGATTAAAAAGAAAGAAACAATAAAGAACACATAATTGAACTTTCCTGACCTTTTACGGTCTCAGTTGAACATTGTATCTGCTCTAATCGCCAGATCGTGGGTTTGATAACAGTTTGAAATACATGGGTTGAGTTTAGAAGCCAGGCTGGAGGAAAGAAAAAAACGACTGAATTTCTGATAACAGAAAAGACGCATTCGTGGTTTGTAGTGTAAAAACATTACAGGGCCATGAATTTTGATTCAGAAAGGCTGAAAGTTCGAAACATTGCTGAGTAAGGTAGCTCAAAAGGAAGAAAGTCTAATCGAAATAGCATAATAGGGCGGAAAAAGTCTAAGAGTAAGGGAATAAATGAATGTATATACCCCGCAAGCTCTCATTAACCTTATAACAGAATATGTACCTCTTGATATAATATAACCTCAGTATCAATAATGCGTCTTCTCTTTTACTGATACATGAATGAATATTAACAATATACGGCATTTCTGTCACTCGATAACGTTGTCACCGCTGTGGGTAATGCATTCATCCGAAAAAGAGATCTTAAATCACCGCAGTTGAAAAGTTAAAAATCCTCGTAATCCGAAGTCAATTGGCGGGAGTCCTGTCTACTGCCTTACAGGTGCAAGCATTCTAGGCGCATGGTTTAGTTCACGTTGAGAAAATGAGAGAAGCATTGAAATTATTGCCAAGGAGAAAGGTTTACATCGAAGGTAAGATTAAATTGGTGAGAATTCTAGTGATAGCTAAGGACAGATAAGCGGTACGAAATTTTTTGTTCTTTTTTAACATATTTTTCCTTAATTTTTACAGAAGTGGAACAGTTTTTTTTATTTTCGTCCACCTAACTTAGCAACGCCGTTACACGAACAGGGCAATATCTAATGCCTTAGAAGCACTGAGTATATATGGAGATTTAAACATAACTTGACCAAATACTGTCAGACAGATAAGAGATAAAAGTAATTTGTACCCTTCATTAAAGTTCTCGAAAAAATAATGGCTAGGATCCTCCAGTTTGTAAATGCAGATGCGGAAGGTATGCTAAAGGACATATTAAGTGGCCTATCCCCTTCAAAAGGAACTGTGGGTTTCACCGCACTGTACATCAAGCATTCGTCTTTTAAAGAATCAGCCCCGACGAGCCTTTAAGGACAGGTTCCCATGGAGCACTTGGCTTAAACATGACCGCGCCTTCAAAAATATTCATAGCGCTGGCCTATCACTGCTTATTACAATTTAATCGATTCTTAGTCAATGATACTAATGAGTTGATTTCATCATCAATAATGTTTCACTTACTTTGAAAGTTTGTTATTGACTAGCAACTTGATAACCTGAGCCCGCAATCATTAGTTTGTTGAGCACGAACGAGGGTGAAATCAATACATAATGAGAGATGTTAGGAAGCTGTAAGTGGAGTCACGTTTACAACATGATGGCGTCAGGTGCATGAAGATCAACAAGGAAGGTGGAGCGTAGTCACGCTTGTTCGCCTACATGAAGAGCCCGCAGAGTATCCGCTCACGCGACGAGTCACAAGCGATTTTTACACGTTAAATCAAGCAGAACACCACCGCAAGATACTTAAACAGTATGACTGAATTTCAAATCGGATGCGTACGTACGAGACCGCAAAAATATATATTCAGCGAGCACTTAATACGGTTACGAGTTAAGAAAAAAATAACATGTCCTTTTTGCTCGCGTCTCTCCGCCAGAGTTTTGCGGTCCACGTGGATGTGTCGCAGACAGGCCTTTTTTCTCCCTCTTCGGTGACGAGGTACTTGAGGGAGCTTGCGGGAAAAGGGGAGTGGAGGGGAGGAGGAATGAGTGGTTGGGGGGGAGGGTGAGGTGCGAGGAGAGGAGGGTTGAAAGAGGAGAGGCATGTCCGACCAGGCGAGGAGGAGGTAGAGAGAGCGTCACTAATGGCCGTGCCTCGGGGGGGAATTACGATATCAGCCGTCGGGGGTGGTGGAGTGCATGAATGCTTTTCAGTGCCCGTACGGCCTAGAGTCTTTTAGGAGTGGGTGAGTGCATAAGCTATCACGGTGTACATTCTCTACCCTATCAAGATGGTCAGTCTAAACAGACGACGGAAGTCGCTCCGGGTTTATCAGGCAAGAATTCATTAGTAACAGCAAACTCAGCGGGTCGAGTTCTTCGCGAGCTGAAAAATTGCGGAGACTCCGTCGGTTGAATGAGAAAAAAATGCATGATGGGCATGCACCGCGACAGAGAAACGTAAACAAATACCCACGATAAGGCGGGCACTAAAATCAGCTCTTATGACGGGTTCGGGGACGTGGATTAGGGAATGAAAAAGCGAATAAAAGTGGGCGATCGGGAAATATAATACCACATCGAAATGAAGAAATGGGGAAAACTTGCAATAAAATAGCTAATTAACTAACTCAATAACGATAATCCTCATCATTTAATAGGAATATTGCCATCCATATCCGCATGAAGCCCCAACTAATATTTATTAGAAATGCAAAAAGAGAATAAGCGTCACTTCTAACATTGTGTAATCACCTTTTTAAATGGAATTGATGATTTTCAACACGATTTCATAGGGTTAATGCTCCCCACTATGAGCTTTGCGTCATTTGATTCTAATTCATATATTGAAAACTGATACTCCTCCTATAATTTTGCCTCTCCGTGGTCAAATTGAAGGAAAATATGGGTTTAAAACCGTACTCGCAGCAAGGCTTCTAAAATACGTATTAATAGAATATGTAATACTAATACGCAGAACAAGAAAGTAATATTAGAGTTGACCAAGATAATGAATTTTATATCAACCTAACATACGTTTAATATGACATCACAATTTCGGTTCGTGGAGAAATTCTTTTAAAGGAAACGTATATGCCGCAACGTTTGGAATACCGATGTTGGGCTACAGTTAATTGAGGAAACGATACTTTCTGACCAGACGCCCTATATAACTTTCTATGCCCACAGTTAGACTAAGCAGTCATTTTTACTTACACCCAGAGATGGTTAAAGCGATGACTACTTGACCTGAAAATTGAGGATAAATGCCATTAATGAATCCTTCCCCTCCACCATGAGTCGAACTCAGATCACCTCTTACATACCATTCTCATTTGACAATAAGCTTTGACATAAAAACTGAATTCTATGCCAATTCCCTACCGAGAATATTTCTTCTAAAGATAAACTGATTTTAATGACGAACTATCAAAATTCCGCATGAAAATCATGTTTTGTTTAATGTCGCGTAATAGAGAAGCTTATTCCATTAGACTTCTTTATTTTCATTTGAAACTAACGTTTATTCTTCGTCCACTGTAGTTTTTCCTTTTTTCGGTAAAGCTAAAATTATTCCAGTATACTCTTTGGGTAGTCATTTAAATTCTATTCTAACTTTTCCACAGGTTAGCTATTAATTAAATTTTGTAATTAGGTCTAGTTTGGTTTAAGTGTGGGATAGTATTTCATTTAGTTTTGTTTTAGTTTACTCCCGCGCCTTTGTAAAATGTTGCAATCATTTTGCAGTTATTTCGTAGCCACTTTCTTGGTAAGCGTAGCATCTATTTAAAGTTAGTTCTTTTTTTGTTTCAATAAGTCATAGTAAGGTAAAGACAGTACATTTTAGTCAGGCAGATGTTCAAATAAGTATAATTGAGTAAGGTATTTAGGCCCAAATTGAGGGGCGGGAGGGTTCTTCTTAATCAGACGCGCAAAAAAGTGCATTAAATATTGATTTTTTATGAAGAAAAAAGCAGCCGAAAGACTTATTATTACCGCAAATAGTACGGCGCAATAAGTGGGAGGAGGAGGACAACTAATCAGCTTAATCTACAGAGATCCAGTTTTGAGTCCCGGTCGGGGCAAATGATTATTCTTCGATGTAATTTCACATTTTAATTCTTTGCAAAATATAAATTATAATTTTTCCGGTCAGGCCTTATAAACATTAGCGTTTTCTCCTTAGTAAGATAATGATGTCGAAGTCAAAATATGGTTTCTTTTGCGAATTGTTTGCTTCGGATTTAATGCCATTATACAAAAAAGTTGAACATTGAAGGCATTGCCATCTTATAATGTGCTGAGAAAGGTGAACATAAACGAGAAGACTGGAGGTGGATACTCGTAACATTATTTGCACTTCCGCATTGTACCCTGGGTGGATACCTCATCCGCGCATTTAGGGACCAGAAGCTTTCAAACAAGTTGTATACCTACATCAGCACCGGCAGAAATCCAAGAATAAATCAAGAAGTGAATAGAATAGTATAATACTACGTATACATTACCTACAAAGTAACCTTAAAAAAGCCTTTTTTATCTAATACAAATGACATTTTTACGAAAAATTGCCTATAAAAATCAAACTCATACGAGGAATCGGATTGACTCCAAAATTCAGCAATTTTCTATGTTATGTTTTCAGTTATTTACTAATTACTGCGATATTTTTTAATCAAAATACGCCTGATTCAATGGCAATAGCACTGCAAGTGGCTCCCATGGCTTGAAAATTTTCAAATTTAAAATACTCAGATATAATTCGACTAATTTGAATATTTTAAGCCATGCTTTGTTTTTTTTCAGTAGTTTTGGCATGTCATAATTGAAAGCAGTATTCTCCCAAAATTACAAACGAAAAGATGGCTTTTTCGAATTGGCTTTCACTCGCATAGTCGCGCCGGGACCTTCATAAAAGAGTCGAGTGCAATTGAGGAATGAGGGTGGGACGGGGGAGATTCACTTGGATACTCACTTGTTGTTGCACGTGTGGATGGCGTATCCGGATCGCTCTCCGCTCCCCGACGCGGCATCCCTGAACTCGAGGGTGAAGAGCGTGTCCTCACCCCAGGGCACGTTGGCGTCGACGTGGATCTCGTCGAGCGCCTCGGAGAGGTGGGCGAAGCGCTTCCTGCCGATCGAGCGGATGTTCACCTGCGAACGAAGACGGAGCAATAGAAACGATCCGCATCGCTCCCGCGGGAGCGAGCAAATCGTTCGGACACGGACGGTAAAAATCAATGGCGATTGGCCGGGTGGGATGGCGACCCATGATTATGGAAATGAGTTCATTTTTCGATTCGTCCCAACGTAAACAAAAGGGGCTCACCAGTACAGTTCTCCTGTGCCGATTTCGTCGCGCTCAAAGTAGTACGTGGGACAGGAAGTAGGGGAGAAAAAGACCAGTTCAATCACTTCGGAGCAGGTGTAACAAAAAAAACTCCCAGCTGCGTTAGCGGGAGAGAGCCGCGGAAACAATTTTAATTTATCGAATACGCATGCTTCGCAAAAAAATAGGAAACATTCTGAATGATTCAGTAAATCAACTTAATAATCTACCAAATTCCCGATTTACCCTGGACCAGGAAATAAAAATATTCCCATAAACATGAACTGAACTCCTAAACGTCGGTACTAATTCGGTAATTTTATAGGTTCATCATGACATTAGTCATGAAACATACGGTTACATGGAATGACGGCAAATATTTCCCCAATTTAATATCTTAAGACGACCAGATTAATCACTTTAGATTATGGGAATTAATACAATTTTATGAAAGTCTACCCTGAGTCTTAGACTACATATGAGAGCGGAGTTGAAGTACGCAACGCAATCACTTCTCCACTTTGCAGCACAACGCACGATATAATTGAGATGTAAATGAATTAATTTAAAGCAACTTAAAACAGCTGATGTATAATGGGCATCACGTCCTCAGAACCCATGACTTAAACATCTTCACGATTTTTCATGTACGCGAGGTGCAAGCATGACATCGAGTCTATATTATCTGCGAACGGTAAGCTATGCTATTTCACGCCATTTTGACTTAAAACTAATAGGTCAAAAGTTGAATGATTTTTTAACTCAAGTTAGCCAAAACTCCCATTATTTCAACTAGACTGAACCATAAAAATGTTTTCCTACAAACCAAAATCAAATTTTTATTTCTTAAAAATATGATACGTTAGCCTAAAATGAGATGAGCGGTTAATCAGGTAATTTAGAGACATTTTATTGATTTAATTGGTTACATATTAAGAGCTCACCGCCGTTCGATGACTCTTCTATGTCACTGTCACGCATTCAGGGGTAAGGTGACCAGTTCCTTTCTCTGCACCTGAGGTTGCTGCAATTCCTAAGAGCTCCCTTGTGGTTCCCCAAAAACTTACCAGACCCACAAAGTTATATTACTGGGGACGAAATTCAGTGAAACCTTAAAAATGGGTTGAAGAAAATACTCTTCTGCACAAAACGATTGATAGACTATTTAGAATTTCGATAATTAAAATTGTATTTCTCTTAGCACGAAACGTTTCCTATCATTTAAAGGCCATGATCAATACGTAATTGAGTGGAGAGCTAAGACTGACAGCCAAAATCCTCAGATATAGTATAACCTCATAAAAGATTTCAGGATATTTAGGAATCTTAAGGATATTTTACAAATATCCAGTTCACCTCCATCTTTTTTTCTTCATTCAAATGCACGTATCACGTCCATAAAACATATCCTCTTTAGTCCCCTTCCTCGCTTTCCCAACATCCTTCCTTCTATCAGGGCTTTGAGCAAACCATCTCAAACTATATTGCCTCATCCGATCACCTACTTCGCCTCCATCTAATCTCATCCAGAGGTTTCCTATGCTCACCAACCATTTCAAGCACTTCCACATTTGCCCTCCTTTCCGTCCAACTCTTATTGTCCACCTTCTCCATCGTCCACCTCCCTGATTCTTCTCCACACCAATATCTCGAAAACCCGCAGCTTATTCCCGCGTTCTTTTGCATTAACACACTATTCTTCCCCATACGACGGTACACCCCATATTAAACCCTTCACCAGCCTCTTCTTTACATCCTAACCCCAAGTCCACGCCAACTACTTCCTTCTATTGCTGAACGCTTCTTTTGCTGACTCATTTCACCTCCTTCTTCACAACTAGACCTATTTTCTTCTAACGTACAGCCTAAATATTAAATTGCTTTACTCGCTCTAGTTTGGGCTCTTCAACTTGTATGACCATCTTCGCTTTCTATGTTCTGGAAACTTACGTTACTTTAGTTCTCTAGTGATTCTTCTTTATTGCCTATTTCCCGCCCTGAATTTCAAATATATGTGCTAAAGCTTCGATTCCCTTCGATGGACGACTAGCTAACGCCTAGTCGTCTGCAAAACTAACCAACTTAATCAGTTGGCCTCCTGCAAATTTCCACATCTAGCACTTCCAATGCTTTTCTCACTATCTCCTCGACATAAATGCTAAAAAGCAATTGCGAATACCTCCTAACCACTGTCTGGGAGTACGATTTTTTTCAGCTTGAAACTCATTCTTCCTCTCTTTAAACCTTTCATAACGTTTATCCTTACCCTCTCCGTTTCTCGCTAAGCTACCATGTCATAAAAGATATCACGGGGAGTTTTACATCAATCGTAGAGCATGACTGAGAAAACTCAAAAACAACGCACACTTAGAGTAACATTACCACCGGAATTCGAGCGACTTCTCTTTTTTGTTGAAGGCCTTCATTGAGTCCAAAGCCGTAATATATCCCATGGAAAATGGCATCTTTTTTTGCAAATATCTCGAAAATTAGGGTGATGCCGGTCTAATGTTTTGGAAATATTTAAAATATTTGGCCTCTAAGATGTGGCCATATATTCTCAATATAAAGATGGCTGAAGCGATAATCGTAGATCGTCATTGCACGTTTTCAAAGTTCTTTAAGCAAGCCGAAAATAAATTCTTGGGCCTCATTTTATCCAAGTATATCTGTTTATGCAATAAAACTTAACATGCCGGCGTTAATGGAAGAAACATTAAAACTATGTTTTTAAATTTTTCTATAACTGACTCATATCAAGATTAGAGTTTTTGGCACGGCATTCGACATGTGGACGATATAATAATGAAATTTATAATACTGTTCTTTTTCTAATTTTGGATTCCGCACGACAACTTGATATTCGTTAGTAAAAATTAATGAGATAAAAAACGTACTATTTCGTTTGGTAGAAAATCTGTACTTGTGTAGTCGAATTATTACGTTGTCCATATTTTCCATGTTCCATAAGGCTCCGTGATGAAATGCCACTGAATTGCCAACGCACCCAATCGGTATGACGCTAGTTTTTTCACTCTTATCTATTGGTATTACTAACGCGTACCCGTTAGCAGTGTTTCACGCCAATCTGTATAGGAACTAAAATCGCTTCAACCACCTCAAGTGTAGTGACAGCTAGCTCAAACTATGATAAAATTTTTCAAAATAATACGCAACTCATCCCCATTGTTCAGAGTGGAAGAATGAGGTGCATGGTACACTCCGACATGAGGGGTCAACACCATCGATGGTCAACGCTGACACCCACTCACCTGTGGTCGGGCCGCAAGGTGCACGTGCCACAGCTCGGCGGCCAAGGGCACGGCGCCCGCCTTGCCCGCGGAGCAGGTCAGCTTGTCGGACGAGGCGGCGAGCAGGTAGCCGCGCGTGAGAGAGCGCAGCATCCAACGGCCGCTGCCGTCGCTCGCCACGGACACCTCGAAGCGGGCGCCCGTCTCGCCGCGCTCCTCGCATTCACACGTCACGTTGCCGAACGCGTCCACCGCCAGATACCTGAATAACGCACAGGTGCGCAAGGGGGGGGGGGGATAGAGAGAGAAATCCATTAAATTGGGGGGAGCGGTTGGTGAATTGAGCAGGCAGCAGGAGAGAGGAAAGATAGGAAGGACATTGAAAGTCAGAAGGGGAGAGGTCAGAGGTTTTGCCAGACTAAGGCCCGGTTTTATGCCTGGTGAAATATTTTCTCGGTTTGATAACCGCTACGAATCTGCCCTTCCATCTCTCACGTCATTTTACCGGCGATGTGATGACTGCACTCAGCAAGACATGAAGTATTAGTTAACATTGGATTAAAGTATCGGTAACCTCATTCAACAGTTGACACTAACCAGATATTATAAAACCGGGCGACACTAAGGTGTCCAAACATGTGCTCACTGACGTGACCTTAAATAAATTCAACTGACAAGGGCTTGTATATCGATATTGTTCCCCTGGAGTATTCTACATCTCTTCATGGGAACAAGGAACCTAAATTAACGATCTAGGAACACCCAAGGAGAGGTTCAGACTCGTAATAAACCACATCTATAATACTGATTACCAATTTCCATCAATTACATAATACAAATAGGTGAAGACCCATGTAAAAATACGTCATATATACGAATAAGATAAGAAGTAAGCATAAGAACGTCAAGTACACATCAGCAAATAAAATGGGTTAAAATAATGAGTTGATTTTTTTAAAAAGAAAGGCATTCAAAACATAGAACTCAACAGGCCACGTTTATTTGGAAATCCACAACAGTGAAAATTCCAGTTATTAAACTGCACAAAAGTAAAATGGCTAGATGAAAGATATGGGGTACCGAGGATCACTTGCGGAAAATGCTGATTCATGTCTTTAAGCTCGTAATAATTGAGGTTGTAACGGACGCGTAAAAATAATAAGAATTTTACCTCTACATCGGATTAGATTCATAAGTTTAAGATTAAGAAGTTTAAGATTAGAATAATAAGAATCATTCATCGATATCACCTGGAATCAGGATAATTCCACTCATATATATATTATATTCGCAGATTTGATGGTAAAGACAGAAGTAACCCAAGTTGATAATAAATTACAATAGTAAAATGGACGCTCCACAGCCTACTCAAGGGGTATGAAATATCCAAGCAAGTATTGTTTAAGCATTGTGACTCCGTGAAAATTTATCCAACAGGAACAATACATGCATTATCCGTCATCAAAGTAAGGATCAGTATACTTGGTAAAATAGGAAATGCACCAGAATAAAATAATCATAAATAGGAATAAATAAACACATCCCATTAAAATGTTTTGAAAATTCAAGCAAGGGTGCCTAAGGCACGGAGCGAGTTCACAGCACTATTTTTTTGGTTTGGTTATCTGATCGCAGCGAGATCGAGCTCCATTCTCCGCACTCGTTCTTGGCCACTCACCTCCCGAGATGCGACTTGAGGCAAATGCTGTCGCCATCGCCGGAGGGTTCAAGGGTCCACATCTGCTTCTTCTTGAGTGAGGCGCCATTGGCGTTGATCTTGAAGCCGAATGTTTCGGCGGTGAGGTATTTGAATTGTGAATTTATGAGGCCAATGGACCAGCAACCTTTCGGGAGCCCCTCTTCACCGCCGTTCATGGAATCATTTCCTCCATTGTGCTGGCCGTTTATGCCGTTCATACTTGCAGCGCCTTCCCTCCTGCGTGCAACAAGAAGAGAGAAAGGAAAAGTTGATCAATTATACAGATCCTTTGGGATGGAATCAAATATAATACCAGCAAGTTTGCAAGAAACCACGAATCCGCGAGAATTATTTCAAGTGTTAACGTGAAAAAATAACAGGATTTTTCCCGATATCCATACATTCACGAGTGAAATACAGGCAAAAATACTGCGATTTACTAACAGCCTAATATATATTACTTTTTCCATAGGCGGTGACCGCTTTTCAGCTGAGCGTTAATTGCCATTGCACTCTCAACAACATTAATAACTCACACAACACACTCCACAACGGATGAAAAGGTTTTCAAGCACCAGCAGTCTCAACATCAATACAATAATCGACATAGTTAACAATAAAAAACAAAAGTTTAGCAAATAAATCTTTAATTTTAACAACAAACAATTCTGCGACAAATTAAGCTTTTACAATGTATGAATGAAACTTCTAACATATTCATTGTTTTGATAAATCGCCCGAGGATCCGCAATAATTATTTGCCTTCAGAACTTAAACACAAATAAAATCTTACGAGTATTTATGCAATGCAAAACTACAGACATGAGTCCAAAAGAAAAGGACAAGGTAATTTCATTAAAAACAGGTCGGGGATACGAAACAAGAAATGTTAAGGTAATGAGCACTTCACATTCAATCTCTATCCATACCGCTACTCTACTTCTACGCTAGAAAATACGATATTATACAAAACACCAATCCTCAGTTTCTTTTCCATGACCTCCAAGAAAAGGTTTAAAACCCTTTAATTCATTCGGACTTCATGTAGCAGATTGCCTTCATTACCTTTGTAGTGCATAACTCATAAATTTCTTTTTTCAATTTCTAAATGTAAACTGAGTTAAATCACACTTCAAAAATCAAATAAAACAGTGAGCGTGAAAAACCGCGTGCGTACACCAGATCTCTTTTGACGTCATGTAGAATTGAATTGAAGTGGGCAGCTGGTGACAGGAACAAAAGGCGAATATTTTAAAATCAGCTCGCCGAGAGAATAATAATGATTCAAGTTTCTCTGGAACTAAAATATTCAATTGAATTCTGCAGCACGTCATCTCACGCAATCTCAATTACAGAGGCTTTAATTCAAATTAGATTTCTCGAAAGACGTCAGAATAAAATTTAACAAACAGAATGCTTCCAAGGATCAAGCATCATTTTTAAGATCACCTTTGCGCTATTTTATTTCCTGTATTCGCTTAACAGTCTTCTCCGAAAATATTAAAACAACAGATTGCTCGCTTGTTATGAAGAGAGATCATTTTTTTATAATGGGAAACATATTTTCCAGATGAATTATGCTCTTCTTCTACAAAGACGGCGTGGAAATCTTCGGGAGTACCCAAGTGCATTATGGGACCGATTCTGTAACTAATGGGCTTTTGGTCTGCCTTCGTTATTCAACGTTTACAAATAACGTCTATTTTATATCTGCAAATTCCGCCGCGCTATACTCCACCGATTTCGAGGGCGTTAAATAACATTATGAACAAATGTCAAAGGCAAAGATCAAAAAGTTTTTTTTATCTATTAACACTAGGCCACTTATTTGTTTGACAAATATGCTGTGATAACATTATGATCAGAGCTCAATTATTTGGCATGAATATAATAGTCTTGCCCATATGATTTAATTTGTTGACGTTATATAATTATTTGTGTCAAAAACTTAAAGAATATTTAAAATTAACTTTATAGAAACTGAAATAGAGAAACAACTGAGTGGCGCAACTCTCACCTTTGTGGTGTCTCGATGTGCTGGTGAACGATTTACGAAAAGTACCCTTCGTGATAAAAATATAAAATTGAAATATTCTGCATAATAAATGTCAGGTAAAATGTATTATTGCTGTACACTTTTCTGAGTAACATTTAATGGGCATCTAAAAGTGAAAACGAAGTGTTTCAAAGGCATTTCAATAGATTATCTCGGTAGCAGAAACTTCAGTAAATTAATTACGTTTAATATGATTTGGAAATAATTCTGTTTTAGCAAACATATCTAGTGAATGTGTAAATCGCGAGTGAAATTCAATAAAGGAATGTTTTGGAACATAAGGCCAGAGAATTCTGAAATGTTAAGAGCACTTAAGTCTTTCGATTGGCAGCGGTTAATTCGAGGAATCCTGTGAAGTCAGTTTTGTTTCAATCTTCTAGAATTTTTATCCCGTTGTTGTATAATTATTAATTAGTAGGGCATGCACATGATTGCTGCTATTTTCTGTATACTTCAGGCATTATTTAAGCCTTATAAAAGTGATTCAGTGTATTGTGGATTGTTACACCCAAAATGCTCCGTCTCAAGAATCCTACGTAAGGTAGCGTCGTGAATGAGACAATCATTTGGTTTTACAATCAGAACATACTGATTTGCTCTGCAACTGCGGGTGCAGATATAACATCAGAAGCAGAGTTGAGTGGTTTGCGTTGAATTGGCAGCTCAAATGCAAGCTAGGTACGAGAACGAGCCAAACGAACATGCCTCACATCAGGGATGAGAGTAAATATGTGATTGCCTGTGGTTGTTACTTATAAATGGTGGTTAAATTATTAAACTTTGATTTTCATGGTGTTTTTCTCATGTATCGGACGTCTATCTCTTTTCGTTGACATTACAGAATCTCGGATTTTAGTTTAGCTTTCTATTAGAAGTATAGGACCTTCATATTTACCATATAAGCCGCTCCACACGTTATATTTTATTGCACACACGAACGCATGATATAATGTACAAGAATATGATGAAATAAGAGCAGGTGCTATTTACCGACCAGTCATTCAGACAAGTTCATAGTTTGCCACTTTATACGGTATTTTAGATTTTATGCATTTCTTTGTATTGAGTAGTTAATATCATCTTCAGATTCAATTTACGCGTGTAACTCTAGTTTAAATAAATACATAAGTAAACTTCATGAATTTCCATTGGATACAGATGACGAAGACGAAGATTGGGCTTTCCGAATCTTCTAGCAGTCGTCGTCAAGAGAGGCCTCGGTCTCAAGGAGCGACCGAAACGGGCTATCCCCCTTTCATTCTTGCTCACACACTAAGCGAACAGAAGCCTGGGCCCACCTCCCACATTTAAGAATCTCCTTTCGCAGGTCCAAATTTTCCCGTCGAGCATATTCTCCCTCTCCAACTGCGGCGAGGAAGGTCTTTGTCCCGTTCCGTTTGTTATTGCATTCCCGTGCAAGGGGGCGTGGTTCGGCGTGGTCACATCGACGTCAACTCGGGACTTAGACATTTTTCAACTCTGAGGTGGTAAGTTTTTTTGGACAGGAGTATACAATAAAAAGTGTACCGTGCAAACGGCCATAAGTAGCGACACGATCAAGTGCAAAGAAAGTACATCATTGGGACACTCATCATAAAATAGTAAAAACCATCTCGCCTTGCCACGAAAATAATATAGGGATCATTACATTAGAATCCTCCCCTAGTGTGATACTTGTCTTTCACATACATGAGCTCATTTTTTAGTTTAATCAGGTAAAACGATAAACCCCACAGTGGCGTTTTCGAAGAATTTCGAAAGACAAAAAATACAGCGAACTGTCAGCAACCAATGCAATCAGGGAGGGGGGGAGGCACTATTTGGGGGTCTCTATTTGAAGTTACAGCATCACGATGGCGTTACATAGCACCGAAATAACGCTCCACGTCATAATAGCACAAGTTACAGATTCGCCCCCAAGTATTTGTGCTGATTGCTAAGCAACCTTCATAAATAAATGTGCACTGCGACTGATAGGAATTAAGTGAAGATAGTTTACAATTATCCTGAGCGATCCTAAGATATCATCATCAGATAATCAAACAGATATATGAGAATACTTAGTGAACGAGGAAAACTTAAACTGGAAAAAACGATAAGAATTCTACCGCACTTTTCCAATCTGGGCACGTAGATTGACCGATAACGAGGCGACACTCGAATACCACGATATTCTTGCGTAGGCCGAACGTAAACGCGAGCTTCCTGCCTCGGCGGATGTCGTCACTATCTCGACCACTGAATCAGGACAAATGGAGACTGCCACGGGATTAGGGTGCGTGAGAGGGGAAGAAAAAAATTGGGGTGGATTATGGATCGCAGATGAGTAACAGAATAGGATAAGGAGCGTTATTCGTCACATCGAAATACAAGAGGGGCGGGATATTAGTAATCATGCATGATTCTGAGTACACAGTAGGTGTTAGAATAACAGTAAATACCAACTACAAGGTACAAATAGCGTCAAAAAATCTAACATTTTCAAAAACGAACAGTTCTAGACTTGATCACTTTCCAAACGGGCGCCCTTGAAGTTTGAGGTAGTAATGAAGGCAGCTACGGAAGTAGGAATGTGAGTAGGAAGGCAAGTGAAGAGTAACGGGATAAATATTTTGAACGTCGTGAAAGAAGAGTAGAAAATATGAAGAGGAACAAGACAGATGTAAAGCAGAGCCATAGAAATACAGGGTGAGAGGAAATGGATGGATTCATTTCACAAAGATTTATATTTTGTCAATTATATCTATGTGTCAGGTAAGGTATATCTATTTTGTGTGACCTACCATAGTCAGCAATTTACCCAGGATTCCATACTGTTCAGAGAAATAGATAGTTGAGTTGGCTTCTCATTACCATTCCGTAAAATTTATAACTTGACACCATCACGTGCATAACCTATCGTCTGGCTCCCAATTGTCGGCCATTATTGAACGGGTGGGCCCACAAGGATCAATTGTCATTGCTCCCATACACTCCAGCTCAAAGGATCATCGGTGCGCGCAAGCCCTTCCGCAGCGTCATGGTTGCAGTCCAATGGAGCGGTTACTCAAGATGATAAAGGCTTTACCCATCCTCTGCCCGAAGAGGAGAAGACGCATAGTCAATATATATGAAACGTAGTCAATTAGAAGGCTCAGCATTTATTGCTTTCGGTAATAAATAGGATCGCGCAAATATTAAGAATCCTCTCTTAGACACGTGACTTAGTGGAACGAAAAGAGGGTGAACTATTTTGGTGGGGGTGGGTCACGGCCACCGTTAGCATGTTCGAAATACGGAGCCCGAGGGAATGAACGAAGGGGTGAAAAATTTCCAAATATCAAGTCACATAATACACGCCCGGCACGATCCCTTTTGGATTGATCCGTGGTTGGGTGAGGGGCTTGCGTGCATGCGTGAGTGGGGATGAAACGAGTTACGGGCGCACGGCGTAAACACGGCCGGGCAACCAAAACGTTCGTGTCGAACGGCCATACATAAAAATGAGACTCGAATGGCTAATGAACGCTCCTTGGGGAGGCGACAGTCGGCAAAGACAAAGGGGGACAATGGCTCTAGGGGTTTTGCCCGAAAGGTCACGAGTGGAGGCGAAGAGCAGGGTCACCAAAGGCTCGCCACATTGCGGAAATAACCCCTCATTCGCGCTCGTTCAATTGGAAACTAGCAAATACCAGCCAGTGAAAGTATTGAATGATGCAGCATAAACATAATCTTGACCATAGCTCACAGGTATTAGTCATTAAAGTTTGTAGCGACACAAAAAAACTGTAAATAGTCCTTTCCTCAGATTTTCCCCGATTACCTCGAATTCCCTCCCTACACACACCATACTGACAACGCCGAGGTTACCCAGTGCATATTTTACTTTCTTCCCATGAAACAAGCGTTAAAGTAATAAGTATCGCCCGTGGACCATAATCCGTCAGATCCAAGAGCTTCCAAGAATGAATTACATGATCGCTCAAAGAATTCACAGATATAGGCTTATAATGATTTAATTCCAGAGATTTTTTCGGATGATATTTTCCCGATATTTCCCTGATAAATGGAGTCCAAACACGTTCTTTAATTCAGTGACTTTCGAGGACAACTGCGGCACTAGAAATGCAGACTATTATTTCGTGATCGTTGTAAAACATATTAGTTCCCGATGATTTAGCACATTCCACATACTCGCAACCGAAATTTAAGAATTCAAACTAAAGATACAAAGAAAACTACCCTCCCAGACTGAGGTTTGCTGTGAACGAGATGAAATCAAACTCAGAGACTCCCTTGAGAGTTCTGACTAAAGACTACAGTGCACTTCAAAGTCGGCACACAAGAACGAAAAGTTTCCCTACCCCCATGCCGGAGAGAATGAGGGTGTTTTTTTGTCGGATTAGGTTTGAGGGCATTAAGGACGAAACGGCAGCGAGGGAGCGAGTGGCTCAAAGGAGGGGGGGGGAGAGGTTAGTGCGGATGCAATTCGGGCAATAGTGGAGGCATGCATATTCACCGCAATCCCCGCACCAGTCAGCTTTCGCTCTTTCATCGCCATAACTGACACCCTTCCTCCCCCAATCGTCCCCTCTCCTCTCCCTCAGTCCTCCCCCGCAGTGTTCTCAACTCCCTCCGCCCCGTCCCCACCCCCTCGCCCTCCCTCCCACGCCGAAATCATCCACCCCAATGCAATCCCCCAAAATCCACTCCAAAATGGTTCCCATTGGACGTCGTAAATTGGGGTGCGAGCACAACGAGGGAGAGAGCGCCACGATAAGAAGACGGGAACAGGGTGGTGGGTGAGGCTTTGGTGCATGGGTGCGATTTGACACTTTTAAAGGAGGCCTTACGCGACACCATCACGGCTCGTAAGGAGCTGCGACCATGACTCGACGAGAAAGGAAATCCCCTCGTAAAAGACAGATAAAACGGAGGCATTGATATATAAAGGTATCTCTGGCGCTTGAAAAAAAATGTGGAATCCAAAATTACAGGTCAACTGATGGATGGGCGTCATTGTGATTGAAACGAAGGATAGAGAAAATTAAAGCAGTTTCCCTGGTCATTTGTATTTTTTTAAGACAAAGACGTATAACTGTGATGATAATTTATCGCCACAAATTCATGCGTGAGACAAAGTGTCCCGCCCACAGCCCAAGACAATGTAAAATACTCCACTGGAAGCAAAAGAAAAAACAAAGTTAGGACCAGGGAGCACGATCAACACGATAAATTTAAAGAAAATGTCCCGCTTCAGATTTATCCCACATTCCCCTACACAGATAAAAAATATAAAAAATGGAGTAATTACAAATGAATTATCTCACCAACTAGATTAATTACGCACCTCTAATGTGAGGCAATTGTGATATTCTTAATATTTCAGCTGAAAAATGTCCACAACCCAAATCATTTTAAAGAATAATATCGACTATGACACCTGCCGTTTTAGTGGGAAATATTTTTCAACGTCACCAGAGCAGTAAGAGCTTCAATGAAAGATTATTCTCACCGAGATAAAATTAAATAATATCTTGAAAAAAGTTTATGTCGAAGGTTCTAAAGGTTTGGGTGCATAAAAGTACGTTTTAACGTTTGAAAATTAACATTAGAATGAGCATGAATTACGTCAATTACTACTTAAAAACCTACCAACATTTTCAAGCTTACAGCTTCTTTTTGCGATGATACTCCAAGGAGGGGCATAAACAGATAGATGAATACCCACTAGGTAGACAAAGTTGAAGTAAGGGATGCATCTAGGCCCATAAGGTATTCTATTACGCCTTTTACGCTAAGTGGTGGAATTCGTTCGCTGACCCTCCAAGAAAAGAGCCTAAATGTTAATCGGGAAACAGGTTTGGGTTTAAAATGATAGGTTGAGAGATGGGAGAGAGGAATCCAGCCTGCAGCAGTTCAACTATACATAGAGCAGAGTTGGATGGCATAAATATGTTGGCCAACGAATAAAAATTGAAGATGACACGTAATGAGGATTATCCGAGTCTAGAGATTATCTTCAAGTAGCAAATAAATAGTATTTATATGAATACGCATGAATTATTATTTTCCAAACAATGTAAGTTATATGATATGACTCATATCAGCTTGAGCAGTCACGGTTTACCAGGAAAACTGACGTCCATAGCAATGTGATCACCAGGAAAACGTCTAGAGTAATGTGATCACCAGGAAAACGTCCATATTGAAGTAATTATCAGGAGAAAGTTAATCATATCAATTCTAATTCAGATTAATTTTTATCAGACGCTTCCTTGAGCATCAAACACTTTTCCTCAAAGTTGTTCCTTCATTGATAACTAGAGAACTGATACTATTTTTATCGCACTAAGTAAATAATTTTTTGATGGAAGCAAACAACAAACATAATTTATTGTCTGATGAATTTGTATTAGAATTGCCATCGACAAAGGAAATCGTCAAGAGAGTCACGCTTTCTCAGCATCAAAATAACTACTCTCATGGCTCAATCTGAGCTGTTTTTAGCTTCACAATAAAAAGTTTTTGAGTGGTCAGAAACATGAATGTAATAATCCTACCAAGCAAGCAAAAATTACTCGAAAAAATTATGCCCATCTTGTATCAATTACCACGGGTAGATATACAATACTATTTTGCATGAGCTGGTTCACAATAACAAAAATAAATTGTGAAGACAGGGAAAAAGAACTTTATACTGGAACAATTTAAGACAACATTCATTATCAATACCATGCGCCAGAAAAACTTTTCTGAATTAACTCATTTGCCCATAAATTAACTTGTATTGGGGATACTGTGTTAAAACAAATCTATAGATAAAAAGTTAATATAAAAATGAAATTTTACAACCAGGGCTAAAGCATGAACCAAATAATAACACATACGGGTTAAGAATAAAAGGAGAGCTGCACACGGAACCGTGATGACAGGAAATTTGCAATAATGTGAACATCCTTTCTTTGACAGCTGCTAACGGCGTTAATTACTAGACAAAGATGCATGGATTGAACTATGATTTTAAGGCACGAACCCAATGGTGAGTGGTAAGGAAAAACTCACTTTGTCTAGCTAAAATACTGGCATTATTTATTCAAAAAACGATTGAATTTTTGCATTCAAAATAAATTTAGTGTTTTTGACTGAAAAGCAAACGCTTAAAATGTATCTCAAAAAACATTAACCGGCGTCTCTCTGAAAGCAGAATTCAATGCATGAGAGTGATATTTCTAGTCTTGTGAATACGAAGTATTCGCCGATACCGACTTGCCGACTCAACCTCCGCGAAGGACAGAAATGACGACGGGTAAACAACAAGCGAGGAGGCACATCCTCTTTAATTATCGTCCCGTCCCCGGAAAAGGGATCGGCTAGAGGCGAGAGCCGATGAGAGCACTTCCCGCTCGACCGAACGTCCGTCCCGGCGATCACGTTAGCATCCTCTCGTCGACACCACAATCCCCCGCACCCGCCCCTTCTGCACCCGGGGAGCGGCGACGGACGCGAGGGAGGATGGTTCGGGACAGTCTCGTGGCGTGCGTATTGATCTAAACGCTTTGCGGGGGGAGGTCGGGGGAGGAGGGGCGCTGCGGTGGGGGAGATTTGGGGGAGTGTCCCGGACGCCCTCCACCCCATCCGCCCCCGCTGGCGCATGGGGGTGGGAAGGCTCCGCTTAGCGCCACCCCACCTCGCCCCTGCGCCGCAACCAGCCCACCTTCTCCTCCCCACGGTAGTAGTATTACGATGGATCGAGGGGGGTGCGAGGAGGGTGGAGGAAGGTACACGCACGTGGTTGCCATGGGAACTAGCTCTTGCGAGCCGCACGTGGGGCGGGGTCTTGATCGAGAGGAAGGGTACGGAGGGTCGAGGGGCAAGGAAAGGTGGCGGTGGAGCTGCTGCTGCCGCCGTAAAAGGGTACGTGGCGGCTCTGAGGGGCCGAGAGTGAAGGCAGGCGCAAAACGCCGGATGCCTCTCCCCCTTGCCCTCCACGAGCGAACCCCTCATTCCCTGGAACTCATTTTTTTATTTCTCCGCGAGTTTCGTTGTCTTGCATGAATTCGCATTAACGAGGCACAAAGCGCCTTTCAACTGCGGGCTCACATGAGGTTTGTTCGGCGTAAAAGCAAACACGGGGCACCGGCGTTTTCAACGCCATCCTCCCCCACGATGCTCACCGAAAGGAAGAAACCCTTTAAGGAACTATTTCTCACAGGTCAAATGCACAGCCGACGCGCAAATTGACCAGCACTGGAGTAATTCTGAGCCTCAGTATAATTAACTTAGTCGGGAAAGATGAATAAACATGATCCTTCTTGAGGAAGAAAACACTGAAGTTAATTCCGGTTCACTTTCGGTGCAAAACGGGCTGGAGAAGCACGGAGGCAAGCATGAGAGGAGAAGGTATGTCATTATTGGAGATGTTAGGATTATGAATTGATATTTATAATAAAAATATTTACAGTATAAGATTATTAACTTCTCCACAACAAATTCTAAATATTGCCTTTGATAACACATATTTAGCTGCTTGAGATACATTACGTTTACATGCAGTGGAATATGGACGTGCTATCTCAAGACGTAATGAACACTTGAGTGTAACTGCGGAACCAATTTTCCCATGCATAACATGTAAGTTGACGATGTATCACAAAAGATATTCACTACCAACAGATATCAAGTAAAGGAGGAATTCACGGATGACGAATGACGATGGTTTTCCCGACACCGTTGAACCTTCAAGATAAACAGCATTGGCCACTATATAATTTTAAAAAACTATAAAAAACCACATATGGAATCATAAAAATAGCACCAAATTCCAACGTGAATTTTCCTGAAAATGTTTTTGTTTTAATAACGTGTAGGGTATAAAAAAAGGAGAGGCAATCAAAGAATATGAAGACTATAGTGAAAGCTTTTCGGGCTCTCTTCCGCGAATTTCCATTGTCGTAGGCGAGAGTTTTGATATCATTGCAGCATTACAGCTATCTTCTTCAAATCAGAAGTCAGGTGAAGAAGATAGCTGCAACGCCGTTGAAACTGTCGTCTGCGACATTGGAAATACGCGGACGAGAGCTCGAAAAGCCTTCACAGCCGTCTCAACGACTCCGCGGAAGTCTGCGAGTTCAATATTAAGACTGCAGGCAATTTATTTTTAACCTAAAAATTAAATCGCAAACACAGGGGGATGGAAAAGTGACGCAAGATGACGACGAGAAAGAGACGGAGATTTCATCGCATTTGTACTCAGCGGTGGAAACCGACACGGCTCTTCGCTCCCCAACTCCGCACCTGCACCCAACACGTGCTCACAACGATTCTCGGAGCTGCGTCCGGACAAACGACGAAATATGAAGACAAAGAGGCGCTCTTCGGAAGAGGGGGGGAGCTGACTGAATGAGAGCAAGAGGGGAAGGGAGGATAATAATGATAATAAATGACGAATAAAAAGGGAGCGGTTGGCTGCGAGACGCCGCCGCGGCGCACTTTCACGAAAAAAAGCCTCGTGCACGAGATTCGCTATTATTTTTTTTACGCGCATTCATTCTGGAAGGGGAAAAGAAATTATTCCTCCTCCTCCTTTTTTCAAATGCGCGGAAGCGTATATTTTTTTTTACAGCAGCCAAAAATGACGGTCAGAGAAGGGGGAGGAAGAATGAAAAATGGATGAGGAAGAGTTCAACGGGGATGGAAGGAAGGAATGGAGAGAAACGGAAGAGGGGAAGAGTATGGCGGGGGGTATCAAAGTGGCCGCGCACGACTCAGTAAGTGTGGAGCGTAGGCATAATATAGCGAATGTGTCCGAATCGAAGCAGTGAGGCGCCTGCACCTCCGTCTCCCCTCCCCAATCGTGTTAGTGTCGCATCACGTGATTTCCGCAGTGTGAGCTTCTAATTAAAGCCAATCGCTCATTCAGCACCGATGCAAATAGTAGTAGGTGTCTTTTTTTATTCGCGTCTACGTATCCCCATCGACCATAGCTTTCCCCGCGTCCGAATCCGCATCCGAATCCGAGCATCCGAAAGGGGTCCAATTGGTCGTCGCGGCGTGATTGGACCACCCCGCCCGTAGCAATAGGGGAAGGGGTACAGGGGAGAAGAGAATCCGAAACAGTGGCCCGTGCACCTCGCCTCCGCCCACACCACAGCTGCCCAAAGCGAAATCAATCCGAGGTCCCTTGGTGCGGACGCCGCCGCCATTTGCCCGCTCGCGCTGGGTGCGGCCCGCGACGCCACTCTACCTCTCCGGCGCACCCGTGTCTCGGTAGCACGTCCGCACACAGTCTGTCCTCCCATGCGGCTACATCTAAGGTACTACATCTAAAAATAATGGTCTGAGGCGTCACTTGAGGGACCCAATGCTTCACAAACGATTTAAAATTGAGGAATTTAATGGAACCACATGATTAAGTTTAGTGAATGATCCGAGTATTACCTGATAGAGTTGGAATACGGTGTTCTCTGTGGTGGAACTTCCGAGTATCTCCACTATGATCCCAATACTTGACTCACATTGACGAGCAGATAGAGGAAGGTAATAATCATGGGAAAAGGAGCAGCAACCATCTCGATATTACGACGCGCATACCAATGAATAGGTTTACTGATATCTACTCACGTATGCCATAAATCCCCAAGCATCGCATTCGTAATATGGACACCAAAACGCATAAAATTAAAATATTAGTAAAAATTCTAGCATCCAATTACCAACACAAACTAATTGAATGCCGTCAATAGGGCGCAGTTTGGGATCGCATAATGAAAAAAGTATGCAATCCTTGTCAGTTATCTCCTTTTAAATAACCTATACCTTGGGAATTAAAATATTTCCGGTAGAAGTAGCTCTAATCATTGACGATTCTTCAGTATCTCGAAGCGCCTCAGAAATCGAGGGTGCAGTATTCAATGGAAGCGCATCTACTGATTTTTTTATAAACACATCTATCTTATACGAAACAGATTCATAATTAATAGCATAATGCTATAGTTTTTACGATCAATATATTAACATTAGGAGATAATGTGAGATCAACCTCATTATTATCAGTGATCTCCATCTTATTATGATCAACCGCAGTATTTGGGTGCTAAATACGCATGAAGATATCGATGACATATGGAAAAGAGATCCATCAAAACTTTATTTTGATCAACCGAAAACTGATATTTGATTCCAAAAATTAACATCATGAGATATGCTCACAAATATATCAAATGATCAGCTTTACTGAGTTAAAACAATAGTTGGGTGCATTATTCAACGGCGCTTCGCCTCTAGCCTGTAGATAAAACATCAGAGGTCATCATTTACCAAGGGTATTAAAAATCACGTTTATGAAATTTCCACGTAGCTCGTAGGCATCATGATAGAAATTAATACGAACTAATATAACTCTCTCTACTCAATATTAATTTATGTTTCCCCGAATCCTTTAAAAGACTACATTCAACGGCAGATTAGCGTAGAAAATATTACAAAAATATATAATAAAATACATCTTATAAGCACGCTAGAGATGTCAGCACTGAATATATTCTTCTGATAAGTGGTTATCAAACTGATAATTCCTTCTAAAAGAACGTGAAATTTAGAAGACGTCTCAACCGCTTGGACGTTTCACGCAATATGATCTCGCAAAGCAATCATTGAGGGATTAGAACCATGGTAAGATAATATTTTATTGACAATGCTTACATTAAGCATTCATCATATACATAGAAAACTCATGCTTCTTACTGATAACATTTACATTACAGGATTTAGAGGACGTCTCAACCGCTTGGACGTTTCAAGCAATATGATCTCGCAAAGCATTCATTGAAGGATTAGAACCATGGTAAGATAATATTTTATTGACAATTCTTACATTAAGCATTCATCAGATACATAGAAAACTCATGCTTCTTACAGATAACATTTACATTACAGGACCGCAGTGAAAAAGTAACTAGGATAAGCGAATTCTATTCTTGAAAACATAAAAATTTCACACAAATGCATTTTCCATTAACAAACCAAACATCATGGCAACCGGAGCGACTAAGATACAAAAATGGGTCTCACAAAAAACATAAACTGGAAATAGGAGATGATAGCAAGAGAAAGCGAAGTATGGTAATTGACAATGACATTGAGCCCCTTATGGCGGCGCCGAAGCAGAAGGCAGAGGGGCCAGCGGAAATCAAGGGTTTTCTTAATGAACGCCGAGGAAACGTAAGTTTTTGTGGCAATTATGAAGAAAGTGACAGACGGCGGCTTGCAGGCCTCTCTCCGTCCCCGATGAACGGCTTATCGCTTCCGCGACGGAAGAATGACAAGTGATGAGCGCTGCCCTCCAAACGTCTCAAGGCCAAGGTCAAGATCGAAGCGCTCCAACCCCCGCCCCCGCCCCTCCTCTCCTACCTCCCTTTCTCGCTGCGCCCAAAATATGCTTGAGGCGTTTGAGGCTCCGGAATCGCCGCCAAGTTCAAGTGAGCGGAGGGTGGGCGACGTATTTCAAGTGCATTTCGTGTATTTACATGAATGGATGCAATGGGCTAAAGCACCGTTTAAGACGGTGGGTAAAACTATATTTTTCCATTTATCCTGACACCGAAACTGCCCGTTACATCGGGCGCCTGAAATACATCAACAGTGGACGAACACAAAAGTAAATTCTCGCTTGAGCTCGATTGCATCCTGATAGCTTTAGTCCAGCACACACGATAAACGTACTCGCGCGAGTAGATGCATGAACACTTGCGAGAAGGTATGCCCAGAATTAGAACTGGGGTTACATTAAGGACTTCGTTCGTATTAGCTATATAGGTTGAGTCTTCGGTTTTTCGGGGTTTCCGACGCGTTGCTCGACCTTGAGGAGGATATTTAGTCGGCTATCCTGCAGGCGTCCTCAGGTCCAAGTGACCAACTGTACTGTTGGCTATTAATTTTAGTCTTTGTTTGTACAGCCGCGCAGGTAGCGGTATTTATACACTGCAATCCATGAGAGGGATATTTTTACACAACTTCCTCGCTCGAGAACAGGCCTCGAGTATGCAGGTCCCATAGGAGCGACATGATTTAGTGAGGCTTGAGGAAATGTGATTTTAATAAGGAAAACTATTTCACGCCATACTTCCGGAAAACCACAGAAATGATGCAGGATAATTCGCATCATCCGATGTGCGCCGATGATAAGACTAATCACCCCACTCGTATTATCAAAACGTGTTTCAATTGCAACAAAAAAGAATTCCGATAGATGATCACACGCTCGCAAAAGAGCAACCTTGCTTTGCCGGTCGCCTAAAAAAAGAACACGCCTAAAGGCTGAGTTACCGGGGTCTGGCCCGTCAAATAGGCGTCCTTGAATCTTCATCATCACCCTACAAACTTTTCAAAACGTAACAATAATGAACTTTCGCCTCACTGGCTGCAGACGAGCCTGGAATCTGCTGTCGCCATAGCTATCTTCCCTCTCTAAAGGTTCACACAGAGCACCTCCCTCGAGCGGCAAATGCCGACAATGGCCTTGGACTCTCGCTTTTGCCAACGTCCTCGGGGTTTACCTGCCACGGTAAGTTGGGAGGGAGTGGGGAAATGAGAGAATGAGGCATATATGAAGTGGCGTCAGGTGTAATGGCCCCGTACAAAAGCTAATGCAGGCTGCGAAAACGAGGGAGGGGTGGGAAATGGAGAGAGGAAGCAACTGCTGAGCTGCCACGGACAGAAAACTAGCCACCAGGGCCTTCGAAGAATAACACGTCAACTGCGGTAAACATAAAAAAGAACCACGCAGAAGGTGTTTTCCGGTTTCATTTCATACCCACAATAGCCCTGTAGATAAAAAAGTTGACTTGACGAGTGCAATTCTTAGGAAAAGCCTATAAGTAGTTGCGAAACCTCTTTGAAGGTCGAACTAAAGAGCCCATGGTGTTCTAAATAACGATACTAAAACTTATTAAAAGAATTAAATTCATGAATAATTAAGTAACATTAAACAGCAAACATCTTCTAGAGTAAAGTACTAACAACATGTCCACGTTGCTGCAGCGAAATTTCAGTTACAGCCAAACATAATATTTCAGAATTATATCAATGATAGCTCAACATTCCATTCAATCCACGTCGAATGACTTGCAGTACAATACGAGGTAAAAATTCTTTCATTTCCAGTTCAGTAATCGAAAAATATTAGCCATACGTAGATTTTAATCAGCGTACGATTTAAACTAGTGATAGAAAGTAGAGAATATTGACTGTAATATTCGCAGAGCCAGAAATTGAGTTCAGGAACATCAAAGGACGAAAGACGTCGGGAAAAGTCACTAGACAGTACATGGAAAACAATGGGCAGAGAAATTCAAGGCACAACTCATCCAGGCAATCATCGAGGGAGATCACCGGCGGGGAAAATGAGTGAGGAGCATGCCTAAAGAGGCCGAGGGGGTGAATCACGGACGGAACGGCGCCGGAGGAGAGAATGGAGAGGCGAATACCATTCACGCCCGGCCACGGACGCCATAAACATTCCCATAAAATGGTCATTCACGCGTTTTTGAAGGGGATTTATGATGAAAAGGAGTCACTATGGAGCTTTGGAGACGTGGGTACAGAGAAGAATGAAGAAAAGGAGCTCGGCGGAGTGGAAGATGAAGGAAGAGGTGTCGGGAAAATTATGGAGGCAGGGGATATCACTCGGGGAGACTCGAATGAGGCAGAAAGAATGGGTGTCAGCGCGTGGACTCGCGAGAGAAGTGGAGCTTCTTCGACAGTTGCTAATAAAAATTTTAATTTTTAATAAAATGAAAATTCGTATTAGAAACTTTTTAGAAGTTCTGTTAATTGTGTGTTAAATAAAAATTCTCAAGTAAATTTACTATGGTTCTATAAAAAAATCATTTAAAGATACACTAGTAAAATTCTACTCAAAGCATAAGGACGGAGGGCAATCTAGGAGAAATAGGGTCCAAAGACCTGCGAAACTGACCGCGCAGTAACGCAAACGGAGTTACTCGCTAGTGCTCACACGCTTGTGTGAAATTCACAGTGAAAAGTCACTTTTTTCGCAGTTCATTCCACGCAAGGAAGTATGTTGCAGACTGTAATAGAAGGGAGAGTACTCGTTTAGATGGTGAAAGGCGAAAAATGAGCGATTATTTTGAAAGAAATGAAGGAGGATAGGAACTTTAAACGTCTAAAATGGTAAGGACGCACATGAAGAGAGGAAAAGTACGGGCAATGAGTGCAATGAGGTAACTACATGGGAGGCCCCAAACAATATTTCACTATTTCTCAGACCGAATTATTCCAAATAAACATCGTTATCCCTGGACTAGCAACTGTTATGACTATCCACATAACTTAGAAACATTTAGGTAGAGGTTAAAAAGGGAAAAAACTCGTTAACAGCGCAGAATTTGTCCCAATAACCCGAGAGTGGCGAATCTCTATTGCTGGTGCCTACCATCGTTAGCTAAATTGACGGACTTATCAAAATAGAGCAATTTTATCAAATTAAAGAAGACGGCATGAAGTCGGGATAAGCACCCACGTAACTTTAAGTCGTCCAAGCCAAGCAAAAGGCTAGAGCTGAATCACATTCCGTGTAATTTCAGCCGGTGTGCAAAATTACCACTCCAAAAATGGGCCACCTTCCCGGTGGTATGAGAGAATGCAGGTACTCATTAAAGTGACGAGAAGGAATGAAAAAAATTGTATTTTTTGGAACAGTCCCCATTCATAGTCACTGGGGCGCGCTCGGAGCGAAATATTTCCTCTCGCTTCCATTTAAACGGGTTGTGTTTAGTGCAAACTCAGGCGGCGGCCGCGTGGATTATAAAATGTGACGATTAATAAAGAAACGCGGTTAAGGGCTCGTCACACGGTGAGCGCCGGCCCCTGGGCTCTCGCTGCCCGGTATCCCTGCACCGAGTCGTCGATGAGATGATCGTCCCTCTTATGAGCGAGCATTAATTGGCACGCGAGATCGCATCTCATTAATCTGCGACGGCGAGGCGTGTCCACAGTTAGATCGGAAGCGGAGAAGGCTAGGAGGAAACGGGACGCGGGAATGATAATGAGCAAGAGATAGCGAGGGCTGTGACGTGAGAAAAAAGACTATGGGCCCGGGAAGTTAAAGCAAATAATGTGTATTCATGGAAAAGTGGGGCAAACTAGATGGCATTAGCGCCTGCTGCTACACAAAACAGGGAGTTTTTAAAATTCATCTTACCCCAAATAAAAAATTTTCTTCGGCCTTCTTTAGGAATGGGAACTCTTCTTTAGGAACTCCGTAGGAAATTATAAAGCTCCCACTTCACGAAACGACTTAAAAAAGGAATGAGAGAGATACAAGCTTGTAAATAAATTTTAACTCTAAAAACGCGAGGTTTGGGTAGTAGTAACTCAAGCACTTCCTTCTTCCTGTAATGGCGCAGATATTTTTCTAAGGAATATCGATCCCATTCGAGTGACTTACAAAGGGCATTTCAAGAATAGAACTACGTCCGTTGGCCTGTGATCCCCCAAGGATTACACCAATGCCGACACCGAATTTCTCTTCACCCTTCCTATAGTCCCGGATTATCCTTCCATTACTAAACGATCCACTCATTCGAAATAACGAAAATGACCACAGTCATCGGTCAAATCCACAAATATCCAACAAACTCAACACGCTGAAATCGCGAATAATAAAGAAAAATTCTGAGTTAAGAATTACGCCTCTTACTACCAACGATTCGAGGATGAGATTCAGAGCATGATAAAACCTGTGAAGTATAGAAGTATGGATCCGTCCAAAGAAGTAATGCTAGTGGTGGCTACACACCCTAGTGGTGGCTTGCACGGTATTTCGTAGATGTAATCAGGTCTAGATTTCGACCAGAATTCCCTGATGCAGTAAATATCAACTATTAACCTAATATCAGCTAATACTACAATATTACTACTTTTTAAGTCCACTACATACAAATTAATATAATATTTATTTACTACCAGTGGCATAAAAGCTTTTAATAGCGAAACGGATACTGCAAATTACCATTGCAACCTTTCGCTGGATACACAGCTGTTGTTGGTGGGCCAGTTACGGCCTCGTAGAGTTTCGGGAGCATTTAATAATTTAGACTATGGCGCGGTGATATTTCGTGAAGAAATATTACGACTTCTGCCTCGAAGGAAGCAGAAAGGAGGAGAAGGTACTAAAGAAAATAAAGATAAAAAAGAAGATTCAGCTAATAAAAAAATAATAATCTAGCACAAGAACCAAAAAAAGAAAGGGAAATACAAAAACAATGAACAGAGGTATCGGGACTGAAGTGCCAAGATATGATATTGCGCGGATAGGTCTTTTAATATCACTCCATTTAGGGTGATCAAGGATAAAATCTCCTCAAACATTTCCTCAAAAGCCGTGGAATAATAAGCTTTATGTTAAAATCGAAGACTCGAGTTACGGCGGGAAGTAGGCACTTGAAGCAAGATAACAGCTAAACAATTGCAATCATCTTATCGAAGAAGAGGAAAGGACGAATTTATACATAAGTGCATACATATTCCATCAAGCCGTTCTCTTTTGGGGTAGGCAAAGTCAAAAGAGTATAACTCTCGGAATTAGACCAAGATAACTAGCTTCCATGATTTTAATCATTTCTTCCAAGCTTCCTTCTCCTTGGTGACATTCTTTCCCTCTGCCACATTCATGTATCTCCTCACACAGGCTCTCTTAATCTTAATGCACCTAACGTCCTCTCTTTTAATCAACTCCTCCATCACATTCATCCAAGACTCTCTGTTTCTTTCCCTTCCTCTCATGCCAGTCACTCCACTGACATCAATCTGTTTAGTTATTCGATTGTCGTAATCCAGTTTAGATTATTTACAACAAAATGGACGACGAAAATTAAAGCATTACTCTGATTGTCGCACGTACTTGGAAATAAAGATGTTTCGAAACTGTTAATGAGGGAATACTATAAACAAATGGACGGAAATAATAGCCAATTAAAAAGCACTTCGAAAAGTTAAGAGAAAATATGTTAAATGAAAACTCCGACATATATAACACAGAAAAACTTATGGGGCATATACCTAGACATGGCAGCTTCCTAAAACCAATGATAAAGAAATATGATAGGGGATTAAAGACGAGAAACATGGAGAATGGAATATTTTAAGAAAATCATGAGTGCGTAAATGAAGACTCATCAAGGATTAAAGAGGTCAGCTGAAAGGATTTGGGAATAGGGAGTGGATTATAATGGAGTAGGAAGCTATGAAAAAACATTAATTGCCTTGATGAGTGCTCCTGATGATCAGAATGAAATTAAAAATGGAAAAGAATCTAAATTATTACTACAAAAAGATGAGAGGAGGAAATTGATGTGATTCGACGAATCCCGAATGGCGGAAAGTGAAATAAGTGAACGGATGCGGAGCGAGCCTGGGTCCTTCCGTTTAAAACGCGAGATTGAGAAAGAATGGACAACGTAACCAAAACACAACTGTCCAGTACATGAAGTAGATCGGAAGTTAACGTGTTCTTGCGGGAAAAAAAATACTGCTAAGCATTAAGGCGGGTTCGAGCCACGTGATTCCGTCATTTGCAATTTTTATACAATAACTCCACGTTTCAACGCCACACGTTCCCCTCGGTTGTCGGTCGAGGACAAACGTTCTCCGTACTAAACCAAAAGAGTGCCGCTGCATCCGACGAGCTCGCGGGAACTGAGCCACGTGAGCGATCGGGTGGGCAGCGCGAGCACTCCGGAAAAACAGTTGAAACGGGGGTGGGACGCGGGCCGGCGTGGCGGCTGAGGTTGCTGTCCTGAGGGAACGGGAGGTGGCGGAAGGCTGGTCGAGGAATCGATGGGGGAGAGGGACTATAAAAATGGGAAGGGGGGGGAGAAGAGGAAAAGATTGGGCAACCACATCCAAGGATGGACGCGGGACATGGTCTGCTGCAGGTAGCGGTCAGATGTGACGGAAAACGGGGACCGGTTGCGTGAATAATCGTGGCTGGTAGGATGGGGCGGAGGGGGGGGGGCGTGTTGGGAGGGAGAGAGCAGCAGAAGGGCTGACGAGGAAGGAGAGGTGCTAAGAGACGGGAGCACACGGAGCCACTGACGACGAGCTCGCTTATTGACGGTGAGCCCGCATAAACTCACGTGCTCGCGGCTATCACTTTAATCCTCACGAGGGAAGAGGCGTCTCCCTCGCTTTTTCACGGTCATCTCCGACCACTCGCCTCCCGCCGACGTAAAATGATCCACAAATAGGGAATAGAACACACAAACGAATACGATACAGACGCCGCAAGGTGCTCCGGCATCACCTGTCGCAGTCATTCCACGCATAACAGCACATTTATCGCCGTTTCCGGATACAAAGCGGTTCTACATTTCTTCAAAGGAGATCGAATTAATGCGTCGGTCTTCTACGCTTCAAGGATTTGGGTTCTAACTGCGAGCCTACAGGATTTATTAGCGGAATACGTAGGTATATAATACCATGGTAATTTCTTCGTTGGTCGAGGCGGACATCCTGGCGCCCGTTAATAAGGTCCATGCTAATGTCGTCGCCGGGTACATCATCGCACTTCTTCCCTTCGTTCATTTCCCTAACGATCTACTTGCCCTCGTTGTGACAGTAAGTGTCGCTGTAGTGTGCACTGCATACTAACTACTCATGATTACAGAATCGGAAACTACCCCCATTGCGGAGATTGTTGAACTTTCTCATCCGTGACCTTCTCAGCCCGAAAAAAGAGAACATCACTAATTGTGAATGAAAAAGTCGCGCACATGAACGGGCAATGTGTGTTCCGTCACAAATAAAAACTACGTAAAGCAATAAATCCAACTTCAATTAATAAAAAAACGTATTCCACAATTATTAGAATGGTAAATATTAATTTATAATTAATTAGGGAGAAAGGAAAATACATATGTTAATAATATGGATGAGAATTATTATAGAGAATAATTAAAGTCGGCTGAATATTTAATAATGCTTTTCAACGTAAATTTATTTAGACTTAATCCCCGGTCTTCAATAGGCGACAGAGGGTAGATTGCTAGGTTTGGCGCAAAAGAGTACAGGAGAGCCAACGAATTTTGTACGACATGAGGGTAGGCAGATGACATGTGCAGCTAAAGAGAGACTTAATCCAAGGCAAATTACGAGATTTGTCAAGATGAAAAGTTTACCCCGAAATGGAGTAAAAAAAAGGTCTACCCATCCAATTACTAAGGTCTCAATTAATTGCTAGAACGCCAAATCATGATGATTCCTTTAGATAGATTTACTGCAGTCAGGTGCGCGCCCAGGTGGACGGGCCTTAGTCCCCCTCAGGATTCTACAAGCCTATAGAGCCAGAATACAATTGCCAATTATTTAGTCAACACATTTATAGAACCTCTGCATCACATATTTATCAGTACACCTTTTTTATCGTGATAATTATTATGCTCCATCTCTCTCCCCAATGAAAATGTAACACCTTCAAATCTACCCCCTTCCCATCCAAGTAAAAATTCAGGGTGTACGCTTGATTGCAGTCAAAAGTTTCGAGACTCCCCTCACACGCGGACCCCTTTGAGATAGTTACAATCTCCGCCGCTCACAGTCCCTCTCGTACCAAACACCAAATATGTATTATTCCATCGTTAATTGGGGAAAATGTTCGGAAGGTACCATCCATTCTATTTCATACCACCGCGTAGTCACCAATAGCAAGTAATAAACAAGATAGAAATTTGTGACTTCCACAATTTATTGAACACTAGCGACCTGTTTCGGCTGTCACGCCATTATCAGGTGAAAGTAAAATAGCAAGCAACTACAAACGATTTTCAAGGCAAAATCACTGACAGTCTCGCTCTAATCATTCTGATTAGTTTGCACAGGTTGGCAATTAGAAGCAAAGCTAATTAATTGCGGCAGGTCGGCACAGCGATCGTCGTGGGGGAATCATTCTGCACGCCCTACCGCTGTTTGGGAGATGAGGCCACGAAAACTCTTCGCATCCAAACGGCCTCGGAGCGGAAACATTCTCGCCACGCTTTAATGATCTCATGTAGCGGGATTCTCAGGGGAATTGTGAGGCATCGGGAAGTATTCCGCCAACGTAGTCGATTCTCTCGCGTGCAATCAGTTTCTCGGCGGAGGTCACGCCAAAGCCTTGTCCCTCAAGTTTCGATCACCCGGCAGTTCCGGCGTGCGGCACCGCTTTCAGAGTTTGGGCCCCTCGATCACGAAACTCAAAAGCCTCCTTAACCTCTTCCACCACATCCGCTGACCTCAGATGGGAGAGTGGGCGGTTGCGGGAAATCTCAATGGGTCCAGGAACGAGGCTTTGGAGGAAGGTGGTCTCCTAGAGCTGTGACAACAGAGAGGCTATATCTCACTAAAACTAAATGGAAGCGAAAAATTCTTCTAGAAAGATAATATTCTTCAGAAAACGGAACTTGATTACTGGAATAGTGATAGGAGATATCTTAGTGCGTCTTCGGCTCCGTTTATCATCACCAGGTTTGAATACTAATATCTAGGATACTGCAACATCAAACACTTCCTCCTTTTCTTTTGATTCAGACATGGCATCGGATAGTAAAACATTGTTCTCGTTCTTTCTAAAAATATTTTTGTTCATTAAATCAGTGCATGAATCCGAAAAGGGTTCAATACTTGATTGTTTATATGGGATACTTTCTTGGATTCGCTGGGAAAATGATTTTGAGATACGAGTCATTACGTATCACTTCGTCAATAGGGAGATATGAGTTTTGACATACTACAATTTGCAACTTTTTAAGTTTCAAAGCGTCAATAATTACAAATATAAAATATAATTACAAACTTTATGCTAAAATTCCTGTATCGGTTGCATCAAAGGGGAACATCCAACGTTCGGTACACCACCAAACGGTTACATGTACATCTACGTAATACCCTGCGGGCCACCACGATGGTGTGTGGCAGGAGGTGAAGATCACCTAACATGCACTATTGCCATGCAAGTAGGATATTTAAGGGAGGCATGCTAGTGAACAGGGTCACATGGAGCTAGATGGTTAGTATCTACATAATAAGGAAGGGACTATTGGTTGTTATTACATGCATAATGCACTACAGACTACTCTAACTATATTTCACCTACCTATCCCTTTGCTACGCTGCCTATTGTTCTCTCTTATAGTACGAGGGAAAAATGACATTTTAAATCTATCGGTACGACAATCTATCTCTCTAATCTTGTTAATATGATCAAACCTAGCATAATACGCAGGGGTTCTCAATATATATCTAACGTCATCTGTGAACAACTCTGTTTCGAATTTACTTAAAAGGTATAACCTAAATTTTAACCTGCGTTCCGATAGTAATTCCCATCCTAGCTCTTCTATTAAACTCGTAACACTTATACAATTATCATAACGGCCTTTAACAAACCTAGCGGATCTCCTTTGCACACGCTCTAATTCTTTTATCACACCTTCCTTCCTTAATGGCATCAGAAAATATTACATTGTAGTTTTAAGAGGACTTAACTAGCAAGAAGAGACCGATGAGGAACTACCAGCATCTTCAACCATGGCGGTTGTTCCAATGATTTTATTTTATAACAATATCATATTACAGTACATTCATTAGCAATACAGGGCAAAAAAAAGATCCGCTCCAAATACACATACATTTATAATACATTTTTGTTTAAGTATTTTTTAGACACATACATGAATATATTTTACATATTTTAGTTTTTTTATCTCTTTTTCACATCAAATACTATTAAAAGACGTTGAGCAGCCATGCCTTTTCATGCTCTGAGGAGGGTAACTGTTTATTTACTATTTTGATTTTATGGATTAAAGCCGATCTTATATTTTTCTGACCTGTTTCAATTTCCACGAAAGTTGCTATTAGTTCTGTTAGGATTATACTTTTCTTGGCAGGAAACAATTTAACATTTAGTGGTAACAGATTCTTTTCTCCAATATCTCCATCTACGAATGTGTCGAAGTCTCTAAAAATGTTTTTAATTATTTCCCATTCCCTGTTTGGCCCTTTACAACCTAGTATTTTGCGAACTACATTGTCTATCCTTCTGCATTTAGGACATACTGGGCTATCGCAAAGTCCAAGTCTGTATTTCATTTCTCCCGTTACCATACAATCACTGCAAATTTCGTACATTATACTTTTTTCCTTGATACAGTGTTTCAACTTTGCATAATTTGTCCAAATGGTTATTTCTCGGGTTTTTAAGTTGTTTTTTCATTTCCTCCTCATAGAATTTTTTTGTCGAGTGAAGTTTTTCACCGGTCGCATATTTATTTTTCAAATCAATTGCCTCAGTCAGTACATTCCTAAAATACCTCATTATTTTCGCTTTCCCCAGAGCGCACACCAAGTGTTTTCCTATTGTTATGTCCTTCTTGCAAAATTTCCGCTACTTTTTTTCTGTTTATAATATTCGCTTTCATTTTTTAATTAAATAGGCTGAGGCCACCCTGATTAGGAGGAGCATACAACTTATTTCTCTCCACTTTCTTTACAAAAGCATTCCAGATAAATCTATTTGTTATTTTAATTATCTGAGCATTTTTCTTCTCGGGGAGTGGCCACACATAGGCCACAGGTTCGACGTCTTTATGCCTAAGCGACAGCATTCCAAAGTTACCTTGATTTCGATAAGAATTTCGCGTTCGACTACTAAATGTGTTCTCCCTTTTTTCATTGGTAGGATGGCTTTTTTCATTAAGCGTATCACCTAATGATACAAATTCAACGCGAAAACTTTAATCTTTAAGCTAGACCAAAGCTCAAGCTTCCGAAAGCCACTACACTTAAAGGCTTTAATTACGTTCGCCAGCCTGAGCGAGATTGGCCACCAAATGTTATGGGTCACATTGCTCCTCATAAGTCTTCCTGGGTCTGATCAACTTGGTTTTGTACGTACACACGCCAAAAAGAGGAAGGTACTGCTTTCAATGATTCCATTCTATTTTTAAAAGAAAATTCCCAAGTAAAGAGATAATTAAAAAGAATTTCATGGTAAAGGCTCACTATATTTTTGTAAAGGTTATATGTTCAATGAATTTACTTTTAGTCGCTTAACTGGTCAAACACGCTTTATTTGTTTAATAAGATGGTAAGCAGTAATTAATAGATCGCAGGGAATAACTTAAATGCAAAAAGTTTAAAAAAACTAATTTCATTCATTGCATGCATTGTATTTGCATAGTATTCATTGACGAAGTAAAAAATATAAATTTATTCACATTTCTAAAGTATTAAAAGCATGAGAATTACTCGATATTGCTCACTTTGGTCATGTCTCACAAACTAAATTATGTTGATTCTGAGAAAATGAGTTTTGTAAGGAGCGTTCAACATTAACATTCCGACTTGAGCAGAAACCGACGACTCTTGCATTCCATACTGCTGTTTCATCACCTCAATTAGTACAAGTATATTTATACACCATAACGATCTCAAAGGCATCGGCAAGTTAATATCACAGACATCCTGGATAAAGGGTGGTGCGAACAAAGAACTCATTCACGCTCCGAATCTGATAGCAGAGGGCAGAACGAGTCACTATCCGTGAAGGACTAATGGAGTCGCCGATATGAATTCTAGCAGAATCACGGTCAGGAAAGGCTGAGACCATTATTATCCTACTACTGTGGACCTTAAGAGATCTGCTTCATGTGATTATCTTCGTACGTTGACTTTTTACTTAAACTCTTCCATTTATATATAATTTAGACATTTACTAGGAAGTTAAAGAGGCAGAATAATTACTATTGCATAAATTCTGAGTTCTCACTACAATAATGAACTTCATATTCCACAGTCGCTTGCCACCAATAAACGAAGTCTTTAACGAGAAAAATCAATTAGTTAATTGACATCGAACGAAAAATAGACTATTAAAATAATGCGACGAATTTAACCTTCACGTATCCTACGATAACTGAGATCAAGACTTCCATGAGTCTTGATACGATTATTCTTTTTTCTTCGACTTCCGCCGACTCGTTTCATCTAGAGGACGATATTTCGTTAGCAACCTTGCGTGCTTTCAGTTTGCAGAGCCCGCAACTACCCCAGGGAAAACACTTCTGACTTTTATATCTCTAAGATCGCGGCAGGATCGACGGCGAAACACTACTCAGCAAGGTGCGACGCGGCAGAAACCGTGAAAAGAAAAATATCCATTCCAATAGACGTTATTTCATCGATCTGCTCATGAACCCATTGGAGATTCTTCATTCTAGCAAGTAATTATTTATTTATTTATTTTTTATTTTATTTTATCTTCACTATCCCGAATACAGCACAATGTGCCAATTTACGCCGGGTGGATAACAGTAACAACGGACAAGACACAAACCCCCATGTCCTGGGCAGATAATATTCTACCCAGGCGGGACTCGAACCCGCGACCCTCAGGGTAGCAGGCGAGGACTTTATCCCGCCGCCACCGGGGCCGACCGATATGCACCATCTACGCGGCCATAATAACCAATTATGGGCTTGGTGCTTTTGCTACCAACGACTCATCAAACTGAAAGATAACTACCACGGTCGAGTGATTGCAGCCTGAGAACTGAAGTGAGATGGCTCAAATTAAATTCCCGTCAATTCTTATGAGAGCCCAATGACCACTGCCAAGAGGCATCAGGTTCCTAATCAACAAAAGCTTGTATTCCATGAAGAGTTTGTACCCCAATATTTAGAGCTTCACCTACTTCTTCCTGCTCAGTAACAAATTATCACAACTTATGGTTAACATTATATCAAAGGATTTTCATTATCAATCCTCTCACGCAAGGTATGACCCACTCTTCCTTCAAGAACGTGACTGTTAAATACGCAGTGCCCTCATAAGCAATGCTGTCTCAAATTCATGCATCACGTCTTATTCGCGAAATCAAGGAAACTACTCCACCTTTTCGATGCGAATCTGGCCCAGAATTATTCATCTACATCTACATATACGAAATACCGTGCAAGCCACCACTAGGGTGTGTGGCACGGGGTGATTCCACACCAGGCATGCCGCACTCATCCCGATTCAATTCAGAACCGCGCACGTTCCCCTGAATGCCAGGCGCAGGCCAAAAGCAGTCAGGACAACGGTACGCAGTCAGACCACAACCAGGAGAGTGATACGTAGAGGAACATGCTACCATGCAGTACACTACTCAAGATATAACTACTTGTTAGTATTATTAATGTGACAGTAAAGTAAAGACAGATAAATTGCACTTCAAGGTAATAATACATGCCGGAAATTGCATGAGAGGTTAGTATCTACAATTCATGTTAAGATATTTAGCACTACTGAAAAAAATCCTATTGAACCTAGTCAGTATCCTTGAACTGATCTATCAAAACTATTATGGTTCCTTATTGTACTTGGAAAAAATGACATTTTAAATCTATCGGTTCTGCAGTCTATTTCCTTAATCTTATTCCTGTGATCGTTCCTACCATAATAGTTTGGCTCTAGCAAAATATTTTCAACGTCGGGCAAAAAATAGTCTACATCAAATTTTCTTAAAATATTTAACCTATATTTCTCCCTTCGATTGGATGGAGGTTCCCATCCTAATTCCCTCAGTAATTTTGTTACACTACTATGTTTATCATAACAATTTTAAACAAATCTAGCTGCCCTCCGCTGTATTCGATCTATATCTGAAACTAGCCCTACTTGATAAGGGTCCCATATACTAGCGGCGTACTCCAAAAGGGGTCTAACAAGAGAAAAATAACATCGCTCCTTTACCTTCTCGTCACACTTTCCTAGTATTCTTTTAATAAATCCTAATTTACGACTTGCCTGTCCATAAATTTCTCGTATATGCTTCCCCCACGACAAGTCCTAAGTAAGGGTCACTCCTAAGTACTTTACTGACTCTACATGTATTAGTTCGGCTTGATTAATTGTGTACCTCTCGTTGGTTAAGCTACTCTTCCTCCAAAAATTCATAACAACGCATTTATCAAAATTTAATTCTAATTGCCAATGTCGAACCATCCGTTTAGAGCTTCTGGGTCTTTCTTCAACGCAATTCTATCAGACTTTGTGTTAATGTATCTATACAATACTGCGTCGTCCGAAAAAAGACGAATTTTACTGGTAATGACGGTTGTGATATCATTAATATACAAAAGGAACAATAAGGGACCTATGACACTTCCCTGGGGTACACCGGATGTGACTTTAACTGTATCTGAACTAACGCCATCTAGAACTACCCTCTGTTCGCGGTTACTCTGACGCTAATTCTTTATACACTCGGGCGGGAATTTCATCGGGACCAGATGATTTATTGGGGTTAGTGGATTTTAAGTGACTTTCTATGCCGCGACAAGAAATATTTATGGACTGAATTGGATTTTTGTATAAGCGAGGCAATATAGCGGTGTTATTCTGAGGGCACGAAGTGTAGACACTTAGAAAAAATGTGTTAAGGTATTAGCTTTATCTAATGTATCGCTAACTCTTTCTCCTTGACCGTTTCTCAGTGACGTTACTGTAGATTTATTCGCTTGAACCTCCCTCACGTAAGACCAAAATGGCTTAGGGTTATCTTCCAAATATTCACCTAATATTTTACTCTTGAATTCCATTAGTGCTTTTTTTTAAGGCCGCTTTTGCTGTTATTTTGGCTCTCTTATAATTATCATAAATTTTCATAAGTTCCTCGTCGTGTAGATGCTGATGGGCGTTCTTCATTTTCGCGTGCAAGTTTCGTTGTCGCTTGAGAGATTGCATTATACCACCTAGGTTCCGAGTTGACTTTTTTCAGTTAATTGGTATTACGTTAATAATGGCTGGTCGCGTGATGTTGTTAAAAGTATTCCATGCGTCATTTGTAGTATGGTTTTGGATTAGATCACTAAACTTATTATGCGAGGTCGACAGTTCCTTTTTTAAGCAATCAAAATCCGTCCTGTGGTATAAGTAGACTTTTCTTTTTGTGGCTACCCTTTTGTTAGTATAATATTAAATTTAGCACTAACTGCTTTGTGGTCACTAATTCCGTTCCCTGTTTTAACATTTAGGACCATTTCAGATTTATTTGTTACCAAAAGATCTAAAACGTTCTTTCCTCTCGTGAGTGTGGTTACTAATTGATGCAAAGAGTTTGATAGAGAGTTTGATAGTGTATAGAGAAGAGTGTCGCACAACTCCTTCTCTTTTCCGCCATTTTTGAAACTATATGTCATCCAGTCTATCGAGGGAGTGTTGAAATCACCACCAATAATAATATTACATTCGTTGTTTTGATTATTGAAATGCTTCACCTGTTTTTCTACCTGTAAAACTGTTTAAACTTGAATGGGGTGGCCTGTAAAATGCGCATATAAAAATTCTTTGATGGAACACCACACACTTTCTACATCATTTTCTGGAAATATTTCGACTCTACTTACAATCTCGTCTTTTACAGCTATGAACACACCTCCTCCGGCTTTCGCTAATGGGTCTTTTCTATATATTGCATATAATTTTGGAAAGATCTCGCTATCCGAAATTTCACTCGACAACCAGCTTTCTGTTCCTATCACTACATCAGCGTCCGAGCTTAAGATGAGATGGTGATACTCGGCGACTGTTTTTTACACCACGGCAATTGACTACCGCAATGGAAATTTAATCCTTTTGATTTACCTTATTGTGTCCTCGTTTAGATTATTTTAATACTTTAATGGAAGCATTTATTGATAAACCTGAGCCGCTTATATTTAACTCGGATACTAAGCTATTCTGATTTCTAACAGATCTCTCATTGCTACTATTATTTACATCGATCCCGTTATTTAATAACCCACTATTTGATCTACTCACTGTCCTACTCTCTACTCTAAACATTTGTAATTTATCGTCACCTATCAAGCTCTTCCTAGGCCCTAAACTTTGTGTATTCTTTATTATCTGACTTTCTGGAAATGCACTGATTTTGTTCCCACTAACTGACCTACTCTCTCGTCTACCGTCTATGCTAAACTCGCTGGGTATGCTCAAATATCCTGCGCGCTACCTCCTGCGAAGCCTCGTACGTATAATGGACATCCGAGCGATTTAATGGCACTCGACACGAATCCAACACCAGCCTAAGGTCCAAGAACCCAGCTCCCACGCTCCCGCAGACATCACTGAGCCTCTGAATTATTGAATTCCTAGATACATTTTTTGTGATAGGACAATGGTAACATAGGATTTTATTGGTGAAGAGATTCACATAGCTACCGAGCTTGGCTCGTAAAATAGAAATATAATTCACAAGTGCCAGCAGCATTCATAAAATCATATTTATTTATTTGAAAATGTCCCAAAAACGGCACAAAGGATTTTAACATTGGATGACTACCAAACAAATAAATTATAAGCTATAAAATAATAACAGACATAATTCAGAAAATAGAATAGAAACAGAAGAACATAAGAACGTGGACGGGGACTTGGTGATAAGTTAACAGGGTAGGTGGGGCTAATTTGCTGACATGGTTTGTAAGGAAGGATTGGAAAGCGGAGGGTGGCGAGAAGAGGTCAAGGGAGGGTGAATGCGAAGCCAGGGAGTTAAAAGTTTTTGGAATGCGGTAGAATAGGGAACGCTGGGTTATTGAAAGACGAAATTTGGGGATGTAAATAAGACTGCTATTGCGTGTGGTATGAGGAGGAACATGAAGTGGAAAGAGAGGAAGAAGGATATTGGTGCGGAGAGTGTCCCTCCAGATGCCGTGAAGGAATTTCATGTCAGAGAGTACATGACGGAGAGAGAGGTGGGGGATAACAAGGGAGGACATGATAAGATTCTATAATTTCATAGATGACAAAATCAGCCGTACAAGTATTTAGCGGGTAAATTATTTAAGAATCTTGTCGAACACGATGGAGTTTTTTTGCCAAGTCGCAATAAAGACTAATAAGGATTTATGTTACCAAGCATTTAATCGAAATACATGAAAGCTTATAGCGGCGTCATAATGGCTTAATGTGATTGAAAAAAATAACCCATTAATGACAGTTAACGAGGAAAAAAGTAAAAAAATAACAAGTTTTTTTTCCGCCAGACTGGTGATCCCTATTAGTTTGACCTGCAGGACGTCCGTGGACCCAAGGAGGCCAATTCCTTCGGCCTCCCCCGCCGTCCCGTATCCTTGCCTTCGCGCTACCCCTTGAGAGGGCAAGTGCGTCACCCGCCAGATTGGACAGTGCCTTCACGGTCAAAGCCTTCTTTGTGCCCGGATGGGATAAGGGGACAGTATCCGCGGAGGGAGGGAAAGGGTTGACGGACGATGAGCCTCGCAGACAAGCGCAGGCATCTCGTAACCTCACGAGGAGGGAGATCTAATATATGTGCGACAGGAGACTCCAATGAGAGAATACACGTCAAAAAACAGCAACCGCTCGACTATTCAGGGGCACTCAAAACGCGAGTGGTCAAGCTCGTACTCGAGTCGCCATGGACTCCGTTATGCTCAACAGAAGCCATTTGTGAACAGAGCAGCTAATGTGATCGTCCGGATCATTGGACCACACTCGACATTTGAAACACATACTGGCTGTCTACGTGTTAAGTTCAAATTCGTGAGCACGCGTCGTAGAATATCATCTCCCCTTTCCACATAGACTTAAATTCTGAGGGAACTCCTTATCTTCCTCCGGGAAAAATTCCATGCGGGTTTGCAAGATTGGAAATGTCATTTCGATGCGGGTGGAACGGTATCATCACTGCTGTGCGCGCTTTGTTGGATAGAGATAGCTCAATACGATTCCATGGGTCGTAAGTCGCCAACAAACGGACTAATGGAGATGTACAGCGAGGAGCTCTGACGAAGGTTTAAGGTGTAAAACTGATTACTTTGACGCAATGCTACATTTGGCGGAATGAATGTAGTAATTATAATTCCATCAACTATAGCATACAGACAAAAACCTGCAGAAAAATAAAATAGTTAATTAGTTGCAGCATATAAAATTAATACCCACATATCCATGCCGCCGCAAAAAAATTCTGGTGAAATTTTAAAATGACTGAGATCAAAATTTTTTGCAATCATGGCTTACACGTAAATTAGTATTTTAGCCCCTTATGAGGAGTATTTTCAACGCGGTAAACAAACCTTTAGTAGTAAACACTGTAGTGATCATTCCAAAATTCTCACATTTAATTTTTATTTATCTTCATTATCCCGAATACAGCCAAATGGGCCAATTTATGTCGGGTAAATAACAGTAACAACGGACGGGACACAAACACCCATGTCCTGGGCAGAAAATATTCTACCCAGGCGGGACTGGAACCCGCGACCCTCTGGTTAGCAGGCGAAGACTTTACCCCGCCACCACCGGAGCCGACAAATCTATAAATATATCGATAAATCTCACATGCAATACTGTCGAATACATGCTGAAGGCATGAAATCTCAGGCGTTGGCCGAAATAAAGCAGGGCAGATAGCAACAAGTACATATATACATACGAGAGCCCCGAACCGGATGAGGACACAAATCACCCCCGGCACCGCAACATTTTTGACTCATTGTGCACGATGCGTTCTCAGCTCTCACGGAAAGAATCCGCATCATCGCGGTCCATTTCACACAATGACTCCAACCCTTTTCACACACAAGGTTGCGCTCATCCAATTTTTTTTCACGACGGTGGACGGTGCACCGTAATCGAATTTCTTTGAGGGTTGAACCCGTACATTCAGGCAGGAAGGGACGACCGTGAGCGTGTGTGTACCGTGTATTCACGCACATAAGAGAGATGGGGAAGACGAGAGAGAGAGACACATGCAGTTGGGACGGGTGGTGGCGGAGGCGAAGGGGCAGCTGGCAGGGAGAGAGGGTAGGAGAGGACACGGCCGCCGCCGAGGGGCGGGAGGGGGGGGGGAAGTTGTGGGTAAGGGGCTGAGGAGTGGGAGGAAGAGAGCCTCTTGGATGGGATATAGTGGTGCGGGGGCGAGAGGGGAAAGAGGGGGGTCAGGGATCGGCCGGCGTTGCCAAATATGGGGGAGAAATGCACTCAAAAGCTGAGACCTTCCATAACTCACGCGACGGGGCCCTCTTCGAAATCCCACCCTCGGACACTTTTTATTTTTAGGAATACTACTCCATGCACACAGGAGACTACTAGTCCCCCCCACTCCAACCCTCCTCTCCGCTGACGGCGACGATCCAGTCAGCGTTTTTCTAGGTGATTGTTCCACGGTCGCGCTGAACGATGCAAACGCAACATAACCACAGCGGGTCGTTGGTCCCTTGCTTAGCCTGCAAGCTGATGAACCTCAACAGTGATCTCCCGGAACGTTTGGTGACTAACAACAAACCTCTGATGATGACATTTCACAGAAAATGTCGCGAAACAATGAGTCCTTTGTTTCGATGGACCCTCGCCATAGAACGATAGCGGTAATTTCGCAAATGGCATGAGTGAGGTCTCTTGAGTACTGAATCTTCATTTAACGAGGCTGTCGCAAGAGGAAATTACAAAGCTGAGTTCAATTCAACGGATTTTAATGTATCGTTCATTACATGGGCGACATCAACGGCTAATAAACAGGTTTCATAATACAAAACACAAAAAGTCATTCAAACTCAAAAAAGTGCTTACATCTGATTTCTCATAGGCGCAGAGTACCAACGCCTGAGTTCCCTACCCATGAAATCACTACCAAAGAGAAACAAAAACGCTTCAGATTAAAGAAAGATCACTTTAGAGCGCAATTATAAATAGTTTCAGTTTTTATTGACGATTACCCAGAAATATTACTTCTTCATGCGTCAAACTCAAACATACTGAGTAATAAGGCGACGGATTTCTCATTATTGATATAGATGACAACTTTAAATACTAAACCAATAACTGTCATGGACTAAAGAATGTATAAGTAAAGTATTCTTCATGCTAATATGGGTCGTCGGAGAGTGTAGTAGGATGAAAGTTGAATAATTCGATTTAATGAACAAATTACCGAATTGAATTGAAGACACTATCAAGGTACTTTATTTGAATTTTATGATTAAAGCGGCTGAATAGTAACTTGAAACCCAAGGAAGTTTAGGGGTAGAAGACTGACAGCTTCAGGTAGAGGAATTCTAGCTTACTCGCATTTCGCATAATTCGCATTAAAAGTAAAATTTATATTGCACAAAATTGGCACCCACGAAAATGTTTTTTTTTTGTTTCACCTCATGAAATTCCACCAAGATGAGCAGGAAACCATTCTATTCTTAATTTGAGAATGGAGTCAATGGAGTCGGAAAAGGTCAGAGAGAAAATGACTCCGAAAAGAGTCCAACCACCGCCACCGCGACCATTAAGACACGAGCGTACTTTCGTGTCATGAACTTCCATGAGCAGGAGAAGTTTCGAACATTATAATGCAAACATAGTGGATGCCGAGTGGGTCATTGCCACCGTCTCACTTTTCTCCAGCTACCTAAATACTCGAGCAGATGTGCCGCGGGTGACGAAAGGGATTTGGGTGACAAAAGCGCGGCAGGCAGGGCTAGGGCGGATGCTGCCCAGCGAAGCACGAGACCGCGGAGGAGAAACCACACTGCGCGAAGCCAAGGTGCCACGACCGACGCGGCGGACACGAACGGAGGGAGGAAGGAAGTCTACAGAATGGGCACCAGGATAAGCTGCACCGCCGGAAACCTTATCTGCAGCCAGCCTCAGTCCTCCCGTCGAATTTCGCGAGTCGACTCGGCCACGATCATACCCGTGACGCCACAGCCACCCGAGCATTTTCTACAGGGTGAGACGAACTGGCGCACGTCCGACTGGCATTCCGTCTCTTCGCAGCTTGCGTCGTTTGGATGTTAAAATTTACCCCGCGTGGTCAGGGGCAGCCCCAATGGGGTGAGGGTATAGTTTTCCATGGAGGGGAAAGATAATCTCACTTTAGGATATGTACTGCGCTCCAAAGAGGGACATTCCAACACTGATTCTTTTGGACCTGTGCCGGAATGCTCGGAACGGTGCTCAATCCATACAAACCACTCCACCACAACCAGCCTCAACGCGGATTTAATTCAATGCAGTCATTCATGCTATCTACTCATTCATTTCACCACGAGACACCGCGGAGGATTGTGGAGTGGTGAATGGAGGTAGATTCACACGATCTCCATCTTCCGAATCACACACCCATGAAATTCCTTCCGCTCCAGACTCTCTAAACGGTGAGATTTTAGACCACAATTCGCTCCTGGGTTGTTCTCAAGCGCTTATAGTTAACAATTGAATAACGTTTTGTTTTCAATGCATGACGCACCTTCATGTCATGGATTCATTTCTATTCATTCGACCGACGTATTTGCATATCTCAACGTTTGGCTAGATGCGGATAAATACTGGGTTATAATAAGTATGCAGATTGTTACACAAATACAACCCTACAGATCCCACTTAGCTCCCTTTTGACAGTTCCCACTGCAACATACTTATAGTGAATCATTAAAACACGCTCACAGATTTTTGCTATTATATTTTCTTCTTTATATTGGATCAAGAGCCACGAATGGCAACTCCTTAATCTGTACCTGTCACTCAGAATATTCTAATGGACATTTGTATGAACCTAAACTTACATTCTCACAAGGATATGGAGACCATTTCTGTAATATTATGGGAATACAATGCAAAATTAGTGGGCGTGGTCAAAGTCTTACAATATTCTAGTTTCCGGTAAACACTAATAGAATATTTTTAAGACCGAGATTTTGATCGACGAAGTCTGTAGAAGAGTCGGTGAAAGCACGCGCTTAAAAATAAAGGGTCCGTGCAAACACTACGGTAATTATCACATTACATTTTCTTCTGTAAATACATAGCAGTACACAGTATTTGTTAGTTTACTCTGGGAAACATGTGGGGCAAAAATTAATATTAATAAAAAAATAAGCTGTATAGGGTTAAACTACAAATCGTAAACCGGGGTGAAGTCGGCAAGAGGGGTGAATGTGGTCGGTAAGCGGGATGAACACGAAAATGTCTAATCTGGAAGGAATTGGCGGACTACAGGAAGAGGAAGATAGACGATGGCGGTTGGTTCACATTCGGGACACTTGTTGGCATTACCAGACAGTGCTTAAGGAACGATCTCGAGTTTCATCTCCAGTTGGTTGTACTGCCTTTGTCTACACTGTTATCACGTCATCACTACTACATTACCAAACCTCAGTAGCTGCCCCATCCTGGTGAATAATACCGCTAAGTCAGAAGATCTTCTTGCTCAAGATACTAATTGAGGGTTTGAATCTGTTCATAAAACGTAAATATACGTTGTAAAACTTTCTTTAGTCTCGAAAATGTCTAAAAAGTGCTGTTAAAGGGGTGAATATGGTATGTCGAAGTTCATGACAGGTTTTCGTCGTTCTATCTGCAGTATTTCGAGATAATACAGACTTACCAAAGTATAAAAATTTGTACATATCAGACGATACTAAGAGGAAATGAAGTATTGATAATATGATCACAAAATGAAAGATACTTCATGAATTTCCACGCAGATTTATTCCACCGACGTAGGTTTCGAAGAGCTTATGCCATTATGAAGGTGCATTGGTTAATTTTTGCGAATTTATATATGTTTAAACATGGGACGTTACGCTAAACCGAAATAAGCATATAATATAGGTACTCCCTAAAATACGAATCTATGTACCATGTTAATGGCATACGTTTTTTCGCAATCTATGTTAGTGTAAAACACTATGTCGAAATTTTCAAAGTATATCTGTGATAATTTTATTGCCGTAGAAAACTTGTAAACCGAAAACAATGAGGAGGTGATCAAGGCGATCGCCTCAAGAGGTTTAATGAAGAGTGCAATGGTTTTGAGAAGCGGTTTACAATCTGCTATGGTAAATCAATTAAGCACAGGGGATTGGTAAGGTGTATCTCAAGTGCACAGAGTCCAAGAGCATGAAACTAATGGGGTGAAGTTGAAATAGAAGCCAATTTTTACGAGTTCTCAACGTAAAGTGTCGGTGTACCAGTTCACCCCACCTTGCGGGGTGAAAGGAGTACAAATTCCACTATTTTTCTGAGCTTCTACTTCTTAACTTCCATCGTGTAACGATTGGTTAATAAAGTTTCTTCAGTAAAAATTGTATTGAAAAAAATAGAAAATTGACGACAGGAGACCCCCAAAACCTCAAAAAAAACTGCGCCGGCTTCCCCATTCACGGTAAATTTACAATGCCAAAATTTTAATTTCAAATTAAAAATTATTATAAAAACCGCCATAACATTAATAAAATTCTCTAAGAATTCTAAAGTAATATTTATTCGAGATTATTAAAAGTTCAGTTCTTCTCGACACAAAATAGTTTATAAATTATTATCCTCTTGCTGGAAGATTAAAAGTCCCTGGAAATGCATTTAAAGATATTTTAATTGCGAGAGTGACACTATTATCAGGGCAGAATTTGTGAGTCAATCCGTTCCATAATTACGCAATTACTCGAAGTATATACATACCTTGGCCCGCCATTAAATTTTTAACGAGGTGACTGAAACCCCCAAGCAAATGCGCCCTGTGCATCATCATAAAATAGCTTGCCTATTATAATTCCACGTTCCGAAAATAAAGAGGTTTATTATGCTTAGAGCTTGTTTCTTTGAAAAAGAGACGAGTGGAATTTGAACGAGTGAGCACCAAGGGGTTGACGACCATATCCTCTTGCTTTGGATTAACGTGGCGAGGGCCCCTTTAATTCCAAAAAATTCGACGCAGCACGGCTGACGAGGGAGTCCGCGGTGAGAGGCAAGCGGGCGGGGCGGGCACACGAGTCGAGGTATATTGCCCTAGAGGATACGGAGGAGGGTGAAGCGAGATGAATCCTCGACTCCGCCGTGAAACTCCGGGAGCGAGCGACACGGGCGGCGGCGCGGGGAGAGGCCGCGAGGGGGCGTCGGACTGGGTCGGGCGAGCTGTGGTAAACCTTCCGAGGGGTTGAGGGAGAAGGAGCGGGGAGAGAGGGGGGGGTGTTGTTCGAAACATACCTCGCGGAGGAGGAACAAGGAGAGCGTGAATTGTATCGCGCCTGCAGGTTCTTTATCTTTCGACATATAGGGTCGTGTGCCGGCGTAGACGCGGTTTCCAGCAGCGGCGCAACGGCCTACTTGGGATAAGTTCGACAAGAAAGCCTTGGCGAATAATTTAGACGAGGGAGGGCATGATAATTTTATCGTGAGCTGAACTCAGAATGTGGGCCACGCGTACGAAGTGGGTCTGACGGATTCGGGAATTACTTCCTCTCCCGCAAAAAATAATGCCTTTGACAAGTATGCACTCATTACGTCGTACCTATTAAGCTGAATGTCGAAAGGGCACATAGTATGCGTAATGCATGGCTCAATTTTATCACGTAAATCAAAAAATTAATGGGATGATTTCTCCACTGAATCCACATGTTATCTGGAATGTTACACTTCAGCTGATAGGTTTTAATATTGATTCATGTTGCACATGATTTTGGCGAGATTATATCGCACTCTTATCTGCAGCTGATAACTAGGAATAAAAAGTAAAATAACAGAATTACTCAACAAAGGTAGATCTTTATCATTCAGTCCCCCTTCACCTTCAATAGGTAACTTTCTTATTGAGTGGATAGTCCAATGGGAGATCGAGACAAAAGTCTTCAGAACTACTTACAATCAAAATTTCGTATACACAAGCTCGGAAAAATACGTCACGCTAGTGCTTGAAAAAAAGGAAAGACAATTACTAAGATAATATAATATTACATAGACTAATTGTACACTCCAGGTCTATGAATGATCAAAATCGCAATCCTCTCTCCGAGTAAGTCTCAACCCTACAGCGTGGTGATTCCAATGTGCTTATCGTTTTGCCCGATATGCAAAAGGCATATCGGGAAAACATATGGGAATAGGTTCAAAGGATAGAGAGATGCAGCATTCTTCCAAAACAAATTGGTGGCAGTGAACTTAGATGGCGTCAACACGGATTAACCAAGAAAAATCTACTGAGACAGACGTTTGATTTCCTTGACGAAATGTAATGATTGTTTCCAGAAGACCAAATGACGTCAACCCCAGGTGTTAAAAAACTATAAGCACATCCTATTGTGCATTCTCCTTTGATGAAGCATATCCAGCCGTGATGCGTTAAACTAGTACATAAAAAAATAAATAATGAAAAAACTCGTCAAAGTCCGGGCAGACTTTGTGTCCAATATTTCTTATCAAAATACCTCACAAAGTCGGTGTATCTACATATAGGAAAATTGATCATTCCATGGGGTTTAAAAAACGCAGTCATTCCCAACTATTCTCAGAATAGTTCCAAGTGGTTATTTTCTTTTTGTTTGACACCAACCAAGAGATAGGCCAAGTAGCACCAATCATGCCTTGAATGATAAAAAATCCAGTCATCGTTGACTGAATACCGCCACCGGGGCCGAAGGAGGTTGAGCGAATTTATCTAACTAAACTTTGCGCGCGCCCATTGCTATTGGAACGCTATCAGCAAACCTGGGGCACAATCACCGGATGGGATCCCAACGCGAGCCCAGCCGCGTCAGAGTATATACATGTCTTCAATGGTGAGAGCATGGACCATGGGACTTCCATCCTCTCCGCCCGGAAGAAATACGTGCGATCAACCGGGAGGGATATTCCCTCCTCCTCATGAACGTCAGTCGCGATGGGAGAGGGGGGGGGGGAGCGACGGAGGGCGACTCGAGAGGAGAGACCGGGGGAGGTCCGAGGACCATGGGCGTCGCTGCGGAAAGCGAAAGTGCTCGTGGGACAGCCACACCCACCCCCGCCGGCCCCCGCCGCCTCCGCCACTTCCCACCCCACCTCACAAGCACACCCTTTATTCCCACCCCCGAGCCGACCTGGCAACGCCGCGACCATCGATCCGCCAAAAGGAGGGAGTTTAGGGGTAGGTGGGGGAGGGCGGGCGAGGGTTTGGGGTGGGGCAGGCTAGACCCTGGTCGGAAGTGGGGAGAGGGGAGTAGTGGGATCCACTCCACTGCGAAGGAAGGGAAAATTGGGATGGGCGGGGGGGATGGAGTAACGCGAGGAGAGGAGAGGTGCATGCACGAGTGTATTTGGAGGAAGAAGGAGGTGGGGCGGGGGACAAGGGTCCGGCGAGGTTAGGGGAACGGAGGAAGGCTCGAGGAAGTTAGGGAGAAGATGGGTGGGGCCTGGGCTGGTGGGCGAAGAGGTGCGTGGGTTGGGGAAGGAGGAGAAAAAGAGGAATCCCTCATTCTCTCAGGATCAATGTTCTACCCCAGGGTACACCCACATTACCCCTACCCCACACCATGCCTCGATTTTGTTTTAAATAACCATTTACGATTTCTTTAGATTCAGAAACTTTCTCGAAACGGAAAGACTCTTAATTGGCGCGCATTCCTTTTCGGTCCCGCCCTTGAGGAGGCAACGTGCCTTTGACGCCTTGAAATATAAAAAGCTTCGCCTTTCATAATTTCTTTTTTATATTTGAGATACAGGCAAGTGGTCACGAGAAATATTTTGAAGGTGATATGAACGATGACTACACAACAAACACCATCGAAATATAAATATTCTAAAGAATACACTAAATCCATTATGTATACTACTCATGATATTGATACCGCAATTTAATTCAAACATTTTTTCTGCCTATTTGATGATTTCGATGCTAACATATTTTAGATTCAAATAAGTTAATTACAGTGATATTGCATTATTACAAGCATTTTTGTTCAGGGAGCAAAAAAAATCTTCCGGCAAGGTAAGATTCTATGTCAGCAAATATATGAAATTAGTAGACTGGCGGATTAGGCTCTTCGTAAAAAGCAGAAGGGTGAAATTCCATGAATATTTAATGCTGAATAAATGAACGCAAATGTTATAAAATGACGAAAATGGACGATTCTTCAATTAATCACAACACCAGGAATTTATATGTTCCTAAGTCATGACGACTTGGTCGTTATTCGTCCTGAAAGATTATTTAAATGATTTTTCTACAGCATTATGGAGTGGTGTCGAAAAATCTCTCACTTTCTGCATAATGTTAGCTAAATAATACGATGGAAATCATTCATTACGGATGGAATCCCTCCTTTAGAATAGGATTTTATTACATTAAACGCAGACCATAAGAGCCCCGCCTCAAAAATTAGAAAAATCTCTACGAATAGGACAAATGTAAGGACGCACGAAAAGGCTATTTCAAAAACATTTTTCTGTTAATAACTTCGTCTCCGTCTTCATTCGGACCTCGACCGTTACTAATACGTATAGTATGTTGTCTACCTTAAATATTTTATTTTACGGGATTACTATGAATAATATGTACTTTAAAAATTAATGATGGGCAGAATTAGAGAGAACTATACGATTTAGTCTCAACGAATAAATTTTCCTTCTTATCGTTGGATAGCTATACAAGACAAAACTAGGTATATTTCCTATCCTTTTCGCCAATTCTCTTTAACTTTCCTGTTTAGTCCAGAGCGTGAAAAAATAATGCATGGAATGAAAGGAAATGCTACCGGAAATTATTTTGGAAAACTTAATTCAATGCGATTGACCCAAACTGAAAGCAATACTCGAGGTAACCGTCATCTATTCGTCCGTCTCGCGCCCATCAAAAGTCGTCCGTGACACCCGCCTCATCAATACGAGCCAGGCCCCTTTGCCAATAATTCGTTTCGCGCACAATGCCCAAGGGGAACGAAGAGCGCGGGGCGAATCCTTCATTGTTACTCCTCGACAAAAGATCTTCAGCCCAAGACGTCGGCTCCTGTGAGACAATGAGTGGGGTGGACGCGGCGAGGAGAGGACCGCTCGCAGACGCTCGATTCGCTCACAATGGGAAAGGGGCGACTTCTCCCGCCCATCCAATGAACCTCCCCCCTCGACAGAGAGCGGCGAGGATAATCCACTGAAAAGTAAAGATCGCTCACGGGCGCCGGGTTCGTATTTTCGATGACAAGTAAATTAAACAAAATTTGGCCCCGTGCCCGAAGAGTCGTCAGTTTTTTCGCCACGGAAAAATTTATCCACGGCTTAACCTTGGCCCGACAAAAACTTTTCCGGTAGAGAATTGTTCTGCAGGATTAACACGAGAACAATAAAAAAAAACGTTTCCAAGAAGAGCTGAGGAAAGGAATTGGAGGAATGTCAGGCTTCAATGGATCCGGTAAATGCTTGAGCTTGAAAGATTATAACTCACAGAAAGGATATGGATTAAAAAAGCACTTAATTTAATGTCACGATGAAATGCAGAGTGATAGAAGGACATCAATCTTAATTTTAACTTTAAAAGAATGTTTCCTCAACCTTTTCAAGGAATCACATTACTTTATCCACGTAAACTATGTAACTAGAAAATACCAATTTAACTTTAGCGCTGAGATTCAATAAAAAATATACATACTTTGTATTCATTACCAAGGCACGGTTGGAGCATGCGCGCGAAGATTTAAACATAGTTAACTGACGATCTTTGGAAGGACGAGAGAATTTTTGCAAAGAAAAGAACAGGTACACGCACTGTTGTATTCATTTTTAAGGCATTGGTGGCCACGTGCGTCAACATTATCCAAAACGATCGACACCGGCCATGAACCAACGCAGCCCAACACTAAGTATTGTATTTTGCGCCATATCCCCTCTTCTTCGGGCAGGTAATCATTCACACCTTCTACCATTCAGATATTCCAAAGTTAGTTTTATATATTATATAAAAGCTCAATTGGCATGACAGAAATGTATCCGCAGCAAGTTTTGAAAATAATTAAGGAATTCGTTTCCACCTCCCACTCTTGCTCCAGCCACGCGTAGTCCAACTGTTGGTTGTCAGTCACTATAATGCAACGGACGAAAGCCTGACTCTTCGATCCCGGGATATAACTCAGGGAACGAATTGCCGCCATCCTTCATCGTGATGGGCAATCTCAGTCACTTCGTAGCAGACGATAGAAGAAGATCATATCACGTAGCGTGGAACGCCCTTTGATGGAACCACTATAAGAATGGATCCACAAGTTACATTCGAGATGAAAAGAGAGGGATAAGGGTGGATGTGCGGGCGTCTGGCCCTAACCTCGCCAATAGAAAACACGAGGCCCTAACCCACCCATTCCACCTAACCTCCCCTCATCCCTCTTCCCCCACCCACAACAGTCACCTCGCTCCCCTCCCCTCTCCCGCACGTACCACAAACCAGTCTCCGATGTCCCTCTCCCCCATCCGCCCGAGTTCTGATCATCCACCCGACACCCATCCCGCAGGCACGCACCTCCCCGCCCCCTCCCCCGTATCCAAACCACTCACCCCTTTCGAACCCCTCCTCGCGGTGCCGACTCGCGTAAATTTCCTCCGCAAGACCTCCCGGAAATCCAGCGACTGTGCAGCCCGCCCGATTGCCCGATGGGATTCCGAAATTCCTATCCCTCCACGCCCCCCTCCCCTCGCCACCGTGGCTCGAGGAATTCCATCTCTTACTGCGGAGAGTCCGACAGAAAAATAAAGACGGTTAATAGAACGTGGAAACGGATCGCCTCCGGGATGCTAAAGGGCATCCACTTGCTCCGCTGGCGGCGGTAGCAGCAGTGACCCATTACCCAGGCCGTCAAAACGAAAGAACAAAGAGAACGTAACTCGCCAACTCGAGAACGTGGCGGGTGAATTTCCCGAAAGCGGCGATGAAAGAAATTCTGGGGAGTGTTTATCGGGTCATGCGATGGATCGACCCATCAATCCAACCACGTGTGCGACAGCACTGCCGGCAGGAAATTCCTAGAATATTTCCTGTAGACGGGACGTTTACAAGCATAATTCTATGGGAAGCTACACTGACCTCCAAACTCATCATTCATAGCCTCGACGTTAGTATCCTAAGACTGCTCAAGTGAAACCCTTATTTCTCCCTGATGATAGGAAAACTCTCCATCGCTCTAGAATCTCTTCATTCTTGTCTACTAACTACGTAGGTCCAAGCATTTGTTACTTGATATTCGTTCTGGGATTTTCCCTTCGGATATCCTCCAAAGGCATATTGTAACTTATTTTCACCTGTTCCCAGGGTAGAATTTAATTAATCAACAGTGTACCGACAAAATTGATTGTTTGAGAACATACCTAAGAAGAGGTGGTCTAGAAGAGTCAAGATCTAGGCCCCACAATAATCAAAATTCGCAATGTCACGAAATAAGGCCCATTTCTTTTACCAACACCGCCTGTGGTTACCCAGGAAGTTCAGGCAAACAGGTAAACGTCGATATCCAAATACTATTAATATAAATTTTTACCAAGAATAATACAGTATTAATTAGAGTTAATGCAGCCTAATGAAACGGTAACTGATTATTTTCGCTTAAATTAAAGCACCAATGAAAAGAATCTCGCCCATAGAATACCAATAACTCGCACCTCTTTGGCCACAAAGGAATTTCTTACCAAGATAAAGTTTAATAGTTCTTCCAACGACTGTTAAAACACGTCAAGGATACTTAAATAATATTTGATCATTTCAGGTATATTAACAGATAAAGTTTTTAGTCGATAGCTAACGAAAATGAGATGTACTACGAAAATCTTTTTAAACAATTAATACCATGGTTTCAGATAACGTAGATTTTAGTGATCTAGCTATCGCTAACAAATACTGTTCCAAAGAAACCTTTCTAATAACAGAAATTTCCTCCTGGATTTTGGCACTGGAGATGAATATTTAAATCAATAATTTAATACTTACATGATTGAAATGTAAAACAATCTAGGAGATGTCTTTCTCGCGACATGATTTATGCTGGATATTTGAAAATGCACAATTGAGCCATTTTGGACTTATTTGCATCCATTGCCGCACTCAATAATTCCTATAATCACCAGCTCTTCATTTATATAAGAAAAGCGTTTAGGTAGTTCCTATTCTCCCTAAACGACATGTCAGCGTAATTTCGCATTTCAATCATTTGCTGCCATAAATTGAAGACAGATCTAAATGATACCGAAGTATCATAAGGGGACTAAATGGTTAAACCGACTTCGTTACAAAAGATACATCAAAGGCTGGTGGTTGGGATGACACATTAATCTAGCGCTAAGATAGGAGAGGGTGCCAGTTCGATATACCAATGTCGATACACGTTCCAATCACGCAAAAGCCACAATCCTTGTTCCTGCGCGGTAATCTGGCCTTGGTAATAATTATTTCGCTGCATCCTTGTTAATAAAACCATAACAAGCATTCTAACACATATCGATTAAATATGTATGTTTACATGACATATATATTTTTGACAGAGGAAGAACTAATAAATTGGATACGTTAAGAGGATAATATTGCAACATGATTTTCATTAATGTCTGCCTCATTTCAATGAAGGAGTTCGCAAAAATTGAGCAACGAAATTGTGAGAAAATAACATTTTGGGTGTATCAATTTTGGTTTGTGTTCATTGTTTTCATCGAATAGTGGCTGGGTTGTGAAACTAACAACAGTGAGGCGATTTAAGATTCTTCGTCTAATTTGTATAACTAAAGTAAAATTATAGAAAAAATAAATGATTACAAAGAAAGGTTGCCAGTCAGCAGAAGGATGATGTTTCAAAAGTTATCCTAATGAAAACAGACCAACATCCAATACCACAAGAGTAATTTTTGGGGGAGGGAGCAGTAAGGGGAAATCGAGGAAATGCAGGCATTTCGGGACATGGGTGACGAAAAGGCAGCTTGGGACCGACGCTAGACGGACTTCCGAAGAAAGCCGGCGCGGCGATCAGAGCAGAACAATTCCACTAAGCTCGTGTGGATCTCCGCAGCACCCCGGGAAGCACGTTTTTCAGAGCGCACGAAGTAAACATGAGCAGATGCCCTCGATAGTACAGAAAGGAAGGTAGACTATCTCTTAAAGAGGGATAATCGGGCCGATGAGCAGAAAGAACTCCGGTCTTAAAGGAGGACGATACGATTTCATTCTCAATCTCTACTCGTATTTTATCCGCAATTCCTCCAATCAACAATTGAAGGAGACCGGCCAATTAATGAGATTACAGCATGAAGTGCGAGTAAATGGCGGCACATGACGCCAAATCTTTGAAGAATGACGAGAAAGACAAGCAAACATGTTAGGAAAAGAGCGGACTAAGAATGTTATTACTTAGTATTTCATGCCCGAAAGAAATTTTACCATCGTCAAATAAGGATGGAGAGAGAATTCGAGATTTAGGAGTCAATCATATAAAATTTACACCAAAGACGTGCTAAAAATATATACTTCAATACGCTTCAACTAACGGCCCTTAGTTTTAACACGCAGCTAAAATCATCACCACAGTCCCTCTCCTCTTTCCGGTGAGCCATGTTCAATCGTCTTTATTTCCTCCACTCAAACGCACCCTAACAAATCGATGTTGTAGGTTCCACCTTGTCGCTACTCTTTAATGCTCGATGAGTTCACGCCACTCAGCGCTGCACTTTCAAATTGAAGGAGGTTGTATGCCTCAGTATACAAACAAATCTCTCCGTTAGAAAGAACGACACACCGGGAGCGAAAACGTTACCTTTAAACCTAGAATATCATTTCTGGCCAATTCAGTTGCATCAACTATTCACACTTAAAAATCAGAGAACAATCGTAAGGGAATACGAATGGGCACCGACGAAAACGCGGCTCCAAATGTCGCTTCCCCTAAGAGCCTACCGTCAAAATCTTCGATTACGGATTCGCGTTCGTAACAGAGCAACTTACCTTAGGCTCCTCCGATCTAAACCGTCACCGGCTTCAGGTAGCTGGAAAAGAAGTTAACTTCGTTCGAGATGAACTCAGGTAGGTAGGTATACGTAGCCACTGAACAAGCCGCGAAAGCTCAGCGCCGTTACCTCAACGATCCACACACAACGAACACTCCCTGACAACTGAAGAGGACCCGTTGGGGCACGGGAACTATTCAACCCCTCCGCCGACGGGAGACCTCCGGAGGGGAGGTCGGCGGGAAGCGGAAAGGGGAGGGAAGGGCGAGAGGAGAAGGAAAGGGAGCGCGACGCGGGCGCCTCAAACAAAGCGAGCGGCGCACCAGGCCAACTAGTGAGAGGGCGACTCCGGCACAATCCAGAGGATATAAGGCAATTAACCCGACAGAGTACAAGAGCATTAGCATAATGTAAAATCACCGGCCATTGCTCAGCTGCGGTATTCTCTGGATGGAAGGGAATAAACGCTATGGAGGTGGTAAATCCCATCAATGCACGCGACCTCTTTCGACGGGGCAAGACGCGTCGCCGTTACTAATGATGAGCTTCTCAAGATACAATAAAATTCAACGATACGAAGTCGAATGAGCAATGAAATTTTGTATCACCTGCTTTACAACTCAATATGGTCTATATTCGCTTGGCCCCCTTCGCCGAACGGTGCTTCCGCTCCTCGTGTTACTATCGTGATTACACAATCACACTAAAATCCCAGCTAAGCCAGCTAAGCAATAAGCTATGCTCGATTAGGTAGCATCGGGTATATTTTTGAAAAAACGTAAAGGAAATCATTATACGATTGTCAATTCAAAATACACTCTAATGTATGAACACTTAAAATTTTTAATAGAAATTCGAGAGCCTACAGGAATACGGAGTCCAATTAAAATGCCAATTACCTTTCCAGTGCATATTACACAACTGCTCCATGAAATTCTTTTCGAAAAAGGAGGATTTATTTCCCTCCCATGATTTTTTATGCCAAATGCGAATGCCTTTACCTTAGAGAATCACCATCGTCTGCAAAAAGCTTCGCAAAATAATATTTCAGCCGATATGGTCAATGCTATTAGCAAGGAAAAGTAAAAAAACGTCCTCTGCGGGAGTATAGTAAAAAAGTGAATGCTTGACCGTGCAATCGTCTATTAAAACCATGAGAAAGAACTAAGGAAAATTTGAATTTGAGGTACGTTTCTAATCATACACAATTCCACGTTTTACTTACTGTATAGTGATATGATAAATGAATGAGAAGAACATTTACATCGTTGACCAATCCGCAGAATGGTTTCAACCAACATCCCTAAAAATAGTTTCAAACTTTACACCATATTCACCTAAATGTGAAAAAGACAAGTATACAATTCTGTACTTGTTCTACTCTCCAATAGACTTCGACCACCATATCACCATTCTCAAGCCACGTACGTTGGCGATTATATTGATTAATCAGCTAATAATAGTAGCATTGAACAAAGTGTTTTTTACACCACGGTGCTCACCGTTTAATTCCTAAACTAACTCCAAATTCTATCAATTTAATATTCAATCATACTTCAACTTAATCCATGTTCGTCATCCTTTGGCAGCCAGCGTCGTACTATCCTTCGCAGATCTAACAGCAATTCAGATGCTTCCGCCGTCAAACATCTCTGACTGAAAAATTACCATTCGTTTCATTTTTCAAAAATTTCGCAAGTGTATATTTTCTCACCAGTGTAATTGACTGATGAGACAAACTCAAATAATTTAACATAACGAGGGGAAAAATTTAAGAATTTTTTCTGTAAGAGGGGAAAAGGATGACGTCTTATCGCTCAGCTCACTCGATGCACAATACCAAGAGGGGAATAACGTGATCAAAATAAGCCTATGGTGGAGTTTTTTATAAAACCAATTATTTAAACAATGACATCCAATATTCTGTAGTATTTAAGGGGAAAAACTATGACAAATGTGCAAGTCTTAAGAGGCATCTTTATAATATGTCTCCTTTCCGGAAAAATGCATCGATACGTCCACTTTCGAAAAAACACAATGACGTAATCAAATTAATACTAATTGATTGGAGTTATTAGTTCATTAAATGCCTACTAGAGAAAACTTCCTCAAGGTCTGGCACCTTTAAGGCGATTAATTATCAAATTAACTCTGTCATGACCTTCAAATGTCATTTTACTTTCAGCTTAATGACTGGTTTTCTCAAATGGTAAGATAACTTTTCAAGGAATAAATCAAAAGATTGGTATTGGATACTCTAGCAGGACTAGCAGAAATTTTTTACAATTGCTGCTTTACGACACAGTATTAACAGGATCCCCTAGATAACAACGGCGAGGATACTGAGAAAGGATGAATGTCTAGGCTAGTTGGCCAAAAATCAACCAAAGTAGTTAGTTTCTAAAGATTGTAAGGAGAATGTCCGTCTTTAGAGCGCTTGCTTGCGCTTTACGGCATCCAATTTCCAGGCCTCTCTGTTTTCCCAATCTCCTTGCAGATTTCTCTCCGCCATGGCTTTGGCTATTCCGCTTCTCCATGAGTTACGTAGTCTTCTTCTCTTTCTCCTTTCATACGGTTTCCACTCCATGATGGTGCGAGACAGTCTTTCTTTGAGCATCCTCTGAACATGTCCGTAGCACGGCAGTTGTTGTGACTTGAATGCGTCCAGAATGGTTGTTGTCATTTTCATAATTTCTCGAATTCTCTCATTTCTTACTCTATCAAGCCTGGATTTTCTGGGCTTGATAGAGTAAAAGAATTGAAATCCTGGAGAATCGGAGTAATGGATAAATATTTGGCCAGAAGCAAAAAAAAAGGGCCAAGTGTGATGTTATGCACTTGGCCCTAATATTTTTAAAGGAATGGTACAATAGAGGAAGAGATGAAAAACCGGGCCAAAGTAAAATGGAAATCAAATTTATGGAGCGAAACAAAAAAAAAATCTTTTAAGGAAGCAAAATTATTTCCATTATATGTAACTGTAACGCCCCAAACTCCTGATTGGAAGAGTAAAAGGGGGCCTTTATACTTCGCTTGGAAACGGATTGCGTGAAGTGAACGGAATGCGGAGAGATTAAATCTCATAAGCGCTGATGAAGCTCGAGAGGTGATGTCGCAGCATAATTCGAGCCAATTTGGAGACAAATTTAACCATAATGTTATTTATAAATAAAAAATAACTTAAATATAAATAATTAAATAATTTATCACTTTCAAACGTAAGAAGCAATGTTTCCACAAGGATTTCATGACGGTTGGGGATGACTCATTAGTACATCAAATTAATGGCAGGCGAAGCTGGTTTATCATAGTGACACTTAATACTATGAACTTAAAGAAAAACTCAATGCTAAAGGCTGAGATAAATAGTTTCAAGATGACAGAAACACATGTCCTTTCAAGTTACGACTGCAGAAGAACTAGGCCAGGAAAATAAAAAACAAATTCTTACCCGCAATTTCATCGCGAAAAACTCAAGGGGGTCGTATTGGAAAATTCCTCTCATCTCGTAATTCAAAAACATTTTATTGATTCACGTAGTATTTAAACAATTAGAGGGTAACATCAGTTTTTACAATGTACTCGGAAAACAATGCATCGTAGAGAAAAGTGACGTGTAAAAAAATCGTAGGAAATAAAATTATCTACAAAAGAAGATTTGTTAAAATAAAATCGGTTTCTAAACAAAAAAATTATTGCAAAAAACGGCTATTTAAAAAATTGTTTATCATTTTAACATTTTTTGTTGGAATCGTAGGAATCCTACAAAAAGGTAAGGGTATTGCCATACTTTAAAAGATGGGCCCTGTGGGTCCAATAGTTTTTGCACAATTCCATTAATTTATCCCGAAAATCTAAAAAGTTATTAACTTTAACCCTCTCTAGAGGTGTCAATTTCCAACGTAGGATGAATCAAAAACCGGCATTTTAATTTTGATGACTTAATTAAATAGCCCATTAAAAACATTTTACCTTTTCAAAATTAACTGTCGCAAATATTACATTAAAACATGCAATATTAAAGCATTCCCCAGGTCACAATTGACTGCTGACCAGGTACGCGAGCTCGGGCAGCAATACTAAAGAGTTCGCGGAATACTCGCTGCATGGCAACGATTGAACGACCGTTAGAAAAGTAAGCCTCTAGGGCAAATACTGCTTCGCTTATGCGTTGCATCGTCCAATGCAATCTCGGTAGTGGGTTTTTTAAATGTAATAATCGCGACAATTAATTTTGAAAAGGTCAATTTTTAATAGACTGTTTAATTATAACTTCAAGATTAAAATGTTGGCTTCTGATTCATCCTACGTTGGAAATTGACACCTCTAGAAAGTTTTAAAGTTAATAACTTTTTAGATTTTCGGGATAAATTAATGGAATTGCGCAAAAATTATTGCACCTATCTTTTAAAGTATGGCAATACCCTTACCTTTTTGTAGATATTCTACGATTTCAACAAAAATCTTAAAATTATAAACAACTTTTTAAATAGCCATCTTCGTGTTTTTTTCCATAACTTTTATGTTTATAAACCGATTTTAGTTCAAAATATCTCATTTTGTGGATAATTTTATTTCCTACCGTTCTTTTACACATCACTTTTCTCAACGATGCATAGTTTTTCGAGTACATTGGAAAAGCTGATGTTACCCTCTAATTGTTTAAAAAAAACGTGAATCAATAAAATTTTTCTGAATCATGAGATGAAAGGACTCTTCCAATACGTCCCCCTTTTGTTTTTCGCGATGAAATCGCGGGTAAGAATTTCTTCAAGTTTTGACTAAAAATTCGGGTTATTTTCCTGGCCTAAACATATTTTCTTGTTATTTAGCGCCATTAGGACAACCACTCACATCCAATACAAAAACAGGTAGTTATGGAAACGCCGGAAGAGTGGCCTAAATTTTCGGTCACATCCGTGATAATGAACTGGAAAATATGAAAGAGGTGCTTTTGAGTTTTTGAGCACACAACAGGGATGTATAGAGATAAAGGCGCAGAGAAATGTCGTAATGAACTAGTTTATTCCTATTTACACTGCTGAAATAAATTTCCTGAAAATGTTCATAATTCTTATGATTATTTCAAAGCTAATAATTTTCGCCGCAACTTCAAATCTACTACGAAAAAGTATCTGCAAATATTTTTACCGGCAAAACAACAACATTTTAAGGAGATCAATCAATTATTGTAATGATTCATAAATACAATTCGATTTATTTTCCAAATGATACTTCTTGACAACAATGATATCAAATATTGAAATAAATCTGTATTTTTACTAGAAAGGAACACCAAGTAACAATAATTCTGGACTTCTAATCACACATTTGGAATTATTAATTTTTGACCAGGGGTATTTGGGACCACTAACATGAATCTCACGATGAAACCAGCAGAGACGTCAGGGCACGGAGGCACCATAACCCAAACACAAGGGATAATCACATCATAATGGCTGTAATTATTTACATAATGGAGACATCATGGTTATCCAGTGAACAGTAATTAACATCTTCTGTTAAGAAGAGAGAATTGACTTATCAATGTTGGTTTGAAGGTTTCCGTAGATATTGAATGAATTTCTAGACACAACCATTAGGATGTTGACTGCGTTCTCATGAATTTGCGACGGATAACTACCTAACAGGTGATTCAGTACAATTTTTGGAATGAATCTCTATTCTACTAGATGGAGCCATCGAATTCGATTTCTTCATCATCAGCGGTGTAGCCTTCCCTTTATATTTCTGGCTCTTTTCCTTGGATTCGAGGCCTTTAAAAGTTGCCAAAGACCGTCGGTAGACTTCTTTTAAACACTGCTCCGACTCAGCTGATATGACACAACTGGCTTTCCTTTCGGAGCCAATCCTTTTATGGCCAAGTGATTTGAACTTTTCGGGTATTCGCACCTGAGAGGATGTATCAGTTTGTGGACAAAGAAGAATCTCTTTCTTTTTGCTGACGGGCGATTCGATAAAATGCACGTGACCTGCCACCGCGTTCTCTCTCACATAAAGTCCTCCTGAATCATCAATCACATGCTCAAGAACGCGCTCCGTAGCATAGACCCTCGCTTTCTGAGGACTTAAAAGCGTCAAGACACTACCGACATCATTTTTCGATCCCGGTTTCACAGTCGGCCTCAGGCTATCCACCGACTGGGCAAATTTACCCTCAACAATTTTCGGAAGATGCTCTCTTCGTTCACGACTGGGTTCCTTTTGACGAGAGCTGGGGTTTAGTGATCCTAAATCACTATATGACGCCTCCCTCTTGGCGCAATCCGGATGGTTGTGTCTACGCCTCATGACATCACCCGAAACCACTTCCGTGGCTGAGGACTCGTGGCCTTTCGGTGATTGTCTGATGTTGTTTCCGAGCCTTTTACTACCTGGAAGACCGAGATGTCCGCCATCATTTTCTCTCCACCTATGCAAATGATTACGCTTTCCCACAAACAATGTCATTTCTTCCTCACCTCGACCATGGCAATGGTGACCCCTCCTGTCTGCACCTTGAGTCCCTCGGAACACCACCGGCGGGAGACCAGTGCAACATTGCCCCAAACTCCGCACCACTCTACCACGGACAGTACAAGAAGAGTGCAAGCACAAACTTCTAAGACTACTGCAAGTGAAATCGACGCAGTGAGAATGTGCCATTCCATTTACAATGGACGAATCAATCGGCTGGCTCTTCGAGGTGCTGGATTCGCCTTCCGAAGCTGAGAGCTTCGCACGTGTAGGAGGGGACTCGTTCCGCTGCCTCGACTCGGTAGAATTCACTCGAAGGTCTAGGACAGAGTTCCGGCTAGATATCGAACTCCTCGCATCCTCTAAGTGTCTGCCGCACACGGACTTGCTCCTTGGGAGGCGAGGCGCGCAGCACGACGGTTGCTGTCGTCCCATTACATCAGATCCGGCCGAGGCCTCAACCTCGGAAAGCACGGATGGCTTTGAGGTAATAGCCAAGCGTCGAAGGCTGATAGCGTTCGCTCTGCTGCTCCTGGCACCATGACACCAGCCTATATGTAAACATGGATCGGCATTAGGGTAATATGGTGATGCAAATTGGGTTCTTTTAATTGAAATTCCGTCTGTAATCAGTCATTCATTCTTTTTAAATTCAATTTTCTTGCAACTTGTGGGAAAATGGCTATCAAGTTAGAGGACGTTGCTCTTCAAAGGAAAAAAAACTGGTGGGCCTAGAAAGTAACCAAAATCTGACATGATGACGATGTAAAATCTGAGTGATGTATCCTGAATCATTTTATTGAGGACAGCCATTTGAAATCAAATTCGTCAAAGAAATGATCTCTATACGTAGATCCATGATAGGGTAATTGCATTATCAATAATTCCTGAAGCATTCAATTTAAAAAGCTTAAATCTAGAAAAAAATATCTGAGTCTCCAACTTTTGAATGAGAGCTGAAGTGTAAAGTAAATTATTATTTATAAACTCTCTGGGAAAGGAAGGACCTGACTACCTATCAATGACGATTGCGGTGAGATTAGTATCAACTCCTAGCATTTAATCTTAAACGCTATGTCTAATTCAGAGCACCACTGAATTATCTACGTCTCTTCAAAGTGGCTACAGGAGTTTGCTCGGCACTGATATCAAAACATTATAAAAAGTTATAGGAAAGGCAGTCCGAGGTTGTTACTGAAACAACAAATACTAATGCACAAGAATGATTGTTTCCGGCACTTGGCCACATGTGGCAGCGCCTTAATAGATTCTACAGAAAAGGACTAAACCTAATGAATAACGAAAGTGAGGTTGACGAGGAATATCGGGGCCCAATCATATGGAGGAATTAATTCGAGCAGTGGGAGACCAAAAGAAAAACAAAGCACCTGGCGCAGACAACATCAATGGAAAAATCATCAAAGCGCTCGTAAGCACGCAAAGCTAAGTAACCTGTACGAGATAATAAAAAATAGCTACCTGAGCGGAACACTTCCAGAGGACTTTAAAAGGAACGCAATGATTGCGATACCGAAGAAGACAAGGACCAAGAGGTGTGAGGTGCACTGAATCTTAAGTCTGATGTCACAAATAATAAGCCAAAGAATGGTAAGATTAAAAAATTAAGAAAACCTCTCGGAAGACCAGATTGGATTTAAGAAGAACAGGGGTACCAGGGAGGCCATACTCTACCTGAGAGTAATGGTAGAGAAAACAGTGCATGTGACCAAGCCACTGTATGTCGCATTCGTGAATCTGGAGAAAATCTTCGACAATGTTAAGTAGAACAAGATGTTCAGACTGCTGGAAAAAACTCGGACTGGATTACGACGACAGAAGAAAAATCTACAAACTATGCAGGAAGCAAGTTGACACAATGCGAATGAGATACGGAAGCCAGATAGAAACTAAAATTGGCAAAGGAGTAAGACAAGGATGTAACCTCTCACCAACAATGTTCAACAGGTTCTTGGAGGAGGCCATCAGAGAAGCACAAGAAATTGTTAAACGGATAAAGATAAACGGAAAAGAAATAAACATGCTCCGCTTCGCAGATGATATCGCAGTCAGAGCTGGAAATGGCGATACTCTTCGAAGGTCACTAAACGTAATGGACCAAGTTCTCCAAGATACTACATGAAAATAAATAATATGAAGACTAAAATCCGAGTAAGCAGAAGAGATAAGCTGAGTGTAGAAGTCACCATGATAGGAGAGAAATTAGAGCAAGTGGTTTCCTTCACCTATCTCGTACGTACCATCAAGTGGGACAGATGAAGTACAGCGACAATCAAGCGGAGAATAGCCCAAGCTAAGATGGCGTGCATGGGAAAAGGACAACTACTGAGCTCAAAGAAGATAGGACTACAAATTAGGAAGCAGTGTATGAAAATATTCGAGTGGAGCGTGGTACGTGGTATGGATCGGAAGTATGGACCATTGGAAAGGCTGGCCAGAACAGACTTGAAGCTTTCGAAACCTGGTGCCGGAGGAGGATGCTGAAGATAAAATGGATGGACAAAATAAAAGATGATGAGGTCTACAGAAGATTAGAAGAAGAAAGGACCATATGGAACATGATACAGAAAAGAAGAACCAGATATATTGGACACACCCTAAGACACAATGAGTTTTTAAAGGACATATTTGAAGATAAAATAAAGGGGAAAGTCCCTAGAGAAAGACCTAGGAATAAGTTCACGGAACAATTAAAGCAGAAAGTACATAGGGAAAGATACCAAGAGGTAAGGGAACCAGTATTAGATATGGAAGGGTGGAGGGCTGCAGTCAAACAATCTTAGGATTGAGCGATCAATGGATAAATGAAGTAAAGGACTCTCCCAATGAAATTGTAGAAAATAAATTGTACAAGTCATTTCCTACAAAAGTTTTAGCAAATAAATAATGAAGCAAAAAGTAAAAACTATTGAAATCAGCTGTTACGCATACTCGCCTTTGTATTTGTCATAATCACCTCATTTTCAGATCAGTCGTGCGATTCGGTTTCGTGAAAGAAGAGGATCGCCGCGGCGATCGGGCGGCGACAACAAGAATAACTAACAAAATGGTTATATCGACCATGTAGTACAGAGCAGCTAGGGTTTTCCGACACTCGAAATTTCGGGGAACGGGACTCCATACAAATACGGAGAACGAAAATATTCCACGATCATTGAGCAAGTTCGATGGCAAAGGACCTTAAAGACCTATAACAAACAGGAACACGATCAATATTGGCCGTTAAATTATTCTTCAAGAAAACCGCAAACAGAAATTCAATTATGTGTACTGCATGTAACCATTTTCACGGCCTGGTGGGATAGCGAAGTAATAGATCCTAAGTTAGAGAGCGCATTATTCACAGCACAAATATAAATAAAGTCATTAATTTTCTCAGATACATTTGCTCTTGGTAAAGTGTCATATCTGCAAACACTCTCTTCACCTTTTCATCATCGCAAACGAGATAAGTGACATTTGTAAAAGTAGGTATGATGAATAAAATCATTGAGAGGAGTAAGTATAGAAATATTGGCCGCGTAGAGATTATGGCGCCACAAAGCAAAAAGCTCCTCGAATAATTGAAGTCTTCTCGACACGGGTTCCGAAAAAATCCAGCGCAATTATGGAATTGAACCCCAACCATCGACATTGACGGTAGACGGGCTTACAAGAAAATAATTCTGACTTTCAAACATCTTTCATACGAAATAAATGTTTCGTAAACAAAATCTTAATACGGTTAATAAAGAAATGACAATCATATCATGATAAATCCAATACTAGCACAATCGAATTGGCATTCGTCAGATAATAGTACCCCCTCCTACCATAATGATAGTTATTTCCACAATACTGAGCGCAGAAATACTAGATTATTCGATATTTTTATAAATAAAAATTTACCCCATTAGAAGAAATTCATGATAATTTAAAATTAATATAACGAAAGGAGGGCTATTTTTATAAAATCCGAGATCTTCTGTACTCATTAATAAAATGCACCGTACAATGAGTACATAGGTACGGTCGGTTACTTCTTTCCAAGCATAAAAATATTTGGAAGCAGTTTTCAACATCTTTATTTCATATCGTGTTCTTTGTTCTTCGAAAATCCACCCTGACTGCGATGTAGCGTGTTTTTGATGATTATATACGGCGGCACTTTTCTGGCGGGGAATAATGATGATAATACCTTTTTTTAATAGTATAATAAATAAAAATTTACCTAAATTAATTTTCAATATTTGGTTATTTTCAGCATTTCAATATGAATTTGAAGAACGATTTAACCATTTCAACAGTAGGGCCTAAGTTTTGTTTTATTAATGAAGTCAATACTAACTAAATAAACTTAACATAACTGCATATACATTACTTAACAAAGAAAATAGAGGCACCAAAAATAAATCACAAAATAAGTACCCTCTCAAACTGATGCGTAAGGATTCGCACTGAATTTTATGCCTAAAACATTTGAAGACTCCCAATTAAATACTCAAAAGAAACACGATGAATGCATTACCCAGTCGGATCAGATTAAAAGACCTTCTGGGGGCATTCTAGATGAGCACAAGGTTTGAGCTTTAAGGCATTCTACGGGTGTGGAGGCATTACTTAGACAACTAATAGATTTCTCATAAGATCTACGAAAGATTATTTTGGTCAAAGACTACAAATCAACGAGTTTTGGAGAATGAGTGAATAGCTCCATATCAGGTTCTTTTAGGGCCTGCTTACAATTTGACTCCTCTGAATCTTTTCACTGCTCCCTCTGAACAAAAGAAAAGCTTTATCATTACATGCCTCAATTATTAGAGACTCTGTATGTATCCTATTAGATCATCGGCTGGTTTTATATCCTGAAACTTAATAATTAACATTACTCGTTCACACAGAGAGTTAATTAGTTTACGAGGCCTAATTATAAAGAATCCTTCGGCTGGCTCACACGCTCTGATTGCCGACCAGCTGACCCGCGATGCGATTTCTTCTACGTAAGAACTTGAGTAAATAGTCAAGAACGTCGAGAAAACGTTAAATAAACGCCACTGAGCTCAGTCATCGACACACCTCACTCCAGATTCGTTCTAATAAATTAGATTATCAAGGAATTTGATTTAATACATGTTACTAGAAGCGCTACAGTTTAAGAGGCATCCTTTTAATATAATACAAGCTAGAAATACTACATCCTATAATACATATTGAATGGAAAGAACACCAAAAAAGCCATATTCAAACAAAAAACCTGATAAAAAGTAAAAACACTTTTCATCACTGTTCATAAAAGCCATTGAGTCAATTCGACAGCTATAATTTAAAGTAAATAGTAATTACCATTCAAAGTCACTGCCGTTGAAGTAGCTGGTAACAAACGTGAAGATTTTTCATAGTAGATCTATATAAATACTTCTTTAATTTTCAAATATTAAACAACACCAATTTTCTTATTAGAGTCGAGTAGTAAGTGAGTATAAATAAGCATTGTTGTACGTAAGTAAGCATATGATCTCATTGCTTCACTACGCGATACGAGGAAGCATACTCATATTCTGGAAGTAACATATATGGATCAATAGCGATGACAAAAGTATAATTGAAACACTTCGGACTTTTTAAGTCCAGCTCATACCCAGCGAAAGCCTATTCAATAGAGATAAAATGAAGTTTCAGTTATTTGAATGCTGAGAGAAGGAAAACGTTTGCACCTTAAAACAACGCTTAAGTTAAAAACAGATAGGAACTCACTATTTTATATACAGTGAAGACAAATGTTTCCTGCCATGGTTAATGAAAAAATATATAATGAAAGTTCATCGAATATTTAACGACAACGATTCGAGCTTAAACTGAGTGGGGCACGAAATGAACGGTCTCGGGCGTGACTTTATGGAATTTCTCGGTTACGCAAGTGACGTAAAAAGAACTATGTAAAACTTCATTAGAGAAAATATAATTCAATTACTAATCAATTCCACACCTCTAGCCTCATATGATCACCTTCAAACTTCCCTTCCTGCCCTCTTCACTTCTCCTGATTCCCCCTCCCCCACCCTCCAACATTCCTCTCTCCGCCTCTACCCCTATCCAGGTCGATTTTATAAATTGGCTACTTGAATTGTGAAATTCCCTCACCTGATAATAGCATGACACGCCGGAACCTAGATCGAAATGAACTACATTTTCTCAAAGGAATTTTACAGAGTTCTTTTTATTTTATGAATTGGAATTTTACGTAGTTATTTTTTCGTTACTTCTGTGAGTAATTACTCTCTATTCTCAGCGGCACAAACTTACTAACTAGTATAGTTTCCACGTCTTTTCACGACATTTATGAGAGCTTAGAGCTAATAATTGCCTCATAAGTCCCTAGAAAATGGAGTTAAACTACTTAAGTCTATCTAAGCAAAACATTGAGACCATCAGAGTTCCAAAGGGTCTGAGGTTGAAGTTAAATTCACCCTTTTTACTGACAATTCCATTTATTCCAATTATTGCAAGACTACGTATACATCATATGAATGTATTGGCTATTACTGGAGATATAAGTTGTCGCTTCACTCCATTCCTGACAATAATGCGTAATAATATTATTCATTCCACTTGGTCCATACAGGAATAAAATTAAACAGGCGTTCCGTAACATAAAGTTAATTAGTTACATAAAGACAAAATAATTTATCATACAGGAAAAACATATAATATAGAAAATACATATTAAAAAAGGAAGAATAAAAACAAATATTAAAACTCATCTCTCAAGAAATATTACACAGAAGAGAACTGTTTGCCCTCCGTTACATTCTGTAGAGACACTTAATAATTCCGAATAAGTTAGGAGAGAGCAGAGTTTATCGGAAGTTTTCAAAATAGGCAGGCAAAATTTAACAGAAAAGGGATGAATTGCAAGGGAAGAGATGAATGGAGAACGATGACCTTTCAATACCGACGCATTTTTACGTAAAGATACTCATTTTCCAGAATATATCACCTAAAATGAAAAATACTCGATGTTGTACTGTCCATTTTTTTTAATTCTCAAACTTTACTACACGTGTTTCGGCACTTTATTTGGCCAACTTCAGGTACAGTACAGTGAATAAAAAAAAAACCGTACAACATCGAGTATTTTTCATATTCGATAATGCAGTTCCACAACATCACAGCCCGAAACAGTTGACTTCATATATCACTTAAATTACAAAATTTGTGCGAATTTTTTCCTAGCCAAATTTATTGAAAACTGCTTTTTTCCAACTGTTAAATGATAACCACCATTAAAATCCCTTAACTAAGTCTCATTTCCGCGTAAAATAGGAACAAGATTGAGGAAAGTAGATAAGCAACACCAAAGAATATAGGTGGCAATGAGTTAGGCGGAGACGTCACAGAGATATGTCAGTGATAACTCATTATCTTCATATTTGAAAATTTTCAAAAGAATAACAACGTATGCTCAAACACTTCCACATTTAATCGGCTGAAAACTTAAAAAGTATCTTTCTATGCTCTCTCTATTCCCTTCGCTGTTTCTAGTTATGCATCATCATAGATAAAATTTAAGTCAGCGTTGCTTCACTCGCGGGCGAAAAGAGACAAGGGTTGGGTATATAGACGCTAATGACAAGAGTCTTGACCAATGGTCCTGACCGAACGGTGCTATTCATACATGTCCTGGGATGAATGAACACTCTTTTAACTGGATTTAAATAAACAGAAATTCAATAATAGTTGTTTTAGCTTCATTTTTAGAAACATCCTGATTTAGCCCATTATTCTTAGGGACATTGTTAAGGGGCCTTGGCTCGAAAAAGTCTGGATAACGGTAGAGTATGTATGGGCAACGAAAAATTATACAGGTAGAGAGAGAGTCACCTTTTCGCGAATTAAATTTCACTTCTTTCATTATTCTATTCCACCTTTTTCACTCCATCTAAAGTTATCTTCAGGGCTACAAAGGACCTTTTATTTCTCTCCCAAAATTCGAATCAATGACGGGAAATCAAAACAAGAGAGACAAAGGGACGATCTTGAGTCTTAAGAATGATTGATTAAATTATTTCTTTACAAATATTAAATGAGAGAGTCTATTCTTACAGAGCACACGTAACCATACCATTACGCTAGAGCACTAACAGAAAAGTAAATTGGCACGTACTTTTACCGCGCCGAATATAGTCGTAAAAATGGCGAAGGAAAGTTATTTTTGTAACGCATACATGCATCACTGAACATGAGATTAAAAAGAAGCCATATTCACTTATTTTGCTAGTTACCCATATCTATGTAGTGTGTTAATCCGGCCAAAATACAATCATGTGATCGGTAATTACGCATATTCACGATAAAAAAATTACACTTGTCGACTTCAGCACTTCAAGACTTTTTATTCAACTTATATTGTCACATCAGACCGATTTTTCCAGCGACACAAGAGAGGCCCGAAATCGAAAATCGGTCTGCATCAAATTTTGCTTTATGTGCAGTTTACTATCAGGACATTGAAAATTTTCATGACCACTCTCGATTGGTTGCTGCATGTGGAGTTGCTCTGCATTTTTTAAAAAACTTAATCTTTAAATAAATTTTTCATTTTTTCAGAAATTTAAGGCTTAAATTTAAAAAGATTTCACGAAAAACATCTGACTTCTATATTCTCTGAAAACCACAAAATTCAATTGACGGCAGAATTTCTTGCACTGAACTTATAGGATAAAAATCTGTTTTATTTTAATAAAATAGCATGTTATCTTTCGATTACTGTAACTTGTGGCATTTTTGAGCGATATTTTCGCTCGCAATGCATAAAAATGTGAACGCAGTTTTTAGGACAACTTTTTTTATCAAACAACAAAATGTATTTTTTACATCCCCGATGTACTACGAGGATTTATTCGTACACGATATTCGACAGGGTTTCGGACAATGAATTCAAAGGATACTTTTCGTTCATAGGCGACGCAGAAACTAAAATCGAACCATGAATATATATAAGAGAATATTTTCTATTTTCCTATAATAGAGTTTTTGAGCCGATGGCGGAGTCTGACCGACGGATATAAGGTATATAATCTTTGGATAGGTAGGTTCGATATCTGACCACGCGGGAAGAGTAAATAAGGGAGGCCTTGAGATACAAATGTGGTGCGACCTAAAGGGAGTAAATATCAGTAGTAGTATGGTGATCGAAGACAATGGCTAATATGGATAGAACTCGTGTATCTTATTCACTTTTATACCATTTGAGGAAGTTGGGAGCGCGAATCGGTAGTGAGATTGTTATATTCAGGAAATAACAAAAAAGTGAAATGAGCAGAATTGAAATAAAGTGGAATCAAAATAATTTCCTATAAAGCCGTAAAAAAATGAAAACAATATCCAGCGCAATCAGCGTAAGATAATGACTCTACTTTCAAGAAAAATGCATCTCAACAGATAAATGAAAGGGCAAAAAGTTCGCAGTCGGTAGGATTCGAACCTACGCTCCCAGAGGGAATCTGATTTCTAGTCAGACGCCTTAACCACTCGGCCACGACTGCCTGGTACAGGAAAGTGTTAATTTTTCAAACATGATGTTACAACCAGCCACTTCATTTTCATATGACAATATTTTGTTAAAACATTTATTTCTCTTTCACTCTTACGTTTGGATGTTATGATTATATCACCGCGACTCTGTTCGCCTAGTTGAATTTCCGGAAGGCTCTTGTAGTGGCAAAACTTCCATGCGCATGAGAAAAGATATTCAGTCATATTCTTTTTGCTTTATCAAGTAACTCACAGACGTGTACCTAGATTATGTACACGACTGGTTAGACTAGGACCTTCCCGAGAATTGTATAAATTGCATCACATGGAGTGTCTGAATGTTTGTTGTCTGCTTTTTTTTACAATGAATTCCAATATTCACTATTCGATGCGTTCATACACGTGGGACGCCGTATAAATTGCAGTGGATGTATGTCTTAAAGTTGATTTAGAGCAGCTAGATCACATTAAATTTATCGCCTGATGTTCCACGCCCTTATATCATTTGGCAGATGTCATTTCTCGTATAAGTTTACTTGCCTAACGAACGTAGTTGACCACTGTCATCGAAAAATGAACACTCGGCCAGTTTTGGTCAGCGTAATCCGTTTGATCGATAAAAGTGAAACACATGGATGTAACCATAGAAATGAATCCTAGCCAATGGTATTGAGGGTTTCGGCTTCATCAGCAAAAAAATAATATTTTCAGATCAGAAGTGTCTAGCGTTCAAAGTAGCACCAATATTTTTATGAGGCGTGTTTGGTATTCTACTGAGAAATTGCAGCAATTGTCTAGGTGTTATTTCATCACACGAATTTTAGACTGAAGAAGTGTCCTGCTTAATGTTGATGACTTCATAGTTAAGCTCCTGAAGAGGTAAAATGAAATGATATTGTCAGGGTACCTGCTGACATTGAAGTATTGTTATGGCTTGATACACTAAGTTGTGGTTAAGCTCCTAAAATAGTTTTAAAATTAGAGCCATTAATTACTCTTTGAGCTACAGATTTTGAAAGGAAGCAACATGGATTCGGAAGAAGAGCACCAAAATGAAGGGGAAGATGCTCTGAGTGATGGAGGATTAGCATTGAGCCCAGATCATCCACTAATGAAAAAATTCCAAGATGCTATGCTTGTGCACTTGAAAGAGCAGGAGCAGTTGATTTTTAATGAGTTAAAAGATTTGGTAAATCATCAACAGTTTTCTTTTTCACTGCCAATCCCATTCTCTTACTTAGGAAACTAAAACATTCACTCGCATGCATCTTCAATTTACCGCGTTTAGTCAAACCTCCTCTCTGATGCACAGACACACACACAACACTGTACTATTCTAAAAAGTTAAAAAAAAAAGAAAAAAAGCAAGTGTGCTATTGCCCAGATAGCCTGTGAAGGTCTGGTTTTCCCTGCATTGGAGGTCCCTGTAGAAGCTATTCAGGCAAAAACTGCAGTCGCTATACCATTCAGAATAATGGCGTAGATCCTTCATGAAGAGTTCGATGTCATGATCAGGAATCCTTATGAATGAGTACTTATACATTCACTCCCTGAGGCAGTTTATGAGAAACTATAGGTATCCATGCCAGAGGCAACCTCAGACAACGGGCTTACTTCTGGGTGAAGGACCAAACATTAGTCTGTCGCTGATATGACCAGGGGGTGTAATATATTTCATTTTATAATGCCCACCCTCACTTTTTACTTCACCTTGTTCATTGTGTTAACTATTCTCAGCTACTAGTGTTCTGTATTGTCATTATATCCATGTATATGTTTTTCACACTAATCTGAGTGTGTAATAATACATATTTTCTTCAGCCCAGAATCCTTTCCTGATCTGTGATATCTCATTAACTAACATTTAATGTAATTTATTAGAGGTAATTCATTCAAAATTCATGATAGACATTGAACATACCAAGCATTCAAAATTTAAAAATTATATTGGCATAGGTATAACATGGTTCTCATTAAAGTGTCTTAATCAATTGGCCACCATATTGATTGGATACTACTGGCATTCATACCACCCTGATCCTAGCAGTGATGACTTTTGAGTGCAGCTTTTGACTGCTCCAGTGGAAATTGATTTTCACTCATAGTTGCTAATTAGCAGCTTAGGCTGATCTTTGGTCTCTCCGTAATAGCTACCATGCTCTTTACTCTAGAAATTTCTCTGTAATGGTGAAAAGCATTAAGAGGCATGCAATGCTACAAATTAATTTCTTAATGAATAAAATCTTCTGGGCTACAATATCAAGTTTGAGTCTAAATTAGGCCAGAAGCTTTGGATGGGAATCAAAGGAGATAATATTAAAAATAATATCACTGCATTTGGCTATATCCCCAAGTGGCAATCAATATCCACTGGATAAGCATACAATATCTAAACCCATATCCATATAATACCTAGATTTATCCATATAAAATTTCATGGACATCCATAGAATATCGATGTTCCCGGTTATAGACATCTATAGAATATCCAAAATCATCCTGTGATTAGATATCTATACCATAACCATTAAATTGTTTTCTGGATATTTCTTAACTTGCAGGGTTTCCCCATTTATGACCACATTCAAAACAAAAATGAAATGCAATAGGCATTTATGGGTTTTTATTTTCTTTTTGATACACTGCAAAATTTCGGATGTTGGAGCCAGTCAGAGAGAGAGAGACAACTTAATCAAAACCTTTACATGTCTCATCTGCTCAAGTTTAGGTAGATGATGGAGAATCAGGATGGGCAGTATTAGGAAGAGGAGTGAGACAGGGTTGCCCAATTTTTCCTGTGCAATTCAATGTATTGTAATGATAACACTTAACTTTGTTATTCCACATATCTTTATTTTCGTTTGACGTCATCTTCAGGTAACGATCTTCAATCAGGACCTGAAGATGACGTCGAATGTCGAGACCCGGGTCGTAGAAAATAAAGATATGTGGAATAACAAAGTTAAGTGTTATCATTATAATGTTAACAGATTCCACAAAATTACGCCTGATACTACCAATTCAATATACTCGTTAAAGAAATGTTAAGAGAGGCTTGAGAGGAACTTTCAGTTGGTGTGATGGCAGGAGGGGAACTGATTAAGACAGGTTTGTGGATGACCAAGCTCTGGTAACCCAGTCAGCAAAGCAGTTACAATCATTTATAAATGCATTAAAGAGTTAGTGTGAGAGGTATGGGATGAAAACTAAAGTAATATTAAGAATCTTACTAAAATGGCTAAGCTAAGCATTCTAGTAGAAGGGCATAACTTAAGAGTGGGAAGGAGATCACAATTACATCACAGCATCTCAGCTAATCTAATCCTGAGACAACATACCACAACATCTATGCCCATCAGGTTGGATTCAAAGCTACGGGTTGTCTGGCTGGCTCGTTCCTGACTACCATGGCTAGCTGATGTTTGAAATCTGATCACTTATGTCAATATTTTCTCTAGTGGTGCTTCATTTGGCTCTTATAAAGATAATATTATACATTATTTTATTTTTCCAATAAATCTCCTTTAGTTAATATTTCATGGATAGCATTAAAATATCCAATGCAGGATATCATAACATGATATACCTACAAACAATATCCATACAACATTTAAGATTCAATATTACCTTCTATGGCTATTTGCAACCATGTATGGATATCCAGTGGATATTGCATGCTACTTGGGTCCTAATGTTTAATATCACATTTGAGCCTTAATTGGGCTAGGGGCTTTGTATGGAAATCAAGGGAGATAATATTAAAAATAATGTAATTGTATTAGGCTATATCCTAATATTTAAAGGCAAGTTTGGGCCTAAATTGGTCCAGGGGCTTTGTATGGGAATCAAAGGAAATAATATTAAGAATAATATCACTGTACATATTAGGCTTTATTCTAATGTTTGATGATGAATGCACTAGGCACTGCATCTCTCTCAGCTATTAAAAAAAAAGACAAGGGTTATCAATTGATTCTAAAAGGATTTTCATGGGCCAAAATGCACTTTGAAAGGTTCTCAGGATTCTGAAGATGGATGCAAAGTTAGTATCTGCAGATAATTTGATGTAAAACAAGTTGTCATACTGTCTTAAATAATATGGTAGAATATATATTGGAGGCATATGACATATGGTTGAGTGAAGTGATGGAGGTAGGATGAACACATTGAAGTTTTTTCTATTAAATGAGAAAGTTAAGTTTCTGTGATTTGTTAAAAGGGGCTAAAAGTATGAGTGAAGATGCTGGAGGGTGGTGAGGCACTGAGGGCCTTGAAGTATGGGGAAATGGTGAGCAAGGAGTTGAGGAAAAGATATGGTTTTTTTGATGGGATGGTGAGGATGGTTTATAAAAGGAGTAGAAGAAGTTAGTGAATCAGATGCTGAGATATTTTGGTCTTGAGGTAGAGGTAAATTAAGGGCGGTTGAGGCCCTGGGCATAGAGAAAAATATTGGGCACCTTTAAAAAAAGAGAAAGACAACCATATTTTTAGGACAGCCTTTCTAAGGATAAAAGATAAGTAATCTTCTAATGCTCAGATGAGCTTATGAAACATAGTAAGCATATAGTATGCAGTGAGTGATGAAATAATGAAAACAAGCAAATGTATGCACCACCAGGTTTTATCACCAGTTTTTGACTAGTAAGTAATCAAAATTTCATGTATGAAACCATACTCGGTATGATGAGAAAAAAGGGTAAAGTTGTGGTTTTGTGGAGCACAGGGTGCCCACCATTGAATTCTCTTCTGGCTTGATGCCTCTATATATCCATGTTAAATCAGTGAAAGTTAAATCCAGTAAATCAGTGAAGGGGCTTTCAAAATCTACTTCACCATGAAAAATGATATGCAAACATGGATTCATTTTCAGATTTAACATCTCATGAAATATTGATAGGGTGAATGTATTATATATAACTAAGTTATAGCCATAATTTTTGCTTTTTTTGCAAAATGTAGAAAACAAATGCCAACCAGCTTCAGAAGACAAGAGAAAACCTCGGAGAAGAATTATATGCTTTACAACAGGAAGCAAGCAAAGATCAGTCCACCTTAAATAGCTTACAAAATAACCTGTCCACCCTGAAAGCAAAACGAGAGGAAAAGGAGGAAACAGTGAAGGATCTTCAGACAAACTTCAAAGCAGAGGCGGAAAAACTTAACTTTGAAATAAAGCGTGGTTTGTTGTTCTAATGATTTAAATGCATGCTTTCCAGTTCAACACAATCCAAAACTTGATATTTCAAATAAAATGAATTCAAATAGTCATGGTATATTAGCATTTACTTGTTTAAGTTCATTCCAAGTATGATCTTAGATGAATGGGAGTTCACCAAAATGAAGTTTTACACTCCTATGGGGAGTTAGATGCACAATTAAACGAATCTTAAAATTTTACAAGAATAATTAAATTTAGTCATTAGGTATTTCAATGGATGTTACAAATTCAGTATTTTAAAAATAGAAATTAACCACAGGGTTTTCATTTACAGAAAGAGAACTTCGGCATGAAAAGGATAAATTCACAGCCTTGCATAAGCAATTTTTGGAATGGAAGAAAGAAATAGAAAGCAATATTGTAGTTTCTCAAAAAGTAAAAAATAAAACAGAGTCTGATAAGGCCATGCTGGTGGAAGAGAAACAAAAGCTAGTAAGTAAAATTTGTAGAACCATATGCCATACTAACATGAGCATACTAAAGACTAAATCTGCATGAAGAAATGAGAACTGTGTTTGGCTCAATTCATGACTTGAGCTCTGAAATCACGAAGGCAAATGAAAAAAATATAAAAATCCAGTTTTCTGCTGAGATCTCCAATTCATTTTGTGTCTTATTATCTTTATCTACCCTGGATAGATGGGTAGATATTGTCTGAATGATATGAGGAAATTATTATGATGACTTAGGAGTACTCCTAAGTCATCAATCTGGTTGAAAAACCAGATTTTAAAACATTATTTTTGTATTTTTAAGACCATTTAAAATGCAGTGTTTGAAAATATCCTTTCCATTGCATTTAAAACACATTCAGTAAGTAAATTTCCCCAAATTTTTATCGAGGCAACACTGAGTTTCATCTTATAGTTGTCATATGTTTCATAAAAATTGATTTCTGGAATTTTAGTAACTCATCAAATATTATTCAAAAATATTGTCACTTCAATGAGGTGAGTGTGCTGATATAATGTACATCAACATTCAATAGCTTCTCAACTTTAGAATGATTGCTCACTAAAAGTGCATGAGAATGCCACCTTAGGGGCTGCTCAAGTATTGCGTAAGATGATTTATGCCATTTTTGACCCCCCCCCCCCCTCTCCCCATGTAAGACAATGTAAGATTTTACCCCAACCCCCCCATCTCAGTCTTACATAAGACATTAGTTGTAAGTTAATGAGCATGGAGGTAAAGTAGCTAGTCAGTCAGGCGACAGAATAGGAGCATTGGTGTTACAGTGAGATTATGGAAAATACGCCAGTAACGAGCAGATGATCTATGTCACTGCTAAAGTTTATTCGGAAATGATACAATGTTTCAAGACAGACAAAAATCATATGTAAACTGTTTCAAGACCCCCTGCCCCCCTCCCCCTATATAAGACAATGTAAGATGATGACCCCCACCCCCAAAAACGTCTTATGTAATACTTGAGTGGCCCCTTTGACTTCTCACATTGACTCTAATAAATGGATTGAAGAAAATTTAATTAGCAACTTCACTAATTGCAAGGTAGCCGTAATTCAAACATCTAGGAGAGGTGCTATGTTCTATGGGGGCTACTTCTGTCATACTTTTAATTGAAAAGCTTTAATTCAAGGTAATGGACAGCTTACAGCAGAATGGCTGTATGAGGATATTTTGGGACCCAAAAAGTAGGGATCTTGTAATTGTATATTATTATTTATTTTTAGGAAATGATGCCCATATTAAGAAGTTAATTTGAAGGCATAGCTTCCTCATGGCAGTAGAATCTTGTGGTTGATTTACTTTATAATTCAGTAATGCTGAGTAAAATCACAGGTTTTCCTTTCATGCATATAATATTCATGGAAAATTGTTAAAATAAAATTTGCCAATATTCTTAGTTGATGATATCGAATAAATTTTTAAATGTTGGTACTGCAATGCAGGCATAAATAATTCTGTAACCATCCATAGTCGCTCTCATTTCCAAATCTGTTTTTCAGAACTGTAGGTATTAAATTTCTTAAAAAATGAAGCCACAGAGATCATCTGTATTATTACACACCCATTTCAAGCAACATTGGAAAATCATCTGACACATACACTTGTGAAGGTTTATTTTCAAGCTCCTTTTGCCCCTACTAATAGTCCGATGTTGGGTGATTCAGGAATGAGTTCTTCTTTGGGCTCACTACAGGCATCGCACACCAAAATATCCACATTGTCATTGATAATATACTACACAGTAATTTACAAGTGTCATTGTTCAGTATTCTTTGGCCATAATCTGTGAAATCTTCTTTCTCCAACCAGTAAGATTCAAGGAACAGTGGAACTGACCATAAAGTAACTTTAACAGTCTCCTGCTAGTTGTCATACCTTCTTTGCCTGGAAAGACAGAACACTCACAAATGTTTACTCCGCCAACTGTAGCATAATAATGTACAATACCTATTCTTACAGGGCTGGAGGAGAATCTTTTGTTATTGGTTACCATATCTTGGCTGTAACTTATGAAGAGGTGTCTCTCTTGTGGCCATTCAAGCATAACCTACAACATTATGAGGGGAGGAGCTGGGCTCTTCACACATTGTATCTCTTAGAGAGGAGCAAGGGTGTGAGATAGTGGCGGTCATGGAGCAACTTTTTTTGAAATTCAAAGTTTGAGATATGGCAAAATGTAGCCTGTCTTACCCGAGGAACAGAGATAAAATTTTATTTCGGTAGGATGACTTCTAGCAGTGCCATCACGGCAGTTTTTCTTTAGGACAGGCAACCCGCAACGCACACATCTCTTCACGATATTTCAGCTCTCAATGACATTTTGTTCAGTCTAAGCTGTGCCAGTTATATCAGCAACTGTGGCGGTAATTACCAGAGGTCACGTTGTTTTGCCATAAATGTCTTTGAAATGCAAATAAATGTGAAAAAAAGAGAAAATTACTTCATAAATGATTTGTAAGTTGTGCTTCATTAATTAATTACATTTAATTGTTTTAGTTTGCACACTTGTATGAACGTTAATGTGTGTTAGTAGGCAGGACATAAAGGGAAGGGGTGCAGGAGGACATTGGGATGGGGATTTCCCTAGTAGGGAAGGAAGGATCGTACAAGAACTAATGTGCCCATATGAGTGTCATGTGGATAAATACATTGAGGGCAAATTCAAAAACTTTTGTGGACTGTACACAATACTGCCTGTTGACTGGACAACCACAAGTGATTCACTGTACATTGCCCCTCAAAAGCCCCTTAGGCCATTATATTTCCCCAGTTACAGGAGAGACAAAATAATGAGGCTTACTGGACAGTGACCATATTATGATTTTTGCCACTGTTAGTTTTGAATAGGTTCGAACCTATGAAAAGGGATCCCTTTTGCCCATTTTCCTGGCACAAAAGTTAAATGACAATTATACAGCAGACTCAGAATTTAGAAACTATGAGTGATTCTGTACAAAAAATGATAAATTCATCATTTATATCATCATTTACCAATCAATAAAAGCAATGAAGTCATGTTTAATTTTGTTCTAACTAGGGTAATTTCACCCCTGTAAAATTTTTTGTATATATATGCTATTGCATGTGAATTTGGATGAAACTGTTTGCTATATGGAAATTTCACTATAAGAGTGTTCTTTAAAGGGAGGTTTTAGTGTAACTACCATATGATTAAAAAACTTTCCTTTTTGATTGTAATTAATTTTGAAACAATGTCCATAGTCAACGTTTACCTTACTAGTTAGAGCTTGTAAATAATCATTTCACCAAGGACTTCATATTTTTTTACCAAAAGGCCCACACAACCCCTTAGCCACACTCTCCATTGTTGATGACAAATGGAGTTCATTGAGCTCACTCTTTCTCACTTGTTTCCCAAAAAATCTCCAGGTCTAATGGTCAGTCCATCACCCATAATCCTGAGAGCACACAGTAAGCAACCTTGAAATTCCAATTTCAGATGGTATTTCTCAATGACTATCTTATGGAGGTCTTAATTTCAACAATACTTAACATGCTTATGTTCACATGTAAGATAGGTGCCAAATGAAAAAATTATTTATGATAATTGAAGAGTAATACTCAGTGATGTTAAATTGAATTGTTTTTTTTTTCATTTTTCCATTAAAATCTTTTCCAGGACCTACTCATGCTGAAAATTACAATTGAGTTTTTCAAGGCTAAACACCGCATCACAGAACTGGACACATTCACCAAGATTAAAGAAGAGGAGAAAGAATCACTAGACAAGACAATAGCAGATGCAAATACTGAGTTGCAAGCGCTTACTGTTGAACAAAATAATTTGGTGAAAGCTTGGCAAGGAGCTCTTCAGCATATAAAACAAAGGGATGCCATATATTTCCAATTAGATGCAGAATTAAGGTAAAGCTAAATAGTGCTTTATTTCCTTTACTCTCCTGTCTTATGAATCCCCAATCATGGGCGTAGCCAAGGGGAGGCAGGGGGGGAGGGGGAAATGCCCCCTGGACGAGACATTTCATACTAAATCTGCTAAACAGAGCCTGTCCTGCCCCCCCAGGATAAATCCTGGCTATGCCCATGTTTGTACGTTCATAAGTTCAGTCACTGAATTCTTTCACAGTTTAACATATCGTGGGTGGAACCTGAGCTAAAGGAAACCTAGCTAATTCAGTAAAATGTTTTGGTGCTGGTGAAGGTACTGATCACCTCTTGATAAACAAAATCTCTCAAAAGCTGAAATGACCATTTAAATACAATTATATATGCCCATTATTTATCTCGCCAATTAAAAGAAGAGCTTTGCAAAGGGGGCCTTAGTAAATTTCTCTGCTTCACCATGTAATCAGATACTTAAGGAGAAGGCATTGGGCATAAGGCTGAAATAAGAAAGGTCAATGAGGAAATCAGATATGGGAATGTGAGAGGCAAGATAATCTTATCAAGGATATTACTGATGGCAGAAAGTCCTTTAGAGTGAGGAATGGAGGCATTTAAAGAAGTAACATCAAGTGTGCCATGGGTAGCCATAACATCTAGGGTGTCATGGATAGGTTTAACGTGGACAGAGTTGGTGAAAAGGTGGTTGGAAAGGGGAATGTCAACATTAAGAAAGGTAGCTAGGGAAGAGGAGATGTGGGAGGGGAAGGAGAATTCATTACAAGAAGAAATGACAGAATTTAAGGAGTCAACACCTTGGGAATAGAGAAGGAAGACATCATCTATATATTGGAGCCAGAGAAGAGGTTGGAAGGATTGTGAGGACAAGAAGGACTTCTAATTGGCTGAGGAATAGGTTGGCATCAGAAGAGCTGAATCTGCTTTCCATCCGGGGCCACCACTTCAGTCATACTGTGACTCCCTTTATAAATTCCTTACTAACCTACACCACTCCCTTCTCCAATGAGGCTATCTCAAAGCTCTCCTAAACAAAAACAATCCTTAAAAATTCTTATTCTCCCCAATCACCTCCCTATTACAGAAATTTCAACCTCTCCTTTTATACTACCTACTTTCTTGACGTCCATTCCCTCAAATGAATCCTTAAAAGCCTTTTTCCTCTCCTCTCCAAGTCTAGTTACCACTGCACCCTTCCTTGAATGCCCCTCACTTACCTTCCAACACCTCCCTAACCTCTATTATCGTCAAAACTACTAACCCATTTCCAAATCAAAATTTACCAATTTTACTTACTTTCCTCCCAACCCTTGCTGCCCTCCAGATGCAAAACCTGTCCCCTCCGTATCTCAAAACCCCTCCCTCATCAATTCTGCACCTTTCCCATACCCTCATTCTCTTCTCCATCATATGTCACATTTAAAGTGGTGTTCATTCTTTTGTGCAATCTCAGTCAATGCTTTTATGTCGGGCTCACCATGGGTCCTTTCAATCTTCATATAATTGGCCACAGATCATCTTGTAATCCCTCCTCCCAACATGTCCCTCTCCCTGTCCCCACCCATGCCTCCTCCCACAATCATGAGACAACCATTGTTTCAACTTGGGCATCCTTGCCACCCTCCCTCCCACCACCTCCCCACTAGGTCTTAAAAATTTGGAGCAATTATGCATTTGGCTCTTCAATTCCTTCTCTTTCTTGGGAATTAATCAAACCCCCTAATTCCTCTTTCCACACCTTCCCTACTAACTCTCCCTTTGCTGCTCCTTCCCCTTCTCCCTGTTAAACCGATCCCTCAGCAGTCAGACAACTTCCTCCTTGCAAAGAAGACCATAGAGATGGTTGAGAGTTCAAAAAGTAATTTTTCATGTGAACTTTCCTTTTTGTGTTCCGTATAATACCGGCACACCTAGTTGATTTTATTATTATATTCATCATGACCCATGATACTTCATTGGACTTTAGTATGTTATGTATTTTTGAGGCACTATCACATATCCCTGTAAAAATAATAAATTGGAGCAATTACCTGCATTATGGAGGTCCTAGATGTGTTCTCTGTGTGATACAGCCTACACATGCAGTTTGACCCCACAATTGATATCCAACGGTACAACGAAAATATTCATGAAATTTTATGGCTCCAAACTTACTCATACCATTGCCTCACTACATCAGCATTTTATATGATCACTTATCAAGAGAAACTAAGAAAAAACATGTTAAAAGATGCAAAAGGACCCTACATATCTTATGTGTTTCTATTTCTTCTGCCAAAAAACTTTCCCCCTTGTCATACCTATCGGTAAAGTCAAAACTTGCTTGAGATGTCACCAGTGCAGTTAGCAAAGTGAGTTCATGGCTCAAACTTATGATGGCAGCTGAATAATATGAAAGCCCTACAGATGAAAGATGAATAGTGTGCACTTTTTCTATTAGCTGCTGACTTGTACCATATGATTCCACAGCGAAAAAATGGACCAAATATGCAAGCTATATACTCGTATCCCTTATCATGTAGATATAAGCACCTCATATTTTTATTTGCTTTTCACACAAATTCTCTGCATTCATGTTATCATAATTAGAGCATTAATGATATGCTTGTTTCAGTATTGATTTCATGAATGAATTAATTGCACTGCTATAATAAATTTGGCTATGCATTGATAGCATAACTTAGGGCTTGAATAACTCTATTTAAGCCATAAACCATAGTGCCTGGGACCACATAAGACATGGTTGCCAAGAGCCCCACAAGCCCTTGGGGTGGTCCTGTCAGGATGTGCTTATTAGGTTTCACTATAAGGTTATGCAAGACTGATTGTGTTTTGTGCATTCAAAAGTTGAGGCTATAAAAGAAATATTGGCAACCTTACTTTAATTTTTTACATCCAGAATATTTGCTTAAAGCCCTCTAAAAGTGGCAAATTTTTACGTTGCACTGAAACAGCCTGCAGCCATGTTGGCTGGATGGTGACGTCACTAGGTAGAACCGTATCGCTGCCACCGCTGCCTTGGTTGCCACATTGAGAGATTCAGGGATATTATTTTTGTGGCTGGCAACTATGAAAAGACATGGTATAAATGGCATGTTGTTCCTCAATACCTACACATTATTTTCTTATTTGCAAAGTTAATAAGCTTTAAGACATTCGACAGGACAATATAAAACCTAAACTGAAGGCTTTGTGAAAGAATTGCATTTTGAGGACAATAGTGTTCCCAGATTAGTAATGTCTGAGTACAACCCCCCTCATTTTGATCAAATATCACCAAAAAGGGGTGTGGCTATTTTCAAGTACAAAAAAATAAACCACTCAGTAAGTTTGTGGCTAATTACCCAAAATAGCATAGAAAAGCTGATAATAGTGCTATAATACAACTCATATGAGAGTACATGGGAGTAAATTGCCCTATTAATGAATAAATTATTAAATATTAATCATGACATTATTTTGTTGCCATGAAGATGTCATTATAGCAGTACAGCAATTAGGCCAGAGCATTATGCAATCCTAAGCACAGCTGCATCATACATATTTTCTACTCATGAGCAATCATGTTACATGATAAAAAAAAGGAGAATAGTTAAGCCAAACATGCTGGAAGAGGCTAATGCAGTCGCAATCATATCATAATTTTCATCTATGATAATCTTAGTATGGCTCTATTGTGGCATGGTACAGACTTTATGCAAATTTATTAATTTGAAACTGTTACAGACGACAGAATGGTTACAAAAAGTTTCAAGTAAATAAATTTGTGATGGAGTAACACAGAGTTATCGAAGATCAAGTTTTAGGCTTTATGCAACTCACAACACAACTGCTATGTAAAAATTCAAACTTTCTAAGTTCATGTTGGAAAATTATGAGTTATTTGCTGTTTCTTTTGCAAAAGCAACATACATTTTAGACATAAGCTGAACTATTAATCCCTGATGACACTTTCCATATCCTTCATTCCATTTGGGCATGATGTGGGTGTGCAATTGACAGAGGTGCAAATAAAGACTGACGTAAAAATAATGTGTTATCCAAAAAACCATGTGCCTGTAAAATAAAATTTTGCATCTTCAGTAATAATCGTTTTAAAAGAATGAATACTATTGATGTATGAGCCAGATTCCTTCAAGGGTCATATATGAGATAGTGTGAAAAAGTATACCAAATCAGGTTTCATAGAGTCTCATTAATCCAAACTATGGAGATGAAACATTTGAGGGAAGGGGGCCATTTTCAGACAGTAACGGTCAATGATAGGTGCTCAGACCTTCAAGGAAGCGAGCCAGTCAGCAAACCTCATCAAGGAACTGTTCTTGGGTCTCCCAATGAGTTAAATATTTCAAGATGGCTGATGTTTTGACATATAACTCTGACATTGTTTACACTGCATTTGAATGCCAAGTCTTAGGTTTGCTTCCCTTTGTCCCTCACCTCTCTATGGACATCTTTGTATCATCTCGGACTCAACCGTCTGGAAGCTGATGCCAAGTCAAACATTAAAACATTGGCCATCATATGTATAGCCTTAAACCTGGTGGGAAACCCAAGAACAATTCCTGAATCTAATTCCCTTGGAAAGTACCAGATATAACTATGGTAATCAAGTCTGAGGGATTGATTTCAGTAAGCCAAAGGGTTAAAACATTTCAACTCAAAGTGTTATTCTGAGTTTGCCTGGTTGTGCATACTTGTTCTTATGAATATTAATCATATGCCAGCTAAAAATAATGCACAGTGTGTGATGATAAGCATTTTTTTCAGAGAATTGAAGCTGAAATTATCCAATATGACAGGAGAAATTGAAGGAGTGAAAAAAGCCTGCAGCAAAGAAATGGAGAAAAATGAAGACCTGACAGTGATACTTCGCAAAGCAGAATTATATGTTGAAAATCTCAAAGTAGAAATTAGCCAGCTGAATGAAAAACAAAATCATTTGAAGTTGGAATTATCACAATTGACATCCATGGTTCAGGAAACTGAAAAGAATTTACAGGAACAAATTTTGGTATGTGACAAAATTCATTCTAGGAGCTCTTTTTGCATCAGATAAGACAGCAACTAGAGAATAGTGAGTATATTATTAGTTGAAAACAAATACAACTACAAAATAAATTCAAAAATAATTTTCTTTAGTTCATAATAGCTGTCCCAAGAATTAAGATAAAACTAGGTCAAAGTCATGAGTATAAAATTTTAGTTCACAGTCAGAAAATTTGACTGTTCAGTCTTCATTAATTGATCGATTCATTTCACACATAAGCTGGTAACTCAGCCCCTCACTCATTAATCAATGTGGTGTAGAATCATATATCATCCAGACAAAAATGCAGTCAAAAAGCTGCTGAAAGAAGGGACTGGTTCACTTTTAGTCACAATGAAACTGAAGTGTGGAATCTCATGTGAAAGTATTCACAAACCAGTATGGGATACATTGAAACTGCCACAAGAGTGACATCTCTTGCCGACTAGAGTCGTCTTCATCACATCCAACCTCAAGAAAATTTTACAATACATGTAGTTCCTTATTTGAAACAACCTAAAGTGTTGTAAATACGGCCAGAGCATTGTTTAGGTAGTGTATTCATGAGGAGAAATGTATCAACAATGGTTTTTTTACCAAGAAAATATTGCACCAGAGATTACCAAACCACATCTCATAGAAAAAACTCTACCTCAAAATTAAATATGGCAGAATCCCTCAACATTTCAATTGTAAGTATACTTTTGATGTTTGAACGGTGTTAATGGAACTTAGTACCTTTATTCAATAGACTGTGAGTGATGTTCTATTTTCAGAACTTGATGTTTACCAAGAACATTAAACCAATTGACAATCTACACAGACAATGATGGAATTCCTTACATGGTCCAAATATAAGATAGTTAGAGAAAGAAGTTCAACACCATTGACCAGCAGGAAACCCATGAACTCTTCACATATCCAAATATTTTATTTGCTTCTTTGATAAAGTGATTCGACCCTCAAAACAAGGTTGTGATATTATAGCTAAGAAAAGTATGGCCATAGCTGTTACTTGTATCATGAATAGGCCTAGCCCATACCATATGTTGCCTCTGAGAGTAAAACACAAACATTCAGTCTCTTCTACTTCTACACAAACTGCATACTAATACAAAATAAACAATGCTTATGGGTTTATCGTCTCTGCTTTGTGTTCCTCCTTACCTAGATGTCAATGCATTCACTCAGGATTTACATCCATCACATCATCTGTTGTGTTTGATGCTCTATCTTCACTTCCTTCATTAGAATCTGCTCCAAGGTCATGCTCGATGATACTTGTTTGTGCTGCTACCTGTATTTTCCTTCCATAGTTCATTATCTCAGGAACTTTACCCTGCCAAGCATTATGTAAAATTTGGACAAATGTATTCGTCCAAATTTTAGATTTGTTAGTCTTTGTCCCCAATAGTCTTTTAAATTAGGAAGCTTGTAGAGTAGTACCCTCCCATCGAAAGACGTTATACCAGCAGCTATAATCTTGCCCCAAATGTTATCCTCAAGGTTATTCAGTGACGTCTAAAGCTGACTTCAGCATTCTTGGGTATTAACAATATGGCAGCATGCCAAAATTGCAATTTTTTCCTGATACCAAGACATTTTCCCAAAGTTGCCAGTCTGGCCAGAAGCCAGATAAATACAACATGCAGGCTGGTAAACATGTGCTGAGTTTGGGGGAAACAACACAAAACCAAAAGGTATTGAAGTCCCGAGACAATTGTAAGGCCTCCACAGATAAATGGCCAGATAATTTGCCTCAGAGCAATAATTAAGACCAACAAGATGTTTCAATTGAATCTTTGTTGGCCCCGGGGTAAAGTCCTCACCTGCTAACCCAAGTGCTGTGGGTTCGAATCCCACCTGGGTTGGTTATTCACTGCCCAGGACATGGATGTTTGTGTTAGTCAAATTCGAGTTAATTTTAAGAGAGGAATGCACAGTCCTAAATTCGCTCAATAAAGACAAGCTATTATTATTATTATTAAACATGTATTGACAAACTAGCCCAAAAAAATTGTCAGATTTAACAATGCTGATACTACATATTAATTGTTTATACACTGATTATGAATGCCTAAATAAATAATACCGCCAAAATTTCTTACCTGACTCAGGCTGGGATGATCCCTCAAATCACTTATGTTTCAGTGTCCACCCCTTTGCATCCCAGTTGCAAACTGGATGCACACTGGATTTTGCTTGTACAGCCAAAGATAATTCCAGTTCCACCCCAATTAGAGAAGGGAAATTTTTGCCTGGGTTATTGAAGTTTGAGTTATGGAAATGTGACAGCATAAGATAATATTTTTTGAAAGAAGAAAAATAAAATATAGCACTAAGGTGTAAAATATTTTGAAATTATTTATGTACATAGTAATGAAGTATGCAAATATTTTTTGGAATAATTGGATGGGGTACCTACCTAAAGGTGCTGAATGAAAGTGAGTGGGAACATATTCTTAATTAACATGAGTATAGAATTCACTAATATATTTTCTTCTTCTTTCTAAGCTGTCTCGCCAAATGGAAGACAGAAAAAAATTGGCCCAGAGAAATATGGAAAAACTTGCCCAGAGACAAGTATCATTAGAAAATGAAATAATGGACACACTTCAAAACCAAATATTTCAGGACAAATCAGCTAAACATCTACACTCAATTATCACAAAATTGAAAGATAAAATCCGAGACCAGGTATGTAATTACATACTTAGAGCACCACTTGATTGATGTAGAAGTTGCTTATTACTACGTTAATTTTTACTGAGAGTACACAAATGCTCAATGTCAAATTCTTACGTTTATCTGATTTATTGACAGAAAAGGTATGAAAATTCTTCCTTAGGAGGTGATTTTGTCAAATGCTGAAAATTATATGGCAAATACCATTCTAGCCACTGAACAGCAAATTGCAGAAAATGAGAGATTGAAACTAAACATCCAAGATTTAGAATCTAAACTAAAGATTTCTGAAGACAGTGTAAAAAAAGCAGAAGATGAATTTCAACAGCTGTTGACCAATTTTGGAAGAAAACAAAATACTGTAGACTTGCTGAATAAGAAAATAGATAAACTTATATCTATGAGTGGAGTAAGTAAAAACGATATCCCTACCAATCTATTTCATTCCAATAAGTTTATTGCGGCGAAAAATGAAAATGGTAAGACACAGATTTTTGGGGTTATGTTTGCATCTATAAATGTCAGTAAGTTGGTTAGATTAGCCGATAACTTGATGTTAACTTCCTCTGCATTGTCAATCCCTATCATCTCCTAATAATCATAGTGAGGAGGGGAATTAGCATGTGGGTGATTAGATTCTTATTTATTGAAACTTTACTTATTTGGTATTATTAAACATTTTCCTCCAATCAAGATATAAACATTTTGAAAGTTATATTCCTGCATGTAGTTCAAATCATAAAGGTTCAAATATTATCCCTTGAGTACCCTGTTGAAACTTTACAATAAATTAAATTTTACAATAGGATTTTGGCAATTTTTACCATTGTATCTCCAATTTTACAATGGTATTTCTCAAAATTACAATTGTAAATTTTACAATTGGATTTTGGCAATTTTTACAATTGTATCTCCATTTGTACAATTGTATTTCCATTTTTACAATGGTATTTCTCAAACTTACAATTGTAAATTTGCTTTTTACAATTGTAAAGTTTCAATAGGGTATGGTTATTTCATCCACCTTATCAAATAAATCTCTTGAATAGCAGAGTTTAAAGTTGTTTTTAGTTTATTAAACATAATATGTATTAGATCCACCAAATTCTTTTCTGTAGTAAAAAAAACTTGTTTTGCATATATAGGTGTCCAGCTTCAATCAAATGTAATGGTGTTACAAACTTTCTCTCTAGTTTAGAAATGATCTCAAGGTCCCTTCTGAGATGATGTCACCTTTGGGTCACCTCAAAGTCCCCTTTGAGATAAATACCTCACCACACGTCATGGCTTTAGTTTGGGGATGACTGGACCATAATACATGCACTCACTCTTATTATTTTTCTCGGCATGACAACAAAGTACATATGCACCAGGGTTTGTGGCTTTCCAGTTGTCATTCTGAGCAGGAATGAAATTTGGTGAATAATCAGTACAATAATACAGTAATTATACAATTGATTTTGCATTGTTGGAGGGATCAAAAGGTGAGGTAGTTTGCGGTAGATTACTAAAGGTCAACAAAGTCATTATAAAGATTACCTTTGAAGCACTAGGAAGCACCTCCATTTAAAATCTGCTGAGTAGAATGATCTCCAGAAAACCATCAAAAGAATTACACCTGATATTATTATTAATTCTCGAGAATTTGATGTGGCTCCATGACCATGGCAGTGCTGGCTGAGCTCTTTCATGCACAATAGCCTTTTCTTTAATGGGCCTCTTTTTGAAATCCGACAGTTAGTGCCTTATTGGCCTCCAGGTTGCAGGGAAATTAAGTGGTTGGATACATAGTGTACGTGTTGGAGTTGGCTATCCTGTTCTAAAGTTCTGCAATTGATATGCATTGAAATGATGAAATGTCTGAGTATAACCGAGAATATTTAGGGACTGAAGTGGTACTACATAATATAAAAAAAGGCATTAAATCAAGAAACTATGTAAAATGAAGTATTTACCATTGAAATGCCCTTCAGTTCCCAGCTGGACATCACTGTCAAGGTGTAAAATTGCAAAAGTACATAATATGAGATACGTAAAAACGAGTTGTGCAAAATCGACTTTTACTGTATTTCAAGATTTTCTCTTTAAGTAAAGTTGACCTACTGATGTATTTTTTCCCGTGCAATTTTTGAAACTAATTTTTGTGATTTTTTTGGTTTTTAAATAGTCAATAAACCAAAATGAAATGCATCACTCATTAAGAGGTAAATGGTCTTTGTGGAGGAGGTATATAATTTTCATTCTTCTACATGATGACTAGATATAAGGGGAGTCATGGTCAAATTAGGCATGCCTATCACTGACAGGTGAAAAACACCTGTCTTCAAATTGAAAAATGCCTAAATATTAGTTACTCCGAAAGAGAAAAATACCTAGATATTTTTCCAAAACCATGCTAATTTTTGGAGGATCTCAATTTTAAAATTATGCTACTGGATTTTTATTTCCTCACATTCTGTTGCACACAAAGCTTGTTGGTTTTAATTTTGAATTTCTAGCAATATATGGATTACATGCTGATATTTTCCTTTGTTTCAGGGAATAGAATTAAGTACTGAAGAGATGAAACTCTTGCATTTACAAGATGAATTAAAGGAAATCACTGCCAGCTGTGAAAAGCTTAAAGTGTTGTGGATTCGTCAGCAAGGAGCATTGGTTGAATTAATTCAGCAAAGAAATAAAAACCTCAAGAGTATTGACACAGGTCGTAAAGGTTAGAAAAGTGGTAACTACATTATAGGAAGTGGGGCTGGAAGAGAAGGGATGGCCAAAGGAAAAAGATGGAATGTTTCCTCGTGGCTCAACTCCTTGTGTACAGCTCCATCTTGGCCACCATGAGTGTCAACACTGTCCAGCACGTGCTACTTACCCTTAAGGATCATTTTTTTATCCTATATTTCATTAATCCATATGAGATCTCTAAATATTGTGTAAGCAGTTATTAGACCAATGTGTTTAACAATAAACCTGGAATTTCTGTACGTTATGTACATCTCTCCATTGCAGAATTACTTCTCTTATGCCAAAAAAAACTTAAATTGAGAAACGAGATGGAAAACTTTACAAAGGAAGACAATAGACTCCAGCGCCTTATCAAAAATCATCAGCATAGATTGGCTCAGCTAAATATGAAAATCAGTGCAAAAAAAGAAGATAAGGAAGCGAAGGGAAAGAATAATTTACTATTGCAAACAGACTTTGTTAACTCCCTCAAGGTGCGGCTAAGCTTCGTCATTTTGGATTAATTTTCGAGAAGTACATATTTTCTCATTGATGTTAATATTTTCAGGATGCAGAATCTGATTACTTACAATTACAAGCACAGCTTGATGAGTTGAAACAAGAAAGAGAGCAGTTGAAGGAAGAACTCCTGCTAGCACAACGTACAAGTCTTTCATGGGAGAAGAAAATACAGATGGTGGTCGAAGCTAAAAAAACGCTGAATAAAGAGAAAAGCACAGATGGAGATATTTATAAAATGAAGGGGGAAATCCATAGGATGCAAGTATGAGAATTCATATCATTACCTATAAACAGGTAGTCGTGCGAATGGGAGAAGAGCCCACTGAATTTGAGACGAGCACAATAATTCTTAATTTTGGTGGCTGATTGGGAAACAGTGTTTCTATCATAGCAGACCATTGCCCCCTGTTCTTTCTACACTAAAATGCCAAACAGAAAAATAGTTCCCATCTGGAGCAACATATTTTCAAGTCTGCTTTATTTATAATGATAATTCTTTAAATGGAAAGAGTTCTAAAAGGGATACTTAGTTGGTTACAATCTTGTATCAATCACTGAACAGAATTTTTAATATTTTTACTTTAATCATTTCATCATCATTGAAAAATAATTTGTGATAAAGATATGGTAACTTTGATGGGTATTTCAGGAGGAAAGCCACATAATGACAAATGAATGAAAAACAAGTCGGTACTTGGTTATGATTCCACACTTTATTTAAATGAAAAAATATAATTAAACCTTCAGGTAGTGATGACAAAATTGTGAATAAGATAAAATTACTTCTGGATATACTATGTATCGAGCAAAATTATTTCTTTTATAATGGCACATTTTATAAACTAACAACTGGCCTTGCAATGGGGTCAACGTCGTCACTGATTCTGGCTGAGATTTTCATGAATGAGTTAGAACTTAAATTATTTAATTGCAAGCACCCAATGTTTAGTAACATGCTATTGGTACCATTATGTGGATGACATTACATGTTTGTGATCAGATACCTTGCACCATCTGAATAACTTTCATCTTTCATAAATTCTCTGCACCAATCAATCGAATTTACTTTGGAACACAGTAGTGATAACATTAACTTTTTGGATATTAACATTAATATTGGTACAGGCAAACATGAGTTTTCAATTTACCGTAAACCATTGTTTACACAGGTCATTACTTATTTAAATTCAAACCACCACTGTATTCATAAAATAGCTTCACTCAAATCAATGGTGAGCAGGCTAACAGGGATTCCAATGTCCCAGAAAAATTTTAAAAAGGAATTAAATACCTTCAAGTATATTGCGCAACAAAATGGTTCTGATCCACAACTGATTGGAAAACTTATGGAATGATCTAACAATGAACAAGCTATAAATTTTATAATTTCCATTCAAGTTGACACTGACAAATCTTCCCACTGGCACAAGATACCTTTCATACCTTATGTTTCATATAAGCTACGTAAACTAATCCATGGTGATAATACCAAAGTGTCATTTTACAATCCTGTGTCAGTGGGCAAAATCCTTTTTAATACAAAAGACAAGTATGATAATTACAGAAAAGTTGGGTTTACCAGCTGAAGTGTGATACTTGTAATATTAAATACATTGAGCAAACTGGGAGAAATTTCAAAGTCAGAATGAAAGAACATGGACAATGTTTTTATAAATAATGACAAATCCTCTGGAATAGCTAAGCATTTATGTGACGTAAACCACTGGTGTGATTTTGAACCTCAGATTTTACATTGTATGAACAAAGGGCGTAAACTGGACTCTTTAGAACAGTTGGAAATTGTGAATTTCCCTGCTAAAATTTGTGATGATCATATGTTCCCCGCCCATTTATGTCTTCTTTACGTCACACTACCATCCCCCACAACTCAACTATAATCTCCTCATATCTCAACCTTAATATCCTCATGTCTTTTTTAACCTTAACAGGAGTCTATTTCTTCACTCTCCCCCCCCACCCCCATGGTTTTGTTTTTGCTTTTCTGATGTAAACAACCCCAAGGCCACCCCTCCCCCCCATTCACAAACAGCCTTGTCCTTGTTGCTTACGCAAACATCCCCACGGCCACCCCCTCCCTCTTCACAAACAGCTTTGTCCATTTCTCCTCACATCTCAACCTCAATATCTTCATGTCTTTTTTAACCTTAACAGTAGTCTATTTCTTCACCTTTCCCCTCCCTCCCCCACGGTTTCCATCTTCCTTGTTTTCAAATCTCCCCTCCCCCTACGGATACCTATACAAGTGTAAGCCACCCAACTGCTTGTACCTGTTGATGGCATGATATGCCGATACCTAGGTCATGTTGCTTTAAATAAATTGTGGAATCAAACCAAGTACTTGTTTTCCACTCATAATGAAGGAGTTCCACTGAGTAACGCGAGAGGGTCTTTTATCTTTATGATGAAAAAATCACAAAAAATTCACCGAATTTGGTGAAGTTTTAACAATGTTTTTAGATCTCTGCATGAAATAATGATCTCATGAAATACTATCCATTGAAATCATAGAAGTATGAGTGGATTTCGTTTGAAATGTTTAAACAAATGTAGCCATTTTACAAAATCATTCCCTCTCCCCAAATGACATTAGTTTTAGACAAATTTATGTGCTTTTAGTGAAAACATACTAGTTCCTACTCTGAAAGCTTGACTGTCTCAATTTGAAAAAGTAACAATCAATGTTTTCTGGTGCTTTGTATATACTCTTGAGAATTTCATTCATCTAATTCTTGAAACTGAGGATGTATGATTTCATAATCTGCAGGTAATTCAAACTTACTGTGATACTTACCCTCTCAAAAATTAATCAAAGAATGAATCAGTAGAATAATCTTGGTGTATTATAAATTGAAGGTAATATTCTATTTCTGTAAGCCATATTACAAAGAAATATTGAGCACCAGTGTGCTTTGGTTTTAGAACAAATTAGTGCCATAATTCCCTGTACAATACTCTTTGTTCGCAAACAGGTGCGGCTTGGTCAACTTCGTCAGGTCCAAGACAGGTTAGCAAGTGATTTGGAAAAGTGTGTGGCAAGAAGAGAAGCTATAACATATGCAGCTAGAGTAAGAGAAAAGAAAGCAGTGGTTGGCACAACCAGCTCCACTCATGAAATCCAAACTCAGACTTCTACCAAGCGTAAGACTGAAGAACTACAAAGACACTTAAAACTGGTTCAATTGGTAAGATTTGAAAATAGCCCTTCATTAAAGGAATTATGATGTTAGACATCAGACATGACAATATGACCAGCTCTTAAGACTCAGATCTGAAAATCCACAGATATTATGGATCACTGGATACTGAAATTGGATAGCTTTTCTCTCAAAAAACTCAGATCTGGATACAATATTTCAAATTCATGCACCAGGGAATAATCCATCCTCTCTTTAAGGGAGCAATTATGTGATGATGCATTTCACAGCTCTCTTAGGGGCTCCTCAACATAATTTTGGATGGTGAAAAAGGTCTATTTTAGGGTTGGTCAGATGGGATCCACTGGATCTGAATATCTCCAGATATTATGGATCATTTTTTAGTTATTAATTTATTTAATTCAATAAAAATATGCATAGTTACATCAATGATATTAACATACTAAGCAAAATACCAAAATCAATCTATATTCACTCTATAAATTCAGATCTGGATCCGATATTTAAAATTTATGCTCCACTGAATAATGCATCCTGAGTTAGGGAGCAATGATGCAACGATTTGTTTCACAGTTCTCTTGGGCACAACATAACAATTTCAGGTTGTGAAAAAGGTCTATTTCAAAATTTGGGAATGGAAGGGGGTCAGTGTGACCTTTTGTTGACAAAGAGTCATTTTTTTTTTATTTTTTTTTTTATTTATTTATTTTTTTTTTATTTTTGACAAAGAGTCATTTTTATTGATACATCATTGTTCCTCAGTACATAACGTGTTGCTCATGATATTGCAAGTGACACCCTCTTGTGTCTAGCAAATACCCACTATCTCAATGGCTATCACTGGTTATCACCTATGACACAATAAATACCACCTCCGTGGCCATATTACAAACTACTAGGGGTGATCATGGAAAATATTTTGGCAATGGATAAGCGTCAAGCCAATCATGAGTAGGCCAAAGGGGCAGAGCCTAAGCCAACAGAAGGGGCAGTAAAGTCCAGTTTAAAATTGGCATCAATGTGAAATTTAACTTTCACGAATTTTCGGTGGTGTGAATTTTCCTATGCAAGCAGACAAAGGAAGTTTTTAGAAGGCATTGAGGTCAAGCAAGGCAACAGAGTCCCTGGCGGCATTAGGGACCCCACCATGCAAGAGGTCCGACCCTTCCTCTCACTCCGGGTAGGGATTATCTCGACCCTTTCCCACACTGTATAAACGGTATTCGTAGGGAAACCATGTATAAACAGTATTCGTAGGGAAACCATGTATAAACGGTATTCGTAGGGAAAGGGTTAATGGTTGACAAATTGAACAGAGCGCATGTACACAGGGCTATCCTTAGAAATTGAGGGGCCCTGTGCAAATGAAAGTCAGTTGCCTCTTTACTTAATATTCCCAAATTAATATAGTACCAACTTTGGCTTACATTTAATGGGGATTGATAATTTTTATGAGATTTAAAGAGGGCATAATAAGTTAATAATTTATGGACCTATAAGAAATGGGAGATGAGATGCATTATGTAAAAACAACCTAAAATAAAGAGATGACACTCATAATCTTCAATAGAATCAGATTAAACCTAAGAAGAAACTTAATGAAGACAGTTTTGGTAATGATTGTGTGTGAATAAGTCCAAAACAAAAAGTCCAAACCAAAAAGTCCAAGCAATGAAGTCCAAAGTCAGAAAAATCCAAAGTAACGAAGTCCAAAGCCTGCAAAGTCTAAAATATTTTTTCCCAAAAAGTGTGACAGAGCATTATAATTTTACAAATGAAATAGCAACCATCACAGGGCACTATAACCTTATCTGGAACAGCAACTGTGACAGAGCGCTGTAATTTTACTAATGTAAATTATGACCAATGGTTTTAATATATTGCAACTTGTTATCTCCTCGTCCACGTAGTCCTGGTAGTCGTGAACCTGACTGACGATACAATCTTCAACTCGTTGTAATGTCCAGCGGGAACTTTTTTCACTTTTTTGCCCAAACTTAATTCTCACAAGATGTACTCAATGCTAGCCTCACTCCTTTTGCAACTCATGAAGGAAGTTGTACAGGCTTGGGTGACTTTTACCTACCAGCAGTTGAAAGCAGTTATGCCACCCTTTGGAGGCATTATTGGTTCTTGCTGTTCCTTGCATTACAGCACCATTATCAAGTGTAGTGGGATTCGGCGGTAGATCTTTTCCTCATTCATACACAAGGGCTTTGAGAATATTCTCTGTTGCCGGTAAATGAGCTTGTACAGAAGTGCTGGCATCGGTTGCAAGCTGACGGTGGACGCTCCACATGTTCACAAGCTTGCTGCTTCATGGTATTTATACTACGCAAAGCATACTTCTTCTGGATTAGGGCCATGAGTTGGTTGAGATCCAGCAGTTCCTCCTCTGTGCACAAGGACACTCCAGCCAGCATTTACAGTTGTCAAGCATGCACTGCACTTGAGCATTTCCAATATTTTACATGGCCTTTGGAGTACGATGTAGTATACAAAAAACCGTGTAGATGTCTGTAAACTTGAGAACCTTTCATGATAATTTCTAGAGTAGGCATTGCCATGTTAAAAAACTGAATTATTACTGAGTTAATTTTATGCACCGTTCATTTTTATTGTTACTATTAGGTAAGATTAGTAATAAACAGTTGCTAGGCTGTTTAATAAATATGAAGTGAAGTTGGTTGCAAAATTCATTAAGAGTATAATAGATATTTTTTGAAATATTTTGGGCTTAATAGACTTTGGACTTTTTGGGGTCCAACCTTGGTAAGGTATGTGATACATTTCTACATGACATTTCTCATCAAAAACTTGTGAGTTCCAAGTTCCATTCCGTGAGTGGGGCCAAGAAGCATAGGGCTTCTCCAATTGATTTATCTCTGATGGTGTGTGACATATCCAAAAAGAACTTCTGTGTAAGATCAGCAGTATCAGGCACAGCCACTCTCTGACACTAGGGTGTGGGTTTGAACCCTAGGGTTAAGGTGTGTAAGTAATAAAGGTAAGCCCGGACACAACCCCCTTAGGTGCAGGGCCAAGTACATTGGCACCTGTCGCACTACCCTAGGGATGGCACTGCACCCACAGTGGGCATGTACTCCAGATACCATTTTTCAATGGCCACCATGTTCCACTTCACCACCTAGCAAACCTTCTGGAGTTCCATTGGTTATGCCAGAAATAAGCTGTGCACGTTACTTCTGAGATTTACTAGAGGAAAGTTGTTTGAGAAATTTCATGGCAACAATACTCTGGCTGAACTACAGTAGAATTCCCATGAGCCAGGCTGACAATGCAGATGTGCCATTTTTTAAATTCATGTTCTGTACAAAATAACTCCTTTATAAATGCTGAGAATGGACTATAATTAATTTAACTGTACCAAACACTGAGGACTGCTTGAAATGATTGTTCTTATATTAGTGGCCCTTTACCATGGACTACAACCTTGACGTGGTGGAAGGGCTTGCGCATTCCAATGACCCCAAGAGCTGGGCTGGTGGGAGCTATTAATATTGCTCCCGGTAGGACCATCCATGCCAAATAAGTGGAAGGATAGGAGCCAGACGAAAGGTAGTCCCATGATGGCATCATGTGAAAAACATTGTTGGGAAGTGGGGCTGGGAGTCCCCTCCCAATTATTTACTACCCAGAAAAATGAATGTTATTCAAAGAGAAAAGAATTCTGGCGACTACAGGATGCCGCACAATGCGGCAGGTGTCAGGCCAGGCATCGGGGAAGGTAAGGCCCTCAAGGTCGTCATTTCACAAAATCCTTGCACAACAGAGCCAACAGTGGATACAAGGACCAAGGAAGATAAGAAAAAAAAGAAGAGGAGAAGGAAAGTACCGATAAAAATAGGGACCTGGAAATTTAAGACAATCACTAATTTTACTAATCGAACTCAGGTCTACTTAGCCAGTTCAGCTCGGTATGGTGAACTCAATGGGCTAGTGGGATCAATATGAGAATCAGGCTAACTCGGCCCACTTTCTCTACCAGTCTAAGATTTCAAATCAATATGAACCAATTTAAATCAATATTTCAATCGATTTTGCATTGATAAACCAGGCGATCCGAGTAGGCTGGCTTAAAATGTTTAGATCAGTCCGACTTCATATAGTTCTGAGTTTGATTGGTAAACGTAGTGAATGATGAGGGCAGGGAAGCTAGAAAATATTTAATGGGAAATGGATAGAGGGAACATAGATGCCTTGGGGCTGTGCGAGGTGAGATGGAAGGACAGTGGGGACTACTGGAGTGATAGCTACAGAGTAACCTGTAGTGGTGGGGAAGAGTCAACGTGGTTTTGCTATAGTATTGAATGCAAAATTGGGGACAAGGGTAGTAAAAATTGAACAGGTGAGCGACAGGATACTAATTGTAGAAATAAAAGCAATGGGGGACCATGTCCAGCATGCCTCACCAAAGTGTCGCTACCTGAGGGTGGATAATAATGTTTATTGGTCAAAAGTATTCAGGAAATACAAAGACCTTAGTCAAGAAAAGTTCAAGTGTACATAAATAGGGCAGAGCTTGCATGGTGAGGATATAGGTGTCACACAGGACCTTTAATTGAAAGAGGAAAGGCTGCAGGAGATAGTAAACAAGAGGTTTTGGAATAGGAAATCTCACACAATGGAATACAGAGGGCGGGAATAGGTCAGAGGAAATTTCCTTGTTAGAATTGATGATTCCTTCTCTTCGTTGGCGTGGGTTCATACATGATACACCAGGCTTTTAGGGATGCGAGTTTTATTAAAGATAGTGGCTAAAACAGATATTTCTGCCCTAGTTTCCATCATTTTATCATGTCATTTTTTCTTCCCTTTGAATGCTTGAGAATTTGAACTGCCACCAATGCGAGTCCATGGCATTGAGAATAGTATGTAGTGCTACAGGTGAGTTTTAACCAAAAGAGTATTGTATACTTAATGACAGTGCTGCTAAGAGTCAAATCAAAAAAAAATCTGCCTTAAGAGAAATGATGGCTTAAGCAACCTCTTCCCCAACACTCAGGGTCTATCTGATATTAGGATTTATATGTCAAAAATGACTGGGTGACTAGGGCATTAGTGAAAGAAGAATATAATATGATTCACAAATTTCACTTGTTTGATATATCATAGCAAGAATAGATGATATGTAATGTTTCTACTTATGCAAAAAGTTTTACTGACACAGTTTTTCACCATGGTTCAAAAACCAAATTCTATCCTTTCCTTAGGAACAAGCCCAAGGTTCATAATCTCAAAAATTTCTTGTTATTGAAACTTCGTATTTTCAAATCGTGCCATGTACATCTTGTATTGGCTCTACATGATGATTGACAGTGTTGCTTCATACAATCAAAACTTCAAATTATCGTGCTTCACATTTTCAAGTTTCTGCTGTAGTTTTGTATCTGGCTGAGTATTTCCCAAGCTTTTTGAAGGCTAAGTGTAATGCCCTTAGGCTAATTAATAAAATATGATTTACCCAAACTGATAAACTCTGTGTTTATCAGTAACAGAGAAATAAATTAGTAGTAATAGCAATTAGCTGTCAACTACATGTCTTAAATTCTATTCTTAGGAGATGAAATCAATCGATCAACAAATATCAACAAATGAAGAACAAATGATGGAGCTCCATAAAAAACTATTAGAGAGGCAAGAGAGAGCATCTAAGATGAAAAAGGCCATAGATGAGATCATAACCGATATTGCTGGAAAGCGAATGCAGAAGTTACAGGTTGGTATCCTATGATTAATACTTTCACATTAATTGTGAACAATATTGCTTCATAGTAAAATTTGCTAACTCCACTACTTAACCTGACATAAACAAAATGAAAATCAGCAGATTTTGTAAGAGCAAGGATATAGCAAAAATCGCTAGGTATTGAATACATTAAGAACATAGTCTTCATTAACTTTTTATTATGCCAGCTTTCAAAGTTTTTGATGGTTAAGGTCTCTTAGCACATACAATCTAACGCTTTCAGGCACAGGCAATGGGTTTCTGAGGGAGAATTACACTTCAGAAGCTGGGTTGAGCCAAACAATGCTCAATATAGGAATGGGCATTTCCTTAATGGAAAGTCGTTGCTCATTTAGATTAATGTCTCTTTTAGGTTCTTATTAGAGCTAATAGACCTTAACAATATTCATAAAAGCCACAAATAATGATTCCAGTTTCAAAAAAAACCACCTAGCAATGCCAGGCTTTAATATTCCTGTTACCGAAGAGTGCATCTCATGCTTGGAAACAATCAACTGCAATACATATTTGAATGCATTTTTACAATAGACCTTTATCACATGAAGATGGTATTTACCCTTTCAAGGGCATTGATTATACATGTAGGCATTAGTATGATGTTTTTCCAATTGTGTTTGATTTAATACAACTAAATTGTTGCACAGAATCTGGAAGACCTGGTAAGAAGCCAAAAGCTTGTTCGAAAGTATCAAGACATTAAAGCAGGAAAGTACAAGCCACAATGCCCAAATGAGGCACAACTGCAAACAGAAACTCAAGCACTGCTGAAAACAAAGGAAGACCTCAAAGATGTGCTTCAAAAGCTGAAGGCTGACTTTCCAGCCCATGCACTCAGCCTGTCAAGGATTGAGCATTCTTTGGAAATACCACCTTTATAACGAAAGAAACAGAATAGGTACAAATATAACTAGCTTAAGTGGAAACTTTTTATTATGACTATAAAAAAAATAGTATAACCATCATTAACTACAAAGGTTCTTTCTTGCATAAGTATTCTCATCAATCTTCCAATCATTGGAATCTGTCTGTACTTTGGAATAACCTTTTAATTCATGAAACTTAAGAGGTATGTAATGTGACATTATTGGAAAATACCATTGAGAATAAAGTACCCCAGTCAATTGGGAAAGACAATGTTTACATCATTACTTTTAGTAATTATATTCAAACCCTAAATTTTGTTAATGGCACTACAGTCATTCTAGCACGATGATAGCTCATACGACTGACCTATGAATGACTCCATTACCTACAAACCTATGCATACTATCATTTAGCTTCATTCCAGAATTTTAGAGTCAATGCTTGGTGAGAATTCATTGGACCACGTTAACTACAATGTTTGTAATGTGACATCAATGAGCCCCAAACTTCTATGGAAACCAATGGTGGCTCAGGAAAAGAAACTATCCTCCTGCTCTGTAGGTTCAACAGATTTGGTTTCAAGGTTAGAATTTATGAGGCATGATCCAATATTACTCTCAAATTGCAGTGGCCATCTTCAAGATTTAAGTTCTAGAATACTACACTCAGAAGATGACACTAAATTCAAATCCATAATCTAATGATAACAGAAGCCTATGACTAAGACATTGCTTTCCCATGACCAATAAATTTTCCAAGATGAAGTTTCTTTTATGTTGAGAATGAGTGGCTATCCCATTTCTCATATTAAACCCTAGTTGGCCCATAGGTAAAAAAATTAGGTAATGCCATTCGCTGGAATTTTTTAAAGAGCATTGCATTGGGAAAGCCATTTAATAATGACATTCAATCAAGTCAACTGAGTATTTCAGCTTTTAGATGAACAAATGCATGCTTTTGGATACTGTTTCAACAGCCATATAATATAAATTACACAAATGTAGTCAGTACGGAAACTTATAACAAGAATTTCTGCAGTGCTCATTTAATCATGCCGGGTTTTCAAGGGTTAACATAGAATCAGACTGATCTCTAGCCAACATATTTCCCATACAATACCAAGCATTTACTATGGTCCAATACATTGACCTTTACCAGAAACTCAGGGTCTTTCCACATCAGTTTGAGTTGCTCTTGATTTCTTTGATTTCACCCAAATATGCAGAATGTATTCCATTTTACTACATTGTTGACCATACCAAATTACTTAGCAAAGTATACATCCATTGCCTAGTTATGAAAGTATGAAAAATTGAGCTTTTCCTAAACTGGTGTTCGATTTCTCTTAGATATCTCTGGACATAATATTCTCATGTCTGAGCACAAATGTTCCTTTGAAAGAAAAAGTAACAGTGCCTACTACCAGGACATCATTAATTCAACATTAGCATTTTTGTCCGTGGATTCTTTTTTCAAAACTTCAAATGCGCATTCCTAAAAACCGTTTTGTTTCAAACTTTTACAAAACATGCAAACATGAGTTTTGCCAGAGCACGGATGAATTTCTTCAGAAATCAAATTGGAAATTGGTAATTCAATGGCATTGTCCCTCTTGTGTGCCTGCCTCATGGGAATCTACATACCAAGACTTACAAATAGCTGTCAATCACCTTGATCATAGTTTTTAATATCAAATTTATACTTTGTATAAAATTAATTTATTTTTAATACCACCCCACATTTTTTGCTTGTGATAAATGGCATGCACAACCTCCAATTACAAGATATCCAGGACTGCTTGGTAAGAAAGGCTTTAGTATTCATTGGAATAGTGCCTAGCCAGCATAATCTATCGGAGTCCACAGTATCTCTGCCAATTTATTGAAATATGATCCTTTACTTCTCAGTAATCACATCATATAATATAAATAACTACCAACTCTCACAAAATTGAATAAAGCACACCCCAGTAATCTGTTCAAAGGAAATGTTCCACTAGAAGCAGTCTCTGAACTTATGGATTGAAAAAACAATAAATATTCTTTCCAAAAACCATATTTATCTTGCCTGCAAGAAATAGCAATTTAAAAATGTACCATATAATGCGTACATACCCTGTGTTGGTGCATGAGGCCCTGACTAGTACCTACATATTTCGAAGACCAGAAGAAGACAAATTTTGTGGGACATACCTTTTCATTTCCATTGGTATATATTTCTGGTGTATAAAGGAAGACTAATATGTATAGTTTTTTTAATATTCCCCAAACACTATTAAAATCTTCACAGGATAATTTTTGTTTAACAATACTAAATTTCTATTTAAAACAGCTTAATTTTGTGAGCTGATTCATCAGAAAGTGTTTTACTTGTTTTTCCTGTAAAGTAGAAAATATTTCCTATCCTGGTAACAAAGGTTTTGTTTTTCCAAGTAAAGCAGGTTGATAAAACACTTAATGGATATTTGCAGTACTACATGATTTTTAAAGAACTTATAATCTCTGAACTTCTTCGCGACATCATGAAACATCATCTAACTTTTCCTTAAACTGTTACTCTCATAACAATTAAGTATAAGGATTGGTATGAAATACTGCTGAAAGAGCCTTTGAAAAAATACCAGGTTAGTGTTTATGGGACAATCCAATCATAAGAAAAAGTTGTTTGACAAAAGCAGTAAGAATTTTTTTTCTGGCTACTGAGAGCCAAACGTAACAGTCACATTTAGAAGTTTCGTATGCACCATGCATATATTTCACTTGCATCAGACATGAAGATTTCAACTTAAAATTTCAAAGAGTGAGGAAGGATAGAAAGTGTCAAAAAATTTTTTTCCTAACAGCAGTAAAAAATTGAAGGAGCATTAAAAAAAGGGTAGAGCTTAACACTACATGAAATACTCTAAAGTGAGATGGAACTTGCTTTCATGTACATTTGTCAGCTACTTTTTAATTGGAATCCAAGCTTGTGTCCAAATAATTTTTGCCCACAACTGCAGTTGGGATGATCATTTTAAGAAATTTTCTCTTACATTTTTCCAGCCATGTGAACTGCACACAGAGATCATGGATATGAGGGCTCTACTTCATTGCATTCACTGTAAAACTTGTTAGCTGAATCTAATGCAGGATATTTCTTCACTCCAGAAGACAATTTTAAGAATTCCAGTGAGCATGAAAGAAAGATATTAATTCACTCACTGGCAATATCTATTAATTCAAAAATATTGATGACATATTACAAAAGTTGTGCAAGCAAAGGAAGTTCACAGCTAGGTTAGAAAGAAGCGTTAATGCACCTGCTATTGCTTTGGTGATAACATCACACCACCTTCCAAGATTAACTAGATCAATCTATCTTTTGACTAACAGTTTGTAGGTGTAAAGCATTTAGTTGGTGTGGTGAAAACTTACAAGCATCAGTACAGTCTTTTAAAGCACCTCTTTCTTATCGATGCTTTGAAGAGTATCTGATATCTCTGTAGGGCAGGAATGAATAGACAAAGGTCCCCGTTGGATCTGACTCAAACTAGTATACAAGGAAAAGAAATGGCCCATGAAGAACAACTTTGTATGTAAGTTAGTGCTTATGTGGATGATTACAATCCTTATATTAGGAAAGAAAATCAGTCTACAGTTATTCCACAGGAAGCACATAGTTGGTGCTTACATGTATGGTTATTTCCACCTTGTGGTGCTTTTCAAAACAGCCAACTGATATCAGTCTAACGCGGGACAAGTTGATCAATATACTTTAAGAATGAACAAAAAGCTTCTCTTTCAAGAACAAGGTCTGAGTGACAGCAAATTATGAATCATTTACAGGTTGGTTAACTTAAGATACTTTCAGAGCAATATTGTGGCATAATTCACAAAAAATGGGGGAGAAATTTATTTGGATTCACTCCAGATGGTGGTAATCCACATATTATAAAGAACAGAACACTAAATAAGGTGGGCTTTCATCACTTACTTTAGTTAAAAATCAATCATTCCCTTTTTTTAATGAGAGAATATAGTTACTTTACAAGAACTTTAATCCACTAAAATTAAATATTTCCCCAGGTTAAAATGCTCAGAAAACACTGTCAGGGTCCACTATTTGATTAATATGGTTATTGCTCTACGGATATCAGCACAAATTCTAATTCATTTTGGTTCCAAGCGCAAGAATCAGTGGAAACAAGAACCAAACCAGTCCATCCCTGAAATTAATCAATAACATCCAGATAGTTTGAATGGCATCCAGACCTTAATGCATTCACAAATTCAATGGTGTAGGATTGGCCTTGTCTCTGCTAATGGAATGCTAGTACGATGGGTAAGAAACACTCAGTTTCTCAAAATTACGACACTTATATTATGAAATATCTCCACAGGAGCCACATAGTTCCACACCACACAAGTTCGACACCAGTTAACTGCTCCAAAGAGTAACTACCACAGAACCTCCTCCATGAGAATCACTGACTTTCCTAAGTGCATACTTTATGTCAATAGGAATGTGGTACTTATCAGGTAGTTCAAAATTTAAACTACCATCTTAGGATAAAAAAAAGAATACTGAAACATAAATAAAATTTTATTACAATTACAAATTATTGTCCATTACATATTTCATGTGAGCCACTGCACAATATAGTAGTTTCTTTTTCCTAAGAAAGAAGAAGAGTCCAATTATCCACTTATAAGACAACATCAAATAAATGAGTTAATTTAATTGCATAGCAACTGTTTGATGTATTGCAAAATAAAAAACATAGGTAGCAATCATTTTCAGCACTTACCGACTCTTATTAATGACATGTTATTAGGAAGTATATGAACAGCTTTAGTAAGAATTTCATTGGAGTTTGTTATTCGTTGATGATTAACATAAAATCCACCAGCTGAGATGATTCGTTTTGCATCACCTGAAATCAAATATCCATACTTCAAGGTAGAGATAGACAAATCTGAGATAACTATGATGAGATTAATTCCAGGTACACATGAGGTATAATTAGTCATGTCCTGTTTATTTCATAATCCCCCATTTAAAGAATATCACCAAAAAAATCCATTGCTGTCTCCACCCTGGAGCTTTCACCAATGATACACATTAATATGCAGGTAAAAAATTCTGAACTTCACACAATGACATTTTCTATTTTATGACAATTATCAATCAATCATAAAATTTTAAATAATAATATAAGAGAGTAATTAGGATATTTCATACATGCAAAACTGCACCTTACCACTACGTGAAAAAATACCATCAAATTAAAAAATGCTGTATTATAAAGCTATTAAAGAATACTTGAGATCCACATTGCATCAAACTCCTTTCCAGATAAAGATGTGATTATACTAGGGCATAAAAAATATTATACAAACTTTTGAGAAGCTAAAAAGGATGGAGCTCTATACATCACTGATATAATAATTCATTCATATTTATGTCACCATAGGTAAAAATACATTTGCATGGTTATGCCAATACAGATACAAACAAACAAATGAGAACAATATGGGTACGGTTTATATATTTAACAACCTGTCTTCCAAAAAATCATTGACTGTAATACAGTAGAAACTCGATAATACGAATCGCAAAAATACGAGGTTTTCGATTTCGATTTTACGAAGAAAAACTGTAGGTCCTGACGAAAAGCCTTTGTGAAATACATGGCGCTATTCGAGAATACGAAGTTTGGAAAATACGAAATTTTCGAAATCGTCCTTCACCGTAATAATGCATGATCCTTCCTTTTACTTTGTCTCAACTTCCCTCCCCTCCACTTCGTCCTTCCCAACCTTCAACCATATATTTACCCGGCCACCTGTGATATTTGTTACCTGATGATGGCACGAAGTTGCTGAAACCCGGGTAGCATGTACAATAAAATTGTATTTTATTACACATGGAATTACACACAAGTATTTAGGAAATAATGGGCGGGTTCACAAACAATTTTATTGCCGAATCCATAGAGTTCGCCAAAATTAAAATACCTATATTTGTCCGTTTTTTGATCCATTTCTTACTTTTCGAGTAATCAGCGAAGAAACATCGATGTTCTCAACCCTTTCTCTGAAAGGGTATTTGAAAGTTGTTTACGTCACTGGCCGCTCCTGTACAATAACCCCGGGCGCTACGCAGCATTCCCCTACCCCCTCCATCCAGCAAAGAAAAGGCTAGTGAGACAGAGATGTGAGGATACCTCCTTTAAAAGAAATGGATCAAAAAACGGAAAAATATAGGTATTTTAATTTTGGCGAACTATATAAATCGTGGTCGCATGTGTAATAAAATACAATTAGTGTAGTGTTGTGATTGTGTGTAGTGTGATGAGTGTTGCTGTATCAACTGAAGTGGTCTCATCGTCACTCATAGGAAGTGAAAGGTAAGTCACAAGTGATTGACTCACAAGACCCGGTTCGCATACAAGAATGACTGATGACATGGATCTAGCAAATGAATGAGCAGTCACTTAACAATTTATACAGGAATAAATGCTATCACATCAAGTGCCGATCATAGCTCTGGAATATACCTCATGAGTAGTCATTAATTTTAATTTTCTGCATCAAATAGTCAATATTTTTTATGAACTATAGTCTCTCCATTGCTCAGGTTTTCAATGAAACCCTTTCAACCATAATACTACTTTCCTTTTTGTGTATTTTTCAGTCTGGGTGAGATTTCCAAAACACTCTCACCCATGTGTTAAATAATGAAGTATGTAGAATATTATTGGAATAGGATACGGAAAAGACATGCCGAATCGCACATAGACTTTTAAATACCACCATTTTTTACAGTTTTCCGGCCCTTTCTAGCTTTCACCGACCACTCAGCAACTTTTCATTTCTTGTATTTAATTACCAAACACTCATCATATATGTTTTTGATAAAATCGGTCTAGAATACTTTCAATTTCCAGTATGTAATTCCTGAGATATAGCCTGGAGAGTGAGCACATGTCAACCAAGTCTCTGGGTGCACCAAGGGCAACCAACAGCAGAGTTGTACTCTTATTTCACTCAAATCAATTTTCAGTGACAAAAGCAGCTCTCCAATGCGTTATATGTTATGCGTTGGGGTGTCCACTGCAACTTAAGGCACAGGGCCCAAATGCTCACGATGCATTGTATCAACTCGTGGACCACACACCCACTTCAGATGCATATCCCACTTTCATAAGGATCTAAACAAAAATAATTGGTAGATTTCTTCATTCTCCTACAAGATGTTTACAGGATCATGGTACTTCGGCAAGTACCCAACTCCTCTGTTCCTGATACTCTCTCATATGCATTTCTCTTAAGCATGGTGAAGCTCAGGGGTAAGTATCTTTACTTTTGGGAATCTTGCTATCTTATCCTTGTATTTTTTCTCCATCAATGACCTGATTAACGTTAATGATACTCATTTAAATTATAACAAACAGACATCTTTATGATGCTTGGTTGGTGAGTGAGTGCAGATTGATGCACCAAGCCCCGAATCTGAGGGTCTCGTCCCAAAACTTAAATCTCAATCCACCAGTCTTCTGCCACTGCTATCAGTGGCGTACGACTTGACGTATGCAGTGGATATCATCAATGTTGCTCTTTCAAGCTATTTATATCTTTAGCAAATCACATTCTGTTATAAGAGATTGTAAGTTCCTGTGGAATACCTAAACATAAAATACAATTTTTTAATAAGTAAGCCCTGTAAAAATGATTGAAAAGATCAAAACATAGACATTGAAATCTGAAAAATAATCATAAAAATTCACATGTACAAAGCGAACATGATGTATTGCTGAAAAAGATTCTAGAGAGCATCAGATGATGGTCAGAGAGGGTCTTAAATGGCAAATGAGCAAACAATACACTCCCACAACTCGTGCAGAGCTTCAAGGGGTGCAGCTGAACATGAGATTTATGAGAAAGGCAGAGAGATAAGGAACTTGAGAAAGATGCATGGTCTTTTCCATGATTTCAAGCTAAGAAAGGTAAGTGGGGTACATGGGTTGACACGGGACTTAAAATTTTGCCTATCTATTGTGGTTGCTTCTCTTATTGTGGCTGCTTCTCTATATCATACTACCGCCAAATAAATCCTTGTCCTTTCTTTGATGTGCTGTGAGTTTTTATACTCATTAGGTCACCCATTAATGGAGTATTAAATATTTTAGATCTACCATGGTAGGAACTCAAAATGTTGTGGCCGCAGATAGGTTATTCTGCCATTAAGTTCCAATCCTTCTTCTGGCTGATTCACCAATCCTTTTAATTGTTAGGTAGTTGGCGGGAGATCGCTCAACTCAAGGTCAACTAAGTCATTATGAAGATTACCTTGAAGCACTGGAAAATGTCTGCGTTCATATTTCAGCAGTTCTACTTAGTTTTCTTCTTTTTCATTGCAGTTTTTTATTTTCTTTGTGACAAGACTATAATTTGTCCACTTCTGAATTTATTACTGCTTTTTGTGTTACAATGTTTAACACAAGATATATGTTAACCTTTGTGAGATGCATTATTTTTCTCTGATGTACCTAATACACTGTACTGAATTTTAACTTTATCTGAATCTAGAAGAAACTAATATCAAGAACAAGCTGATGAGAGCAAGGAGACAGTAACTTCATTTTTAGTGATAGGTTGAATCCAAAATTAATTTAATCTGAATCCTAATTTCGAATCTGAATCCTGCTTCCCCTAAGTTATACTTTCCGGTCCCTTACTATTACCAATACATAAACGAATAATAACATATTTAAAAAATTTCAAATCCAATTTTACATTCTCATGTAAATTGATGAACCCATGAGTTGTCCCAAGTTTTCACTTACTCTAAAATCTCATTTGCTTAGCTAAAAAACACAATAAAACTGAACAGAAATTCATTTCACAATTAAGTCCACTACTTTCTCCATAAGGCATAAAGAAAGATAGTTCAGTTACCAAAACTGATTTTTAAAGTATTCCAGGGAATTCTTTGTTATTTTGCGATGAGGTGTTTCAAAACCTTTCCATGTATTTTTTTGCTAAATTGCAGGCTTTTTCTGTTTTTGTGGCTAACATTGAATATTTGTATGTACAACACTACAGTGCATTGGTGGCTTTAGAGAAGTAACCACAAGATATAGTATTGGAATTTGGCACAAATTGGTGTGACAAAGTTTCAAACTCTGACTACAGCTGAAGTGGGCCTAATGGTTGTATTTCAAATATCAACACCTTTTTGTGTAAAGGAGAGAAATACCTCTTGCCTTTCAATATTTGGCCTGATGATCATCTATTTCCATATCTTGGCACATTTTAGGTTTACCAAATTACATTTACTAGGTGTTCAGAACCTAATATCTCCTTAATAAATCCTTAAAAAGGACCAACTAAATTTTCCTTAGATTTGCGGTGCTAAAACAAGGCACGATTGTACAATGAAAACGGTTCCGAGAAAATGTTGTGGAATAATATAAGAGATGTTTTACAATGCATTCTGTGCTGGATATATATTTTTCTAGAGCTAAAACTTTGTTTTTCAAAAACAAAAAGAAGTATTTCCAGTCTGTAGGTTGGATAGATAATAAAAAATGGAAGGCATAAAAATCTGCGAAGCGCACACGTCGGCATACAAATTGCTCCGGGAGGTTATGAAGGCGGTGCGGTGCTTTTTAAACAAAACTGGACGCAATTAATAACCATACAAATCTCTGCTGACATGCATATTTTATGACGTGATGAATGCCCCCTCTAATAACCATACTTTAGAAGTACAACGGCGTCAAAATGATAAATGCCAATGTGAGGTTTCGAGGGAATTTACAATGGACATCGAAGAGTTTAAAGCGACGAAGTGCAAATGCCACCTGCAAAACCGGATTTGCATTAGATCGTTTCTTTGGAAGGATTCGAAAGAATATCGAGTCCATGGATTCAATAAGATTCGATCGAATACTGACCACATCACTATTCACAATACAAGAACACACGGGCTATGCCGCAATGGATGCATCTCAGTACCACAGGTTGCTTATACTTAAGGATACAATAATTGTCGAAATGCAACAGTCACTTCTGGTGACAAGTATGTACTCCTGGGGAAGAACCTGTATATTCACGGCCACACAAAAATACAATAGTGGTGAAAGTACAATTGAAATAGCAACATGAATAAAATAACAATTTTTCTAATAATAGGAGTAAAGTTTTGGGCAATAATAGACCTGGGTACACGCAAGATGTCAGATGACACTCATATTGAAAAGGTTACCAATCTAAACCACAAATCACTAACCCTAATAATTTTTGCTTGCAGAGTACACATAAAAAGGGAGATTGTGTCTGAATTCTGTTTGAAAAAAAGTATAGTGATCTAGTGACATTGATAGAACTCAAAATGTAAACTCTTAAGGGTCCCAGGTACCTGGGCCGTTTCAGCAGCTCGTCTTCCTTCCCCACTCCACCTAAGCACTCGACCTGACGGCTGGCGAGCCCAGTGGAGTGATGGAGGGGTGGGAGGGACACACGGGGATGGGAGGCAGTGGTTAGAGGAAGGTAGAGGGAAGCAAAATGTAGGGGAATTCAACTACGAGTTCTCCCGCAACTGGAGTTCCATCATTCTACCCGGGCACTATGATAGGTAGTCAAGTGACCACTTATCATCTCTCCGCCTCATGCAAGCAGCAGGATCTCAAGTCAGTCATTCATCTGATGAACTGAGGGATTGTTTGCGGAGGCTTCCGCAGGGTCTAGAGAATGATTGACTCTTCTTATTTATGAGTTTTTCGCCACGTCGACCCCCATTAGGAGGACACTTTACCTGCTACCCTTAGCAGGTATGAACTACGAACAGGAAAGAATTGATATGATAACTAATTAAAGCACCCGCATGCAGTAGCGGGCGATTCTGTTTAAATAAAATAATGGGATCAGTAAAATTTAAGTAATAGACGATATTGTTACGAATTTCTATAATACTGTTAGATACTTGAAAACTAAAGCGATATATCCCACCAAAATATTCCATGGAGTAGGTTATCATGGAAACATTTCACTCTCAATACATTGAAAAAATTTATTTCTTATTTTATTCCAGACTGAAATTTTCTGGAAGAAGGTGATTCACATGAAATGACTTTAACTTCACCATATGGGCATTCCCAAAAAGCCTGTTCTCTATAAATCTATTCGAAAATAAAACTATGTGGGGTCCAAATAATAAATATACAATAATCCTTTTTTGAAACATTTAGTTGCCCCTGGACTTGATAAAAGTAATCTGAATTTCTTTTCAAATTGAAATTTCCCTCCCGAATTTCACAATATTTGAGTGCATTTGTTTTGGATTTCCTCGAGTGGAGGGATATCCCTATGGGAGTAGGGGCATTTCATCCCCACGATGCCTTTCCCATCCTCCAGTAGTCCGTCAGGGGAGGCAGCCAAAAATGGGGTATCTCCGTGAACAAAGAGACCAGCAGGAATGAATTTATTTCCACTCTCTTTTTCATAAGCCTCCAAGGCCATTTTTTCAATTGTTTGGCCGTATTCTGTAGTCTAATTTTTCGATAATCTCGGGTATAAAATGGCCCGGACTGTATTTTCCCAAGCCATTGTTGCCCTCAGTTTGCACACGCGGCCGGAAGCAGAGGCAGTCAGCCTTTTTAATCTCTCGACCATCCATAATTTGGAGTGATGCTGTCCCTCGTCTTCTCCTCTAGCGCTTTTCTCCCATCGGCACCAAGCGTAATTGTTCTGATGAAAGCATCAGCCGCTTGCGGGTCCATCTCCTTCCTCTCAATTTCAAGGAGTCTGCAATGCTCGTCTGGATCCTCTACACAGATCATTTTTCGGACTGGATGAAGCAATTCAAGCTTCCGCTTTGCTCTGCTTTCGGCCTCGGCCTTTCGGCCTAGATTTCTTCGGTAAATCATGTAACCAATTACAATAGTTTTGAAGCAAATGATTCGAACACTGTACCTTCAATACGGGTAAATTCACACCGTATGGAAGTACCGTGGCCAATTTTTGTGCCACACTGCTGCCGCCTACTTCTGCAACCTTGTGCCTAGAATTTTGGTGGACTGTGCTGTAGGGAATGGGGTGGAGATGTATATACAAGCATTTGGAACATCCTTGTTTTGTTGTGCTTTGAGGAGTGGGAAGCAGGACCAGCTCTTCTGTGGAGTCAGTCTTCTTGGGTCTTCTACTGCAGGGGTGGGGGTATCTTTGGGGTTTGGGAGTGCAGCAGCGCTGTGGGCACAACCAGTAGGGTTGCGCTGGCAGGAGATATGGAATTTATCTTATTATAGATTCGTATAGATAATGCAATCTTATAATAGGCCACCAGGACAGCAAAGTGAATGAAAAACTGGGTCCACTGAATTAGCTCAGAGTTCCAGAATTAAAACAAAAACTTGAGAATACTCTGAATCTGCAGCTACAAGTATGATATGCCTTCCCCAAAAAGTATCCTCGAATTTCAAAATCAGAAAATACTCGGCCCATAACAATCCTTACACCTGTGAGTCTTGCCGGGCAAGGCATAGAATTCCAAGATTGTGTACAACACTTGTCCCAAAGATTCAGTTGAAAATCCTGGAAATAGGTTAAAAAGCAAAATAAGTTATAGTTATTATTTTACACGTGCGGGGTAAGGCATCTTTCGTCATGTATTAATCATGTTCGACCGAAAAAAAATAATCAGTGTAGAGTCTCGAACACACGTCAATTAATTCACATTTGATAACCGCGAGCGCCTTCATGCCTGCGTCCATGACTCACTTAAACAAAAGTTATAAGGTTGTAACATAAAGTATTAGATCGGGACGAAATAATGTAATGGAAATTTTCTCACGAGTCCGGGACTAAGGGGCAGAATTTTAAGGAAATACGAAGTGTAAAGAAAAATCGATTGCAAGAAATAAATACTTCATTCTCTCTACCATCCAATAGTGAAAATATAAACCCTTCACCTTGATTGTTAAGCGATTTCAAATAGGAAAAACAACCTCAGCGTTTATTCCGAGTAAACTGGGGGCCCATTTTTAGGGCCTATATGCTCGTTTAGTATTATGAGACACTACACGGTTATATGCGTAATAGTTATATTTCGGCAATTCAATAGAAATAAAAAACAGTTATTAATTACAGGTAAGAATGAGTTAATACCTTATAAAAGTGTTTTATTCATGTCAATATATTTCTTACTTTATGAAGAACAGAGGAGAAAAACCTCCACGTTGGTAAGATTCTTTCGTTCAAAGCGCTGGTATCATTATTAGAGTTGTTTACATAACAATCCATTGCCATAATAGTCTCGTTGTGATAATGGCCCCATTTTAGTGTTCATAATAGCTTATGTATTCTTTGCTAATGAATCCCTACGTTATACGTAATTTCAAAGCTAACTTTTACGGCAGTAAAACTTGATCCAATAGATGACTCGTACTCTTATACCCCAGAGTACCAACTCTTAGATTCCGTACTTTTCGCTCATGCATTAGATAAGGCGTAAAACGATGTGAGTGAAAAAAACATGAAAAAAAGTGAGATTTTTCAGCTAAAAACATGATTTTCAGACCAATATGAAACGTAAAAGAAAATTGATTGAAAGAATTAGAAACTTCATTAATTCAGCCATCCAATAGAAAAATCCCAGCCCTATCTTGAGTAAAAGTACTTTCACAAGAGAAAATGAAAACACTGCACGGAACCCAATGATTGAAATGGACCACCACGGGAGCCTTTGGGGACCCTGGGGGCTTTTTAATATAGCCTATAGCACCCCCAGATACATTTTCTAATTTAAATGTCAAATTTTAGCTCAAGTTGAGGTTTGAGAAAAAATAAGGCACGTCTTTCGAACGAGTGTAAAAATCTTCTCTAAAAGTCTGACTGGATACCACATTCGTTCAAGTAAATCATAAAGAAAGGAGGTTTGGTGTATTGAGGATTTCAACTCCAGTCATATATAGGTCATATATACGAGTACATCACCACGCATACACTGAGGGAATTGCAATGAAAATATGTCTTGCTTGAATTGAATAAATGGAAAAATATCACTTTTTAATAATATCGGAAACAAAATACTCATGGAAAACGATTATCATGATACAGCAGTATTCTAGCAATAAAGTTATGTGCTGTGAAAAGCACGACGCGTTCTGCGCTTCAACCTTGAATCGGTCTCTGTCTCTGAGTGTGATGTCAAACTAGAACCAAAACTCAGTTCAGACGCCCAAAGTATCATGCACAAAGAACACCCCTTATGCCAGAGGCTGGTAATCACTGACTGTGAGTGGAACGGCGGGGAGGCAGCCGTCAACTGCATGATGAAGGGCTTCTAGGTTGCGCTCTCCCCTTCCTCTTCCCCTCCTCGTGTGTGCTGAGACTTGTTCTCTGGCTAAGAGTGAGGTAAACGGAAGAACATCACTGTCGAAGAGGTCGTGAAAATAAAAGTGAATTGGTTCGGAAGAATAGACACTGTGTCGCTATTATGTACAGTATACACCAATGGCATGGACTAACATGGAGATGAAGGATTCTAGTTTAATATGAGTGCAATGAAATTAGGACTTCATCGTCATACACGCCGTAGCAGACCAGGGAAAAACACTAATTTTTGCCAAACTTAGTGTTTTTCCACGGTCAATATAATCATGTGAAAAGCAACAAATGAAAAATTATGACACTTATTCGAAATATCAATTCTTATTCTTGACAACCAAGCATAAGTATCTTGTGTGAATAACATAACAGAGGCTCCAGATGAAGACGTTTAGACCTCTGCGGAAGCGTTTTTGGCCGAGGTACTCGGGAGCCTTAAATATTAGGCTCTATGGTGCATCCACATTTTCACTTTACTGTGGGGTTTATGGACAACAGTGTTGCTGGCTCTATGTTGCTCTCCCCTCTCCTGCAGTCAACAGCTCTTTTGCTGCCGTTAGCAGCCTTACCTGTAGACATTGACTCATCACCTAAGTAGAAATTTTAGTTAATATTTATGCACTGGATTGTAATTGTAAGGGATGTGCAAGCTTCTAGAAATTTGAGTTGAGTCCTTTTTCAATACTGATCTGAAAGTTGCCAGAAAAATTGTATATCCTGTAAGCACAAATTGAAGAGGATTTTCTTCCCTCGCAGATATACCAAGAAAAGTGGGTTCATCTTACAATCAGAAGTTATGCCCTGAACTTCAATTGGACAGTATAATCTAAATATTTACACTCGCTAATGTTGGTATGTACAAAATCAAATTCTGTTCAAGTTTAAGTTTCATCAAAATTATCTCAACTCACGAAATGTTCACTATGGTTACAATTTACCAAAATTGAATAGTGAAACACATCAGCATTGTTTTGGCACAAAATGCAACAATGTTGACGCATTGGATTCAAAACAACATTACGACCGAGCCTTAGTTTACTACCAATTGCATACATCAATTCTGTAATTATGACACCCTTACAGGTACAATTTTCCTAAATTGGATTATAAATAGTATTAACACCATCTTACTAACATTCCCTCCACATTTCTGTCGCCGCATAAAATATTCCAGGAGGGAGTCTGCGACTCAGTCATGGAGGAGGTGAAGCCAAACTGTGAGCATTCTAAATGATTCGTCAGATTTATGAGTTGGGTAAGTTGTGAGTTGGGTAAGTGATAATCTACCTGTCGAACATGCATGCAGAGGCAAGCACCACCTGAAAAAATGAGGAGCATCCATCCGTCATAAGCCCAAAAAAGGATATGGAGCAATTTATAGTTCACCAATAGTCACCAGCTTGACCCAAGTTCTTTCAATTAATATCCATTGAAAATATATCTCACATCCCGGCCACATATATTTCCTTAACAAGTTCCTTTCCTTATTCTGTGTGTTACAGTTGATTTTTCTGAATCGTTAAACTTAAGCAAGAAACTGTTAATTGGTTAGCTCATATTTGATTCACTCCAGGCAGATGGCCTTATCTTCAAACCAGTGCATGAATCACTGGCAGGCATTGTGGGTCCTGCATGCCGAGACTTGTGGAAGAATAGTAAAGAAGTGGTGCATCAGATGATTCGGCTCATGCCGCAGGATTACAACTTCCGCCCTGGTGTCAAGCTTTCGCTTATGACCTGGGCTAGGAAGAGGTGGAAGGAAAGGATGGGTAGGGAAGGATAGCGGAACCGCAGCCCCTTCGAGGCCGACACCAATGAGGCGGATAGAGGTCAAAAGGACCTCTATTGGGCCTCCGCCTCCCCGAAGTGCTCGTGTTAGTTTGGTTCCCCCAAACAACAGAGACGAGTAACCGTCGGCTCCGCTTTCGCAAAAGCCTACCGCACATCTCTGTTAACCGAGAGAGCCCGTTGCCCAAATATTTTGGATGGGGTGTCTCTCTGGCCCACTTTACGGGTTGCCGCCATGCGGTCTGCCGACGTACGTCATTGGGGTGAGGATCACCGGACCAATGGAGGGTCAAATCGGACCAATTCTGGTCAAAATGTGAGTGCAACCCACCCCTCGATAGGTCTCGACAACGCAAAATTATCTTGGACATCTCAATGGAAGAGTAATAATCACCTATGACTCAACGATGTAGCTTGAGAATTTAAAAAAAGTGTTGACTGCATGAAAAATACACCAAAAAATTAAATTTCTGGCTAGCAAAAAAAAAAAATCATGTTAAAAATGCCAAGAGTTTTGCTTACATCACAGGATAATGTTAGTCAAATACAGAAAAATTTACAAAATTTTCTCCATAATTTTCAGAAAAACACTGAATCTCTTCTGTATTAACTACATAACTAGCTTAATCCACTAGTAGCAGTTCAATAGCTAGTCCATGTCATAAAACTACACAATTTATCTACTGAAAATATAATCAATGACCATTTCGAAAACCACTTGCAATGTCAGCTGGTAGTTTCCACTGTTGCAAAGTTCTGAAAGAACTATCTCTCACAGTTCTCATCTAAATGCAACAGGGTTTTCACAAAAAATAAATTGAATGCTTCACAAAGCCTTTACTTTCACTATATCAGGCGACGGCTTTATTGAATGTGCATATTGTATAAAAATTCTTTGCTTTAGATACTTTTACAATCATCCAAAATCATGCCACTCAGCACCATGACTTAAGAATAAAATGCTGGCAATTGCAATAAATATGGTTTGGGAAAGGAAATATTGACTTTTTTTCATTACCCCATGATTTTCAACTGGATTGGAATCAGTTTGTCTCCCCACCACTCGCTTCATTTAAGATTCCATCTCATATTGAGCTCTTCACAAACCTCCCCAGACAGCACAGAGGTGAGAAATACTCGTGTTGTTTTGGTTGAAGTATCGTGCAGGATCATTACTGGCTTATATCTGGCATATTTGTCAGATTCTGTGTCACCCACCCTTATGAAAAATGTATATTTTTATTGAGTGAATAAATTTAAGTGTTAAGTGAGGATACAAATCAGTATGCACAGAATAATTTAGACTTTCCACTCAGTATATCACTGATTTGTTCGTGCAAAAATTAATTATAGAAAACTATTTACATGCATAATAGTCACATTCTGTACAAACATCAATTAAACGACCAATCGTGGATGAGTATCTCCACTAATATTAGAAAACTTTTATCTGATATTAATTTAGCAGCACTGCAAGAAATATAATCTCAAATTTATTTTCTTGTATCTCTAAGCATTATGAATATATGCAGAATATATGCAACAGACGGGGATTTAGCTCATGTCTTCGACGTGAAGGAAATGAACATGAATGAAGCTTCTAACATCTCTCCAAATTTTACGTAATCGCATTTTTCAAATAAGTAAACTTTACATTTAGGTTTTACAGTGGCCTCTAATATTGTTTTCAAAGTCATAAAGATTACTTTATGATCACTAATGCCTTCCAGGATATCAACATGTTTTATCATTTTAGGGTGACTAACAGCTAAAAGGTTTAATCATTGTAGGGTGACTATCAGCTATAAGGTCTAAAAGGTCTCTCGTAGGTTCATTTACTATTTGAGTAAGAGAGTGTTGTGAAAGTGTATTAAGTAAGGCCTCACTTATATCACACTTCCTTGAACTTGGTTCAACACTATTGGTTTTCCAATTTATAGCCGGAAGGTTGAAATCTCCACCTAAAATGATCACCCTTTTGTTATCTTTTGAGGTAAACGATGTTGAGTTTCTAGTTCGTATACAACGTCTGTTTTGGAATCTGGTGGCCTGTAAAACGAGCATATATGCACATTTCTATAGTTTTGTTGCTTAATAGTAAACCAAACACTCTCCATTTCATTGTCGTCTAATATGTGTGCGGCACTATTCAAATACGATTGAACTGCTATGAACAATCCACTGCCAGTCCTATCTGGTCAATCACATCTATAGATTTTATATCCTGTCGTTCTTCACTTTGCTAACACAGAAACACTTCACTATTGTTAATATTCTCTGCAAGCTCTCTGATCCAATTACTACATCTGCATTTTCAAATATATGCTCAACTTCGGCACGTTTGTTCCTTACACTGCGGAAATTTACTATTACTAAATTTATAACGCATTTAGCTTCATGAATGCCAGTTTGCTTTCTGTAATCCTGAGTGTTATCTTTTTGATTGTCTCTGAAACTACTGAGAAGAGAGTTTTTCTTTGAAGTTTCGCAGTTATCTTGAGAGCACGTGTTGGAATTATTTTCGCTATGTAAGTGACTTTTATTTATTTGTGCTTTCCCTAAGTTTTTTCGGCAATAAAGGCCTACATTACACAAATTTACTCAGAGGCTGTTATCGGGTCTATACTTTCGAATCCCACTGACTGACCTACTCTCTAACCTAAAAAACATACAATGCTCGAAAATCCAATGAGCCACTTGTTCTGATGCCTGGCCAGAGTAATGCATCCCAGAACGGCTGAGGGGAGCCCGGCACGATCCGAGCACCAGTCGAAGATCTACGAATTCTGCTCTTATGCTTACATAGAATTCCCACAGCCTCCTGTTCAGGCAGTCAATCCTGCTCCAAACAAGGTGACTGCAGTCGGTCCACGGAACAACACTACAAATGGTCAGTCGAAAATATGCACCAGATGCCCTCCTGATGTGTTACACCTCTGAGTTTAAATCCCCGAAGGAATTTAATATCTCGTCAGCTTCACGATCAGACGAATCATTACTGACGACATAGGCCCGGTGGCGGTGGGGTAAAGTCCTCGCCTGCTAACCCGAGGGTCACGAGTTCGAGTCCCACCTGGGTATAATATTATCTGTCCAGGACATGGGGGGTTTGTGTGTGTACTGGGTTGGGGGAAGAGTGGACGGTTCCATCTCATCCAACCCAGGCTAAATAAACAATAATAATAATAATAATAGTTCAACCTTCCTCCTTCACCCGTCCCGTCTCTTTCGACCACCTCAGTCTGTCATCAAATCTCCGCCGCCCGTCCAAGAGGTGGAACGTTTCTGGAAGGATATCTATGAAACGTCGAAGCCATTCATCGGAGACACTCCGGCCATAGGCCTCTTTAAAAAGTTTTGTGACTGCCACCTACATGAAGTGGATGGACCTCTCTCAGTCACAGTGAGTGACGTGAAGGCCTTCTCTGGCAAGGAGAATTTCTCAGCTCCAGGAATGGATGCCATGAATAACTTCTGGTGGAAGAAGTTCACTTCCACCCACCAACATCTCGCCAGAATCTTAACGTCCTTTCTCTCGGGTAGGGAAGAAATTCCAGCGTGGCTGACTGAGGGATGCACGGTTCTAATACCTAAGAAGGGAGACTTGTCCAATCCTAAGAACTACCGCCCTATAACCTGCCTCAACACTGTATACAAGGCGTTCACCTCCATCTTGAGCGACCTTATCCTCCACCAGGTCCAGCCGGTTTGGGAGGAGGTGCACGAGCAGAGGGGTTCAAAGCGTGGAATCGCGGGATGTAAGGACAACCTGCTCATTGATAGATGCATATGCCAGGATGCCATCCAGCGAAAGCACAACCTATCAATGGCCTGGGAGGACTACAGAAAGGCGTTTGACACCACTTCACATGAGCTCATTGTAGCCATGTTGAAGTTGATGAAAGTCCACCCAGAGGTAGTGTCCTGCATCCAACGCCTGATACCACTCTGGAGAACACGCTTCGTCCTGACTGCAGCCAAGTGGTCCGTCTCAACAGAGTTGGTATCATACAACCGTGGCATTTTTCAAGGCGATAGCTTGAGCCCCTTGCTGTTCTGCATTTCCCTCCTACCTCTTTTGCTAAGGCTGAGACAAGGGAAAGGATACATGTGTGGTGTGCCAGGTGGCAAGAGGCATAAGGTCACCCATTTATTTTATATGGATGACCTGAAGCTCAATGCTTCCAATGCAAAAGACCTTCGCGTGGCCCTGGACACCGTACTGGAGTATAGTGAGGCTATAGGGATGGAGTTCGGATTGGACAAGTCTGCATCCATCCACCTGACGAGAGGAAGATTTTCGGGGAACAAGGAAGACGTGCACCTTGTTGACGGGAGCGTCATTCGCCACCTCGAGGGCGATGACAGCTATGAATATCTCGGCGTCCCCCAAAGCCGAATGCAGGAGGTTGCAGCAGTGAAGGAGAGAGTCACCGCCAAGTACAGGCAGACTCAGGAAAATCTGGAGTTCTGAGCTGTCTGGCAAGAACAGGTTCTTGCCACGAACATGTTTGCGGTTCTCACACTGCTGTACACCTTCGGATGCATGAAATGGAACGTCAACAAGGTGCAGAACCTCGACAGGGGGACGAGGAAGATGATGACCATCAATAGAAGTCTTCATCGAAATCTTCCGTCGCCAGACTGTATCTCCCTTGCAGTGTAGGTGGTAGAGGTCTGTTGAGCCTGGAGTGTCTCCACAACAGAGTTGTTCTTGGAACAGCATGCCGAGTGCTCAAAAGCAGAGACCCCCTGCTCAGTCTTGTAAGAGATCACGAAAGTGCAGGAGAAGTCCGGGCGTTTCTCTTCCAGGTGGCCAAGAGGGCAGTGGACGAAACCGGTATGGACTTTGACCCAACATCAGACGGTAGCGACGAAGATAAGTCCGTATTGCCATTGAAGGCAGACATCCTTAAGCTCGAAATTAAAAAGGCCGAGCAGAAAACCTTGCTCAAGGAACACACCGATAAGCCCATGCATGGATGTTTCTATCGAAACATGGAGAAGCATGGGCTATCGAAGGAGCTGACATTTTCCTTCCTCAGCTCCGCTGGTCTAAAGTCAGAGACCGAGGGTTTTGTCCTCACATGCCAGGGTGGTGACATAAACATACTCGTGTACTGCCGCATTATATTCAAGACGGAGGTTGCGGACACGAGACACATGCTGAGTGCAGCCGGAGACTTTGCTCTCCGGCTGTGGCTATTATGCCGAGTCAGCATATATTGCTAGGCACAATGCGGCCCTGCGGGTGTTATATTTCCATCTTCGACACCATTTTGGCATTGACGATACTCCTGTGCTGCCATATGCTCCTGGAGATATTGAGTCCATCGTGGAGAACGAAAAAATGCACCATCTGGTGGAATTACTCCTTTTCTACCACCAGGCAGTTGGAGGCGACCAAGGCTGATACCGTTCTCCTAGACCACCTCTCACTCTCCATGTTCGTGATAGAGTTTTCGGCCCTGGCTGAAACCAACATGGATGCAAAGGAGGCGGAGAAACGGACAAAATATCAAGACCTGCTTTATGAGCTTCGGCAAATGTACCCAGGACACTCTGTTAAACTGGTAGTCCTCATCATAGGTGTGCTCGGAGGAGTTTAAGGGCTCGCTGCTGGAGAGCATCAAGTGCATTCGGTCCTGCGCGGCACAGACGGAGTCACTTGTGCATGCAGAAGGCCATTATACTTGGGTCCCTCCATCTACTCCGTACGCACGACCCAACCGCAGCGTAGCCACCAATCCGATGGGCGTCGGACGTGGCTGCGAGAACTGCCAAACCCCTCCCGAGTCCTCGGCCATTATGATGGCAATGAAACCCGATTCTTGCCGAGGACTCGGAGCGGGAAAGTTAGCAAAGTAATGATACAAATAATAGTAATAATAATAATAATGGGCCACCACCTGCAGCCTGGAGCAGCCCGTATCTTCAACCGCTGTGCGTATCGCAGCTGAGGTGTTGGGTACTAATCTTCCTGATATACACCAGGAGTGTTTCAAAGAAGTAAACAGAATGAATGATTGCCTGATAAATGAAATAATTTTATAAGAATATGAATATTTAATCACAATGTGGACGAAAGGCATTGAAAAAGCTTGGTGTTGAAATCAAGGTCACAACTTCCACACATTGGACATGAATGGATTGTCTGATTGGTCTTCCCCCTCCATTAAAGAGGATAATAGCTGCTCTACTGTACTTGTTATACCAAATATTTCAGCCTAAAAGAGGGTTAATACCATCTCCAGGTAGAATAATTCAATTTTCCTCAGTCATGTTCCATTTAAACCCCACAGAAACCACCGAATATCCTCTCAACTTTTTCTTATGGATACCTTTAATTTTAGTTAACTTGGATGCTAAATATGAATAGCCTACTCCTGTGAATATTTTCTGCAGAAAAATGCTTTGTATAAACCTAGGAACAGAAACAAAATATCAACTACATCCATGCACAGTGGGCATAATTTTTCCCAAATGAATTGGGACTACAATGGAAATACAAAATGATGAAAATAATTCTTCTCCAGCCTGCATCATTCTTTCATTGACAAAATTCATTTTAAATACTAGCCTCAAAAACAAATTTGAAATATGTATTATCATAGGGATCTTTCCCATTATACTATCTACTTTCAAAGTGTACACTTTATCAAACTCACCTTTACCAAACTAATATAGTCTCAAACCACTCAGATCTCTAAAAGCCATTAAATGGTGCTCTAAATTGCCTTATCTCACCTCTCATTCAGCCCTTTCAACATCGCAAAACCATCTACCACCTTCAAATATCATAAACCCATTCCTCTACTCTTTCTAAGTTCATTGACTCGCTGAGAATTGATAAATTTTTCATCAGAAAACACTTTTTTGTTCTCTGAAGTAATACTTAGTCTCATCCTGAAGATAATAGTGCCTTCATTTATCAAGATAATACTTTTCTGGTGAGGTAGAAACATTGTGGCTAGCCAAGAATCACAATATCTAAAGCCAATAAAAGAGAAAGATATATTTCTTGAGGAAAAAATTATGCTTAAAGTTCTAACCCAGCTAGCACAAGGGTTGTTCTTTCCTGAAGAAAAGTAAGAAATTCCAGGAATAAGATATACCCCATTTCTTCATTTAGTGAAGGACATTATGAGGATACCTTAACCACTTCCGTTTTCCTAGTCAGGAAGTCAAGAGGTCAACACAACATCTTTCAGAATTAAAATTATCTCCAAAAAGCATAAATCTAACAATGAACGATGAAAGTAACCATTTAAATGGGGGAGTAAGTAAATTACTTTTATCAACTGTTGACAAACATAAATTTTTGCCTTTGTGGCTCAAATGACATTTGCAAGTCTACAAACATAATTTAAGACAATATGGCACCCACTGGTGAGCTCACATCCCAGTGTTACAACTTTTTTGTGCAGTGAGTATTGGCAATGTTAAAATTTTCTCATAGTAGAAACTTGACGAGTTAAGTGTGAGAGACAAACCATAATAAATTTCAGAAACCTCAAGTGAAAACTAAGGCTGTAAGAGCCAAACATACATGTACTGATAAAGTGCACTTCTACTCGAATTGTTATCACCAGTTGACTATTTTGGTGACTTAAGATGTCTACTTCACAGCTTAACCTGGTCATAAAACTGTTGACCATATACAAAAATTAGAGTCAAAGTGTACATTAGGTGAACACACTTCCTGCTCCTGTGGTATTGGATTTCACCCGAGGCTTGGGAATTTTTTTCTGGTAACTCTCTGAGACAAGGCGCACATTTTCACATCAAGAAAATTTAAAATATTTCGATGCTGACAGTACAAACATTTTTTTTAACTTTAAGTGAGCACGATGGTGGCCACTGAGCTTCACATACAATTGCAAATATCCACAAAGGCTGCACAGGAGAAAATTTTCATTTGCCAGTGGCATACGTAAGTTGCAAACTTACCTCACAATATTAGATTGAAACAATTTTATTTAACTAATGCGATTTAGCCAATAATTTATGCAGTAATTACACTGACTTCGCCCGATAAAGAATAACTAAGTCCTAGGATACAGGAAGGAACGACGAACCCTGCAACCCCAACCACTCCATACCAGTCCATGAAATTGTGAGGTGGTGACTGTATTCCATTCCATATTCCACTGCAGAGAAGGTGATCACTGATGCTATCCTCAGTTTATTTGATTTACAGCAAAAACTTCGTATCTTTTCATCAATTTAAGGTGAGTACTGATTTACTGTGTATTCCTGCCAAATTCTGGGCTTCATAGCAATTTTGCCTAAAACCACATCCTAGACTATGCCTCACAACAAAAAAATATGATGAGAATGGTTTTCCGGGTCTTCTTCCATGTTTATCCATTTATTATGGACAATATTTCGCCAGCGTTCCTGCTGGCTTCTTCAGGTCTGCTGAAGTGTGGATGCAGGGTTTGGTCCATCCTTTTATGTTATTCAGTTTATGCTCCTTTGGGTAGAGGTGTGTTGTGAATGGTCCATACTGTTGAATAGCCGTTTCAAAGAGCGGTGGCGAGGGTGTAGCTGTCCTCTCAGTTGAAATTTGGCAGTTTTTTCGCAATCTCTATTGATTCCCGTATGGTTCTAGGGAAATAGCAGACTTCTTTTTTCAATAATATGGTGCTGTCAAAATCAATGCTATATGTTGGCTCACTCAACTGATGGTCTGCGACTGCCGACTGACAGAGTTGCCCATTTTTCACGGCCCTCTTATGCTCTTGGAGCCGGCATTTCAGTGCTCTTGAGGTCTGGCCAATGTAGGAGTTGCCGCAGCTACACTTAACTTGGTATATTCCTCCAAATATGTCTTCCGGGAGGTGGTCCTTGGAGTTGAGGAGGATGTATGTCGTTTTTGTAACACACTTGAACCTCGTCATGACATTGTATTAACGAAGAGCTCTCGGGATTTTTTTCTGTGGTTCCGGTGACGTACGGCAGGATAGCATAAGCCTTTGGTTTTCCTTCAGGGCTCTCCTCAGCTGAGTTTTCGGCAGTCCTTTCAAGGGCCATCACGTTCCTCCGGTCATCATTTTTTACTATCTTCAGGACTGTTTCTCAATGGTAGCCATTCATCTGAAAGGTTTTCAGCAGATGCTGTTTTTCTTTGGCTATGGAAGCAACATAAGATAGAGAGCATGCTCGGTGGAACAGGGTCTTATAACTGCGTTCTTCTGTTGAGGGTGATGATGGGAGTCTGCGTGGAGATATCGGTCAGTATGTGTGTTTTTCCAGAAAATTGAATGTCCTAAAGACACGTCTTCTTTCTTCTCAACCAGGAAAGGCAGGTGATTGTTCGTTTCCATTTCCATGATGAAGGTTATGGCAGCATTTTGTCCATTAAGGTGTTCCAGGAACTTCTGCAGTTCACCTAATCCATGGGGCCATATCACAAATGTGTCGTCCACGTACCTCACAAAAAGTTTTGGCTTTTTGCGATATGACTGCAAAGCTTTGCATTTTAAGAGTATGACATCAAGACAATCCACTCACTGGTGGGAATAATGAGAGAAATGTTGGTAGAAAAGTCGGCCATTGCAGAACACAGTATTCACCTGGACCATAGCATAAAATGGGATAGTGCTCATTTGCTTTGCCACGCCAAGGGTAATTAGGATCACCTTACCAAAGAGACAATCAAAATCTGCCTATACAATATGAATTTCAACTGGGATTCAGGCTTATATTTAATTGACACATGCACGCCAATTACTGGAGCCATCAAGAAGAAAATGTTTTGGGAAAGACAGATAAGAAGGCTGGCAACAATCAACCAATCAGTAGTTACCCGACTGCTCGTAACCCGAATATGTAACCCAAGAAGAATTAACTCATATCATTAGCTGGGAAAGAATTGCTTCATATGATAAATAAATTTGTCAGACCAGAGAACTATCCTTAGCAAAAAATTGATTTCAAAAACCCATTGTGCCTATTTGACCCCCTCGCTGGTATCTCTATCTTGTCGTGATGAGGGGGCTTGCGTGCCTAAGTGAACCTGAGAGCTATGCCGGCGGGAGCGAAAGCTCCTGGTAGGGCCACCCAAGCCGGACAGGTCAAGGGGGATAGGCCAGACAAAAAGAGATACCCTGGTCCTCCAGGTTGGGGGTTGGGCGTGGGGCTAACAATCCCACACCGTAAAAAAATGTTCTGTTACGAAACCCATAAAGAAGCCTCGGAATACGGACAGATTTAAGGATAATGACACTGGCAAACGATCAGGAACTCGAAAGGCTATGAGGATTGTCAGATGGTGGGAGAAAGTGCAGAACAGGAGAGAATGGACAGGCGTCTTGAGGGAGGCCAAAGCCCATACCGGGCTGTAGTGCCGAGGAAGTAAGTAAGTATTGTGCCTATTTGAGTACATGAAAGCCTCCTCAGGTTGTATAAATAAAATTGGAATGAAATACTCATGCCCTAATGAGCTCAAATAAACAGTCATAATCTAAAAAGTATACAATTATAGATGTAAATGATGGCTAAACATAAGAATACTCTTCAGTGTGAAGGATTAACTTATGAGTCTACGGTGAAATGGATTGCATAGAAAATTCCCTTTTTGGTTTTCAGGTCAGAGAGGTGTGTGCTCTTTGGTATGAGTCGAGGACTCCCGTTCCTGATCCTTGGGCAAATAAATTATAATGATAATAATAATAATGCGGTTTATGCAGCTTGGATTTCATCTCTTCCAAGGTTATTCCGGTACACAGGCTGGTGAGTAGTTAGAAGAAGCTCTGAATGAAATGTGATCAATGGATTAATACAAGTGACCTATTACTCTATCAGTTGAATGACAAAAAGGTGGATTTATATACTAACTTTCATTAGAAAAACACCCAGCTGACATTGCTAAATTTAAAGTTGTCATCCCAGGACTTAGTAATAGCTGTGATCTTGCTGCACCATGGAATATCACTGCAATGTCTTCAGACGACAGACAAGCCAAAGCATTCAGATCTTTGTCATAAAGGGCAGATGTAGCCAGCTGAGCTGATTTCAGTCCTTCCTCTAATAGAAAAGAGGTACTAGGATCAAAATATGTTATTATAAAGCAAATGACTTGAATAATTCAAATGAATAATCACGCAAAATTTGGTAACATCTTTAGCTGCTTTTCAAATGTTCAGAAAATAAGACTTTATTGGAAAAGTAAATAGCTGTAGAGTGCATTAAACTAATATAGTACATTATTAAAAAAGACAAATATATTACCTCCATGGACTAACAGAGTAACTGAGTCAGCCAACTTTCTCTGAGCAAGCCACAATTCTGGACTAGCCTGGAATCAAACAATAGAAAAATTACACATACATATTATGTTCAACATGCATGAATAATATAAATATGGAGAAACCTCTATTTTATGCTTTTGAAGGGCCAAAACTAGTGCAAAATCAAGGAAAGCGTAAAATATGAGAAATGAATATTGTGCGAAAAAATGTATTTTATGTTACATCTACAACTTCAGGGTTTGAATACAACAATAATAACTTGAAGTATATTTCTGCATATTTTTTATTTAATCCATCAAATAACCACAATTTCTTTTATTAAAGCAATTTCAACATAAACAAATTGTTCTCCATTTTGTAGCAGATTTCTGCATCAACCTCAACATCAAATTTACAAATATAGATATACAACATCCCTGAATGCTGCTTCCTGCAATGTCAACTCAAATGCATATAAGCTGTTGACAAACATGCATCAAACTTCACCAAATGTGGTGAAGGAATGACTGGTCTACAGTAGCCGTTGATGGCCATTATCACAATATTTTCCTCAAATCAATTCATAATAACAAAACTGTTACCTTATGATTTTCATTTACCATGGAAATTCACTGAGGTTTTACTTAGTCAGTTTTGTATGTTTCATGAGAAATGAGAGGTGAATAACCTTGCTAAAATACAGTTATTCCTTACATTAACCCTGTTGCACCCAGGATTTGTTTTGATGGAATTCTCAATATGTTATATTCCTAAACTGGGTCCACATCAGAAACACTTTCCCAACACTGAGCCAAAAATTTTTGTCCCACACGCTTTCCCACAGATGTATGCTTTGCATTGCAACATACAAACAGGGAAGTACCTCAGTATCATAATGTTCCATAATTCCACAAGTCTACAAGCAGGGTGCAACTTTAAGTAGAACGAACATCAGTTCAGCTATATGTATTGTAAGTTGGTATGTATCAAAATATCAATACACCATTTTTGTTTTTGTTCCTCTGTATGGTGCTGCCCTCTGGGGACCCTTTTGTAAGTTCCTCTCACTGAATAAAGAAGGCGGCAGTTCTAGAGTAAAAGCGTAACAGGTAGTATGTGTGATTTACAGCAACCCCTTCCACTGGCTTAATGGTTTAGATACGTTAGAAAAGGATATTTATCCAATCCAACGACAAGTTATGGGCCCAGTCAGTGACAAAGGGTTGCGGGAACTCATAATTATTCAAGCGATTTAAGTATTTCGATATTTTGGATTTTGAGGCAAGGTGGCCGGTGTGTCCAAAATGGCAAATAATGGAGAAGACTCAGTTGACAGATCCTTTTCAATTCCCAAACTAACCAAGAAGAATTATACAGCATGGGTGTGCAGAGTAAAGGCAGAATTATTATCGAGGGAATGTTATGAGGCCATCACTGGTTACAAAGATGCAGATGGAGCAGCTTTGAATCAAACTGAGGTTAGAAGATGTGCCCGTGCCATTAATTTAGCCATGTCACTCATTGTAAGATATGAGTCTGATGATTTGATAAACGATATTATCGGCTTCGATCGAGCCAAGGATGCATGGAAAGAGTTGGATCGACTGAGCAACAGGTATACTGAATATGGTGCTATGGTGAAATTCTGTGAGTTAAATGGTATGATGAAGTCCTCTGAAATGCCCATGTCTGAGTACATCAATAAATTGATTAATATGAACAATGCATTGGAGCAGAATCAGCTCAAACTGGACAATAAGAAATTAGCTTCCCTGATTTTAACGGGACTACCCGAGGAATATAAAATAACAGTTAAGACCCTGGTCGTTCTAACAAGATAACGGTTGCAGATGTAAAGCATACGTTATAAGAAGTTGAAGAAGAAAAATTAGCCAAACAAGGAATATCTGCTCTACATCAAGCATACAAAGTTGCCAAGGGATATAACCAGAGCAAGAATAAATCACGGAATGCTGGGAAGAAGAGGGATGAGTCATCAACCAAAATGGAGGTATGGAATTCCAGTAGTGAGAAACCCAACTTCAAGTTTTGGTGTTATGCTTGTGGGGGTGAAGGTCACTACGCACATAGCTGCCCAAAGAAGAAAGAAGTTCAAGAAAATGGAAGCCATGAACTTAGAAAGGTAGTAATAACCGCTAGGGAGCACGTAGTATTATGTGCCAAAAAGAAAATGCAGTTCAGCTTTGGAATGTGGATATTGGATGGAGGAGCATCCGACCACATGACAAGCAATAAGGAACTATTCAAAGGACTAAATCCCTACTCTGGAGCTGTGCATTCAACGCAAGATGAAGCATGCAAGTTTTCCCACCGAAAAAATATTGAAGGTGGAGGGTGCATTGGAGAGAGTCCACTCATATGTAATGGGTCCAATCAAACCACTTTGGGAGGTAAGCATTTCATTGTGACTTTTGTGGACAAAGGCACAAAACATATGACAGCTGTTGCCAGAGCCAGGAAGAGTGACTACTTGCAAGAGTTCAAGACATACAAGGAGAAAAGCAAGACTTTCCATGGGAGAAAAATAAAGGAGTTTCAGTCAGACCAAGGAGGTGAATATGTGAGCGCTGCATTCCAGTCATTGCTCAATGAAAATGGGATTTTGCATCGCATGTCGGTTGTACACATACCCCAGCAGAACGGGATGGTTGAGCGCATAAATCTAACTCTATACGATGTTATACTGTGCCTCTTAATGGCGGCTAACTCTTGTGGTATGCCGGGTTACTTTTGGGGAGAAGCCTTGTAAACTGCAGTTTACCTAAGGAATCTGAGGCCATCCAGATCTATTAACTTTGTGGCCCCTTTGGAGCGCTGGTTGGGGAGAAATTTATTGAAGAGCGACATAGAACATCTTAGGGTGTTCGGGTGTCAATCCTGGGGATGGATTCCACAAGAAGACCAAGATGACAAGTTGGGGCCGAGGGCAAGTGAGTGTGTTCTCCTTGGATTCCCAGAAGGCATCAAAGGGTACTGCCTCTTGGATATCAAGCAAAGGAAGGTGATCATATGTAGAGATGTGGCCTTCTATGAGCACATATTCCCATTCAAATCCAAGGATCCCAGTCAAGAAAACCGAGAAGTGCCCCGCCCTTTCCAGGTTGAGGGAGAAGTACCATTCCAGGGAGGAACATCGTTCCAGGATGGGGCATCATTCTAGGTGCCTGTCGAGGCACCAGCTCGGGGGGAGGTGCCAATCCAGGGAGAGGGGCCATCCCAGGCACAAGTCCAGGGAGAGGAGTCATCCCAGGCACCAGTCCAGGGGAAGGAGCCTTTCCAGGGAGGGATGCCGGCCCAGGGAGAGGAGTCATCCCAAGCACCAGTCCAGGGGGAGGTGCCAGCCCAGGGAGAGGAGACATCTCAGGCATCAGTCCAGGGGAAGGAGCCTTTCCAGGGAGAGGAGGAGACATCCCAGGCACCATTCCAGGAGAAGAAGCCATTCCAGAGAGGGGTGCCGGACCAGAGAGAGGAGTCATTCCAGGCACCAGTCCAGAGAGGGATGCCAGTTCAGGAAGAGGAGTCATTCCAGGCACTAGTCCAGGGAGGAGCGCTGGCCCAAGTAGAAGTTCCAGATGTTGGGAAAATTCGACTAGAAATCCAGGGAGGGGCACCACCCAGGTATTCAAAATGACAACCAGTCCCGAAGGCAGCTTGTACTTTGCCCTGCTGCCTGATGGCCAATACATCACGAGACAGTCCAACCCCAGGCGTGCCAATGAGTGTGGAGAAGGCACTCAGTGGTTCTGATGCACATCATTGGAGAGATGCTATGCAGACTGAATTGAATGATATGATGACACAGGACACTTGGAAGGTGGTACCTCATCCGAAGTATTCTAATGTTGTTGGGAGTAAGTAGGTATTCACGATCAAATGAGCGAGTGAAAGGGTGGTAAGATACAAAGTTCGTCAGTGAAAGGGTGGTAAGATACAAGGTTCGTCTTGTGGCGAGAGGTTTTAGTCAGATGGAAGCAGTTGATTACCGTATTAACACGTGTAAGAGACGCACCCCTCTTTTTATGCGTCGAAGTTGAAGAAAAAATTCTGGAGCTTCTTTTTCCTCCTATCGTGAGGTTTTGCAGGCCTAACTTCGAACTTTCGGCCATTATCAAAGCCTTCCAGACAGTCACACCAAGCTCTGATTTTTAATGTCGTTTTCCCCCACCATTTTCCTAATGCACAAGTCATAGTCGCTGTGAGTATGGGTCTTTTAAACTGTATTTAACTTTTACATATTATATTTGGCTGTAAGCGATGACGAGCGGGAATTCGTGTAAGAGGCTCACCCTCATTTTCGGCTGCGATTTCAGGGAAAAAAGGTGCACCTCTTACATGAGTTTACACGGTATTTTGTGACTTTCAGCCCTGTGGTGCAAAGAAAAACTTTAAAATTATTGACATCCTTGGCCATTGAAAATAACTGGGAAATTGATCACTGCGATATTGTTGGTGCTTATTTAAATAGTGTTTTAGATGTTCCAATTTTTATGGAACAAGCACCAAGTTTTCCAAGAGCAAATCCCTTACTATTCGTGTATGAATTGAAGAAGAGTGTGTATGGGTTGAAACAAGCAGGGAGAAATTTGAATCATCACTTAAACAATCTATTAACTGAGTATGGTATGTCCAAATGTGTTCAGGACCCGTGTGTTTATTCAAAGGTGGGTTTAATTGTTGCAGTTTATGTGGATGATTTCCTCTTAATTGGGGTAAGGGAGGTTGTAGACTAGATAAAGGAATTCTTGTACAGTAAATTAGATGTGAAAGATCTAGGACCTGTGACGAATTTCTTATCCTTTCAAATCCAAAGACCTACCTGGGACACTCTAATCTTAAGTCAAAAGTCCTACATCGAGGAGATCTTGAAGGAGTTTTCCATGACTGACTGTCGCAGACTAAGTACCCCACTAGAAATGGGGTCTACCAGTCTCAAAAGGGATGAATATGCTGAGGAGTTTTGTGAAGCCAAATATAGGAGGTGTGTTTTGTAAGTCAGTATTGTCATAATCCCTTAGTCACAGATTGGAAAATGTTATTCATGTCCTTCAGTATCTAAAGGCAACCAAAGATTATTGTTTGTGTTTCTCAAAGTCAAGACAAAGTTTAAGGGTGAATGTTGATGCAGATTTTGCAAACAACAAAGATGATTCAGTGTCAATCTCAGGTAATGTTATTATTCAATCCAATGCTGCAGTATTTTGGTGTAGTAAGAAGCAGAGGGTGGATATAACTTCATCCTCAACCTTTGCAGAGAATGTCACAATGTAGCAGTGTTCTACTGATTTTGTGTGGCTTAAGGAGTTTCTGAAGGAAATAAATCGGGAGGACTTTGTATCAGAGCCACGTAAGATATATGCTCACAATATGGGTGCCATGTGTATTGCTAAGTCAGAAGCAATTTCAGACCAGACTAAACACATAAGGGTGAAATACCATTATGTGAGAAATCTAGTTTAACAGGGGGAGATAGATTTTGAGTATTTGAAGTCAACTACTAATGTTGCTGATCTTTTGACCAAACCCTTGTCTGGTGCATGTACCAAAGAGTTTGCTCATTCCCTGGGTATATTATAGTTCTAAGTGAATGTTTCCTTCTCAGAATAAAAAAAAGTTTTTTTTATCAACTTAAATGTACCTTAAGTTTTCTAGGTTCAAGTTTTGGTATTTGTGTTACATATGTGTTATATAACGTTACGTATGTGTTACATAACGCTACGGTTATTCCCAAGCAACATAGCATTAGAGACCAACCAGCATTCCCACCTTCATAGGAATAGCTGTTTTTAAATGTTTGAGGTAATCATTGTCAGCTACTACAGCATTAATACAACACCTGTTCTGTTTCAAACAATTTACATCGTTGACTAAACGAACGAAAGTTACCTCGAAGGACAGATTCACAAACATACCTTTGACAATTAAACACTCAAGAGTCTTATCTCACTACTGACTTATACCCTTAAATGCATGAAGGAGTAACACAGTTAAAAAAACTTCATAATAGCAAAATTAATACTAGTTATGGCAAAAACAAAATAAATAAATAGTTAATTTGATGAAATCTTCCGATTTGGCAAAGCAAGTAATGAAAAGTAAAAATTATAACATGATCATATGATGTCGACGCATCTGAATTTGAAGTCTGCAGAATCCTCTGACAAGCAAAAGCACCAAAGCCAAACATCTCAACGGCCGAAAGAAAGGCCCTCATGAGCCTCAGGCAAAATGAACATCTCATAGTACTCCCCGCAGGCAAAGAGAACGCCACTGTCCTGATGGAGAAGAGTGATTACAATGGAAAGATCCAAGACCTTCTCTCCAACACCACGTCATAATGTCAACCTGTTCACTTTGCTGTAAATAATATGTTTTCACGAAAAGTGGAGAAAAAGTGTTCAGGAGAATTACTGTTTGGAGCATTTCCAAAAAATTCATGACGCCGAATTCATGAAGGTCACACACCTGTCACCTGTTTTCCACTCATCAATATTTTCATGAACACTTGAAAAAAAATTAATAATAGGTTCCCGAAATTTTTCTACAGTGCTCACAAGCTGAGATGTAAAGCACCACCTAGTGGGAGCAAATGATGGAATGGACTTTTTCAAGTACTCTGGAATATTATATGTTCTCTTACTGGAATGAGACAAAAACGTAGAAATTCCATTTACAGTTGAAAAAAAATTATTACATTCAGGGATTTCCACCATTCCTTGAGACAAGACCAAGTTCAGGACGTGTGCATAACAATGTATAAACAAAGCCATTGGATACTCCTCCAGTGCCTTAGTTCATAACCCTGACAAATGGCCCGACGTTACTGAAGCTCCATCATAAGTCTGAGCATTAATTTTTTCCTGTTTATAAATTTTTACAACATTTTCAACATGTTGAAACAAACCGTTAGCTGTTCGATCATAACTAACATCTGAAAACCCTATAAACCTCTCATTTACAACCCCTTCATCATCATTGATATATCTCAATACAGTTGACAGCTATGACATGCTTCTTACATCAGAAGTCTCATCCAACAAGATGGATACCAAATCAGACTTTTCCATTTCCTTAACATTTTTTTCACGAACAATATTACTGATTACACTAACTCGGCCCCGGTGGCGGCAGGGTAAAGTCCTCGCCTGTTAACCCGAGGGTCGCGGGTTCGAGTCCCGCCTGGGTAGAATATTATCTGCCCAGGACATGGATGTCTGTATCTCGTCCGTTGTTACTGTTGTTCACCCGACATAAAATGGCCTAACATGCTGTAATCGGGGCAGTGAAAATAAATAAATAAAATAAAATATATGTTTGTTTTGTATATCACTGGACATTCCTTTAAATACTGTAGCTGATTCTAAATTCTCATTCAACACGTGATCCCACCTTTTCAAAATATTTAAGGTTTCTATGTAATTTCCTTTGTTCAAAGAGTCATCCTTTTCTTTGCGTCCATGAAACGGAAGTTCTTGTTTTGCTAAGAAGTACGTAACATCTATTAAACATCTCAAAATCTCCAGATTCTTCCTTACCTTTTGATTGCGCAAAGTAGTATTTATTTTTAGAGTGTTGTTCAAACCTTCATCAACTCTTCGTTTCCCGAAATTATAAAGATCCATCACACTATGAAGATGACTTTCTGATTTTTCATCCCCGATGCTCATGCCGTGGAGTGTTTGTTAAAGATTGAGGGTAAAAGCTCTCCTCAATATGAAAAGTGATCCATTTCCACAGGTAAAATTAAAACAGGAAAACATAAAGAAAAAAATTGACAATTGAATCATATTGAATATAGGGTAGGTGCAAATGCAGTGAAGCAGTAAATTATTAATGCGCAAAATTAAGATTCCTCTTTACATATGAAATAAACTTAATAGAGATTTGAGTTTCAGTCCATATAATCAATAATAGTCGATAATCATTTCAGGAGCCATCAAAATGTAAATTCAAAGCAATACCATAAGACGTAATAGTACATCGTATGGTGTCGAAAGAAAGGCCGTAATGGGGGTGGCGATTGGAAATACTACTCCATAATTTTGTTAATATAAAATAGTAACACAACAAGAACATTCAACCAATGGCACCAAAACAGCCACACAAGTCACCGGTGACACAACTCCATTCCCTCCATTGGTTTGAAATTTGCCCAGCTACTCTGGCGAGAGTTTCCAAGCTCAGCCTATTGGAGCTGAAAGAACAACCAATGCGACGAATTGAGAGATGAGTTGCCTTGCTTAACACGTATGCCGTCGCCACTGGAGGGGCAGGGCAGGGGAGGGGTTACCAGTCGGTACTACTACCAAATTGGATTCTCTGAACAGAGGGAATCAATAGCGTGAAGTTGTCTTTTTACGTGGTTCCAATGACAAATTATGCAACTGCGACCATTGTATATAGAATTTTTTTCTTCCAGACCATTTCTATTTTCTACTGTTATGATTGTTTTCTGTTCCTCTTTGAAATTCTAAATTTCTTACCTTCTACATTTTGGTACTTATTTTGACTAGCGTCCTTTCAGCCTACTGATTTCCATTTTTTGGCCAGCCAAGACAACTGTTTATTCAGACTGTGATACAGCCGTGAGAGTCAGCACATGCCAACTCAGTTGCTGGGCACACCTTGGGCAACTACTGTCAGGGTCCACTCTTAGTTCACTCGTATCAATATATATTTATCAACATACATAGTTTAACAATACATAATATTTATCAGGAGTGTCAACTGCATCTTTATATGATGGGTCACACATGTTCATGGCATATTAAATCAATTTGTGGATCATATGCAACCATGTATGATGAATATACATCCTACTTTTATAAGGGTCGAAACAAAAATAATCTATGGCTTTCTTCATTCTACCAGAGGGGTTTTGGAGATCATAAAACTTATGGCTAGTACCAAAGCCTTCCGTTTCTGATTCTCTCTCATATGCATTTCTCTTAGGTATGGTGAAGATTTGGGGTCTTCTTCACTTTCACCTTCTTCTTCACTTACAGGCATCTTGCTCCTCTTTTCTTGTTTTTTTTCTTCTGCAATAATCTGATTCAAGTAATCAATTTTTATTTAAATAAAAAAGCCAGAACTCTCTACAGTGCTCAATTGGTGAGAGCGCGCAGACTGATACATCATGCCCCAAATCTGAGTATCTTGTTCCCCTCCAACTTAAATCTCAATCCACCAGTCTTATGACACTGTTATCAGTAATGTACAACTTGACACATGCAGTGAATATAGCCACTGTTGCTCTTTCAAACAATTTATATCTCTAGGAAATCCTATTTAGCTGTGAGCAATTGTAAGTTCTTGAGGAATACCTAAACATAAAATGCATTTTTTTAATGAGTAAGCCCCATAATAATGATTGTGAAGACCAAAACAGAGACATCAAAATCTGAAAAAATAATCAAACAAAAACTCACATGTATGTAGTGAACACAATTTATCAGTGAAAAAGATTCTAGAGAGCATTGGATGATGGTCAGTGACAGCTGTAAATGACAAACAAGTGAACAATACACTCCCCAGACTCATGCAGAGCTTCAAGGGGTGCAGCCGAACTTAGGTTTCCGAGAAAGGCAGAGAGATAAGGAACTTGCAAAAGATGCACGTCGTTATCCATTACAATATCAGAGTAAAAAAGGTGAGTGGGGTGAACCCATCAAGGGGGTATTTAGCATTTGGGATCTACCTGTATAGGAACTTCAAATGTTAAAGCTACAGATATGTTCTTATTCTACTATTAAGTTCCATTCCTTTCTCTCGCTGATTCCCATATTCTTTCAATTGTTAGGCAGTTCTTGGTAGATTGCTCAACTCAAGGTCAACAAAGTCATAATGAAGATTACCTTGAAGCACTGGAATGTACTTACGCTCAAATTCTTCAGTAGAATAATCTCCAGAAAATTATCAAAAGAATGGACCTGATATTAATATTTTTTCTCTAGAATTTGATGTGGCTCTGTGGCCATGGCAAATTGGCTGAGCTCTTTCATGTACAATAGCCTTTTCTTCGATGGGCCTCCAGTCTGACATCTGACAGTTAGTGCTGCATTGGACCTCCAGGTGGCAGGATAATGCAATGAATGGATATACTTGTGCAAATGATGGAGTTAGTTCTCCTATTCCAAAGTTCTGCAAGTGATATGTATTGAATAGCAGGTAAATTTGCATAAAAACCAAGAATATTAAGAGGCTGATGTGATACTCTGTAAATTAATAACTGTGTAAAATTGAGATGTATTTCGTAAAATAAAGTTTTTACCACTTAAGTTCTCCACAGTTCCCAGCCGAACTTCATTGTCACAAGGTATTGGTGTGAAACTTTGTAAAATCAAGGTTTTACTGTAATTTCCTAGTCAAGTACTTCAAAACAGACACAAGTACATGATGGATGGAATGACTTAAGCTGAACCCCTGACCCCTTAAGCAACAGCATGGATTTTAATCAAAAATTCATGTATTGTTCATTTCCAGGTCGATGTGCAGACTTCAAATGACAGTATTCATATATATCATAATATTTTAGACGGAGGAGCCAGATGCTGCACCGAGAAGAGAACCAAGAAGTACTAGGAGTTTTACTGAATGTGTTACAGTTGCTCAGTTAGCATAACATCATATATTTTACACAGTAGCTTTAAATGAAATTTAAGTTAAATGTATAGTACTTAATATTGCTGTTATCCCTCTCTCTCCCTGATTTTTCTATTTGGAATTGGGCTTTGTAACCACTATTTGTGGTGATTACCATTATTTTCTCCCAGAGTGTACTCGATTACTAACATATTGCTGGCTGATGTTGATATTTTTTGGAGAATACTACTTAAAAGGTTTGATGATAGGTACACCAATGGATTATACTTCATTTATTACATAATGTCAAAAGTTAGTTAACTGGAATGTCAGGAGAAAGATAAAAATATTTTTCATGTTCACACTGGAGGCTAACTATAGGCTGAAGTTTTCTTTAACATTAATCTTGTTTCCTGCAGCAATAGGTTTTCCAGGGTATCAGGCTAATGTATGCTGTGTGATTGAGAAGAATGAATAATTACAAAAAAATCAGTCAGTCTAGTTCAAATACTTGGCCACCCTTAAGCTAGGTATTTTTTTTATTTTTTAAGTTAGGGCTGTAAATATTAAACAGCCTGGGTTTGGTCAGCCTGGGTTTGGGTTGCCAGACTAAACACATAAGGGTGAAATACCATTATGTGAGAAATCTAGTTTAACAGGGGGAGATAGATTTTGAGTATTTGAAGTCAACTACTAATGTTGCTGATCTTTTGACCAAACCCTTGTCTGGTGCATGTACCAAAGAGTTTGCTCATTCCCTGGGTATATTATAGTTCTAAGTGAATGTTTCCTTCTCAGAATAAAAAAAAGTTTTTTTTATCAACTTAAATGTACCTTAAGTTTTCTAGGTTCAAGTTTTGGTATTTGTGTTACATATGTGTTATATAACGTTACGTATGTGTTACATAACGCTACGGTTATTCCCAAGCAACATAGCATTAGAGACCAACCAGCATTCCCACCTTCATAGGAATAGCTGTTTTTAAATGTTTGAGGTAATCATTGTCAGCTACTACAGCATTAATACAACACCTGTTCTGTTTCAAACAATTTACATCGTTGACTAAACGAACGAAAGTTACCTCGAAGGACAGATTCACAAACATACCTTTGACAATTAAACACTCAAGAGTCTTATCTCACTACTGACTTATACCCTTAAATGCATGAAGGAGTAACACAGTTAAAAAAACTTCATAATAGCAAAATTAATACTAGTTATGGCAAAAACAAAATAAATAAATAGTTAATTTGATGAAATCTTCCGATTTGGCAAAGCAAGTAATGAAAAGTAAAAATTATAACATGATCATATGATGTCGACGCATCTGAATTTGAAGTCTGCAGAATCCTCTGACAAGCAAAAGCACCAAAGCCAAACATCTCAACGGCCGAAAGAAAGGCCCTCATGAGCCTCAGGCAAAATGAACATCTCATAGTACTCCCCGCAGGCAAAGAGAACGCCACTGTCCTGATGGAGAAGAGTGATTACAATGGAAAGATCCAAGACCTTCTCTCCAACACCACGTCATAATGTCAACCTGTTCACTTTGCTGTAAATAATATGTTTTCACGAAAAGTGGAGAAAAAGTGTTCAGGAGAATTACTGTTTGGAGCATTTCCAAAAAATTCATGACGCCGAATTCATGAAGGTCACACACCTGTCACCTGTTTTCCACTCATCAATATTTTCATGAACACTTGAAAAAAAATTAATAATAGGTTCCCGAAATTTTTCTACAGTGCTCACAAGCTGAGATGTAAAGCACCACCTAGTGGGAGCAAATGATGGAATGGACTTTTTCAAGTACTCTGGAATATTATATGTTCTCTTACTGGAATGAGACAAAAACGTAGAAATTCCATTTACAGTTGAAAAAAAATTATTACATTCAGGGATTTCCACCATTCCTTGAGACAAGACCAAGTTCAGGACGTGTGCATAACAATGTATAAACAAAGCCATTGGATACTCCTCCAGTGCCTTAGTTCATAACCCTGACAAATGGCCCGACGTTACTGAAGCTCCATCATAAGTCTGAGCATTAATTTTTTCCTGTTTATAAATTTTTACAACATTTTCAACATGTTGAAACAAACCGTTAGCTGTTCGATCATAACTAACATCTGAAAACCCTATAAACCTCTCATTTACAACCCCTTCATCATCATTGATATATCTCAATACAGTTGACAGCTATGACATGCTTCTTACATCAGAAGTCTCATCCAACAAGATGGATACCAAATCAGACTTTTCCATTTCCTTAACATTTTTTTCACGAACAATATTACTGATTACACTAACTCGGCCCCGGTGGCGGCAGGGTAAAGTCCTCGCCTGTTAACCCGAGGGTCGCGGGTTCGAGTCCCGCCTGGGTAGAATATTATCTGCCCAGGACATGGATGTCTGTATCTCGTCCGTTGTTACTGTTGTTCACCCGACATAAAATGGCCTAACATGCTGTAATCGGGGCAGTGAAAATAAATAAATAAAATAAAATATATGTTTGTTTTGTATATCACTGGACATTCCTTTAAATACTGTAGCTGATTCTAAATTCTCATTCAACACGTGATCCCACCTTTTCAAAATATTTAAGGTTTCTATGTAATTTCCTTTGTTCAAAGAGTCATCCTTTTCTTTGCGTCCATGAAACGGAAGTTCTTGTTTTGCTAAGAAGTACGTAACATCTATTAAACATCTCAAAATCTCCAGATTCTTCCTTACCTTTTGATTGCGCAAAGTAGTATTTATTTTTAGAGTGTTGTTCAAACCTTCATCAACTCTTCGTTTCCCGAAATTATAAAGATCCATCACACTATGAAGATGACTTTCTGATTTTTCATCCCCGATGCTCATGCCGTGGAGTGTTTGTTAAAGATTGAGGGTAAAAGCTCTCCTCAATATGAAAAGTGATCCATTTCCACAGGTAAAATTAAAACAGGAAAACATAAAGAAAAAAATTGACAATTGAATCATATTGAATATAGGGTAGGTGCAAATGCAGTGAAGCAGTAAATTATTAATGCGCAAAATTAAGATTCCTCTTTACATATGAAATAAACTTAATAGAGATTTGAGTTTCAGTCCATATAATCAATAATAGTCGATAATCATTTCAGGAGCCATCAAAATGTAAATTCAAAGCAATACCATAAGACGTAATAGTACATCGTATGGTGTCGAAAGAAAGGCCGTAATGGGGGTGGCGATTGGAAATACTACTCCATAATTTTGTTAATATAAAATAGTAACACAACAAGAACATTCAACCAATGGCACCAAAACAGCCACACAAGTCACCGGTGACACAACTCCATTCCCTCCATTGGTTTGAAATTTGCCCAGCTACTCTGGCGAGAGTTTCCAAGCTCAGCCTATTGGAGCTGAAAGAACAACCAATGCGACGAATTGAGAGATGAGTTGCCTTGCTTAACACGTATGCCGTCGCCACTGGAGGGGCAGGGCAGGGGAGGGGTTACCAGTCGGTACTACTACCAAATTGGATTCTCTGAACAGAGGGAATCAATAGCGTGAAGTTGTCTTTTTACGTGGTTCCAATGACAAATTATGCAACTGCGACCATTGTATATAGAATTTTTTTCTTCCAGACCATTTCTATTTTCTACTGTTATGATTGTTTTCTGTTCCTCTTTGAAATTCTAAATTTCTTACCTTCTACATTTTGGTACTTATTTTGACTAGCGTCCTTTCAGCCTACTGATTTCCATTTTTTGGCCAGCCAAGACAACTGTTTATTCAGACTGTGATACAGCCGTGAGAGTCAGCACATGCCAACTCAGTTGCTGGGCACACCTTGGGCAACTACTGTCAGGGTCCACTCTTAGTTCACTCGTATCAATATATATTTATCAACATACATAGTTTAACAATACATAATATTTATCAGGAGTGTCAACTGCATCTTTATATGATGGGTCACACATGTTCATGGCATATTAAATCAATTTGTGGATCATATGCAACCATGTATGATGAATATACATCCTACTTTTATAAGGGTCGAAACAAAAATAATCTATGGCTTTCTTCATTCTACCAGAGGGGTTTTGGAGATCATAAAACTTATGGCTAGTACCAAAGCCTTCCGTTTCTGATTCTCTCTCATATGCATTTCTCTTAGGTATGGTGAAGATTTGGGGTCTTCTTCACTTTCACCTTCTTCTTCACTTACAGGCATCTTGCTCCTCTTTTCTTGTTTTTTTTCTTCTGCAATAATCTGATTCAAGTAATCAATTTTTATTTAAATAAAAAAGCCAGAACTCTCTACAGTGCTCAATTGGTGAGAGCGCGCAGACTGATACATCATGCCCCAAATCTGAGTATCTTGTTCCCCTCCAACTTAAATCTCAATCCACCAGTCTTATGACACTGTTATCAGTAATGTACAACTTGACACATGCAGTGAATATAGCCACTGTTGCTCTTTCAAACAATTTATATCTCTAGGAAATCCTATTTAGCTGTGAGCAATTGTAAGTTCTTGAGGAATACCTAAACATAAAATGCATTTTTTTAATGAGTAAGCCCCATAATAATGATTGTGAAGACCAAAACAGAGACATCAAAATCTGAAAAAATAATCAAACAAAAACTCACATGTATGTAGTGAACACAATTTATCAGTGAAAAAGATTCTAGAGAGCATTGGATGATGGTCAGTGACAGCTGTAAATGACAAACAAGTGAACAATACACTCCCCAGACTCATGCAGAGCTTCAAGGGGTGCAGCCGAACTTAGGTTTCCGAGAAAGGCAGAGAGATAAGGAACTTGCAAAAGATGCACGTCGTTATCCATTACAATATCAGAGTAAAAAAGGTGAGTGGGGTGAACCCATCAAGGGGGTATTTAGCATTTGGGATCTACCTGTATAGGAACTTCAAATGTTAAAGCTACAGATATGTTCTTATTCTACTATTAAGTTCCATTCCTTTCTCTCGCTGATTCCCATATTCTTTCAATTGTTAGGCAGTTCTTGGTAGATTGCTCAACTCAAGGTCAACAAAGTCATAATGAAGATTACCTTGAAGCACTGGAATGTACTTACGCTCAAATTCTTCAGTAGAATAATCTCCAGAAAATTATCAAAAGAATGGACCTGATATTAATATTTTTTCTCTAGAATTTGATGTGGCTCTGTGGCCATGGCAAATTGGCTGAGCTCTTTCATGTACAATAGCCTTTTCTTCGATGGGCCTCCAGTCTGACATCTGACAGTTAGTGCTGCATTGGACCTCCAGGTGGCAGGATAATGCAATGAATGGATATACTTGTGCAAATGATGGAGTTAGTTCTCCTATTCCAAAGTTCTGCAAGTGATATGTATTGAATAGCAGGTAAATTTGCATAAAAACCAAGAATATTAAGAGGCTGATGTGATACTCTGTAAATTAATAACTGTGTAAAATTGAGATGTATTTCGTAAAATAAAGTTTTTACCACTTAAGTTCTCCACAGTTCCCAGCCGAACTTCATTGTCACAAGGTATTGGTGTGAAACTTTGTAAAATCAAGGTTTTACTGTAATTTCCTAGTCAAGTACTTCAAAACAGACACAAGTACATGATGGATGGAATGACTTAAGCTGAACCCCTGACCCCTTAAGCAACAGCATGGATTTTAATCAAAAATTCATGTATTGTTCATTTCCAGGTCGATGTGCAGACTTCAAATGACAGTATTCATATATATCATAATATTTTAGACGGAGGAGCCAGATGCTGCACCGAGAAGAGAACCAAGAAGTACTAGGAGTTTTACTGAATGTGTTACAGTTGCTCAGTTAGCATAACATCATATATTTTACACAGTAGCTTTAAATGAAATTTAAGTTAAATGTATAGTACTTAATATTGCTGTTATCCCTCTCTCTCCCTGATTTTTCTATTTGGAATTGGGCTTTGTAACCACTATTTGTGGTGATTACCATTATTTTCTCCCAGAGTGTACTCGATTACTAACATATTGCTGGCTGATGTTGATATTTTTTGGAGAATACTACTTAAAAGGTTTGATGATAGGTACACCAATGGATTATACTTCATTTATTACATAATGTCAAAAGTTAGTTAACTGGAATGTCAGGAGAAAGATAAAAATATTTTTCATGTTCACACTGGAGGCTAACTATAGGCTGAAGTTTTCTTTAACATTAATCTTGTTTCCTGCAGCAATAGGTTTTCCAGGGTATCAGGCTAATGTATGCTGTGTGATTGAGAAGAATGAATAATTACAAAAAAATCAGTCAGTCTAGTTCAAATACTTGGCCACCCTTAAGCTAGGTATTTTTTTTATTTTTTAAGTTAGGGCTGTAAATATTAAACAGCCTGGGTTTGGTTCATATTTATTTACTTCATCAAGCACAGGGTATTAACACATTACTCGATGTTACAATTACAATGAGCAACACCTAAGTTCCAATATCAAATATATTAAAAAATAAAGGTTGCAAAATGTCAAAGTCAGCTAATATCAATAACTAACAATGGAGTACTGCCATTGACCATTCAATAGATTTAATACCACCAGCACTGTATTCGTATGCAGTTGGTTCTGAATCTCTTCATACACCCTCAGTAGTAGACACTGTGCGCCTTATTATCCGACTCATTCACAGCTCATCAGTGGGTGGTAACCAATGCTGATTAGTGACAATGTGATACAATGTGATGTGGAAGAAACTACAGATAATGACCTGAGCAGGATTTTTTCAAATGGACTGAGTCTTTTGCTCATTTTACCTATGATTGAGTGGTAAAGAAAGGGTGATTGGAAGCACGGTCGGGCCAGCTACTATCTTAATTGTGTAGACGTTAAAAACAAATGCCTCTTTAAAACGCTCATAACAGTTACACATCCTGATTAGCCGCAGATTAAGAAAGCTAGAGTCTCATAGAAAATGCAAAACTTGCTTCATATTCGTCTTCTAAACTGGGCGAAAATTTTGCAAAGAAAATGATTGCTAACTAAAAATCATTTTTATAGGGAACTAAGAGGTGATAATTATTTCACGAACGTTTGTGGTATTTAGCTTAAGATATAAAGAAATTTCGGTTGCTTTCACTAATGACAACAAAAAAATTGTTTTAAAACATTTCCAATGACCAGAAAAGTCAGGGGGAGGAGGAGAAATATTTTTTGCGATTTATTGATAAGTTTCGAAAATACAAAGTGCCAATTTCAGTCCCGCCAACTTCGTATTATTGAGTTGCTACTGTATAACTTATGCAGGTATACAAAGAGTCACTTTCCAAAGACGAAAATTGTGGTAAACACACAGTATCTTACATAGGCGTGATATTGAGCATACCTATGTTCATAAAGTAAATGAAAACATTCAATGGGCTTGTTGTACTTTGAAGGCTATTTTCTGTAATGTAAACAAACATCTTAATGATCACTGTTTAGCTCATGATGGCTTACATCTGAACCAACAAGGGTCGTATCTATTTAGCAAAGTGATCGGGTCGGTGGCAGATATTTGTGTAAATAAAGGAAACGGAAACCAGAACATGCATGTGCAATATAAGTTCAATCTATCGATCAAATATAAATAGCAACACAGGCCTAACATCAAATAACCAAACTAGACCCTCAGTAAAGCTTCTACATCAAAACTCGAAGGGCTATTCTTGAGACCAATTGTGAAATTATTTGGACCCAAATTCGCGTCAACTCCTGCCCAAACAGTGACCATTTTACTAAACTTTTTATTGGCTGTTTCTACCGCCCACCTAACTGTGATTAATCGTATCTGCAGGCCTGTTTCGATTCTGTTCTCCGTGCACGTGCTTATGGTGTAGTTTTACTTTTGGGTGATTTTAATTTGTCCATCGATTGGACTTCTTCCGTATCTGGATCTCCTACAAACCGTTGTGACGATTTTTTCCTTGACCACTTTGACGGTCTCGGCCTCCATCAGTGTAATTCTTTCCCCATGAGAGATACGGCAACACTGGATTTCAGTTTCCTCCAAACAAGTGCATTCCTTAGCAGCAGGCAGAAACATTTTCTAAACTGACCACGAATCCCTTGAGTGTTCTCTAACATTCCCCTTCCCTCGACAACGCCAAAATTCCGTGCCTCTTACCCTCCTGGAGCTTGGGTCACCCAAAGACACACTCCAACTCTTTTACGACCTTCTCCATGCTGCCATCGCGGACCTCGTCCCTTCTCGTCGCCTGTCAAAGAGTAAGCCCCTGTGGCTCACATCAGAGGTATCTTGGGCCTTGAAAAACAAGCTTGCTGCCTGGAAACTTTAGAAATCCCACCCCAACTCTTGCACCCGCTAGTCCTTTGTTGTTCTTCGCTGCCACGCGCGACACTTTCTTTATCGTGACTACACGGACTTTGTGAAAAGAATTACTGGGGACATTAAGGTAAAATTCGAAGAGATTCTGGTCGCTGATCAATTCCAAGCAAAAAATGCCTCGTATCCTACTCACTTTCTCCGCCGGTGGGGTGTCATATGAAGGAGACACCAGGGCCTCGGCCTTCAATAACAATTTCTCGTCCAATTTCCCCCCTTTCCTCTCCTAATATCAACCTCCCCCTGTTCACCCGGTTTCCACGCATTCTCTTGCATCTATCTCCACCTCCCCTCAGGAAATTCTCAACTATTTGTCCCATCTACCCTCTAGCAAAGCTACTGGCTCTGATGATATTTCCTCAATGTTCCTTCGTCTAACGTACTTTATATCCCCATCTCCATCTTATTCAACAGATTTTTCCAATCTGGAACTTCTCCGTCGCACTGGAAAAACTCCAATGTAAACCTATTTTGAAATCTGGACCGAAAGATCTCATTGAAAACTATCACCCTATCTCCATCTTACCAGTTTTGTCAATTATTTTTGAGTGTATTCTCCATGATCGCATTCTTCACTTTACCCTTCCTTACATCTCACCTCTTCAGCATGGTTTCCTTCCTGGCGGCTCCTGTCTTACAAATCCATCTACTCTGCACCATCATATCATTTCTGCCTTCGAAAATCGGTCGCAACTCGACGTTTGTTATCTTGACATTTGTAAGGCTTTTGACTCCGTCAACCACACCCTTCTTCTGCACAAACTTCAATCTCGACATAGCATTCATTGTACCGTCTTCTCAGTTATTTCACATTTTTTACGTGACCGTCACCAGTGTGTGATAATCAATGGTTACTCCTCTGCATTCATCCCTGTCTCTTCCGGTGTCCCCCAGGGCAGCGTTCTCGACCCTCTTCTCTTTGCACTCTACGTGGATGATCTAGTTGATGACATTTTACCCTTGGGCTGTAACATTCTCTTATATGCTGATGACTGCAAAGTGTTTAAAAATGTGGACAGTAAGGCTGACTCACTTCAGTTACAGTCCGCTCTTAATGCAACTGATAGCTGGTGCACAAAATGGTTACTACGTGTTAATCCAGGTAAATCCGCTATTATGTCCTTCACATTAAAACGCAAAACTATCTCCTCTACTTACCAACTTTCCAAACTCCCTGTACCTTCTGTCACTTCCTTCAATGATTTAGGGGTCACCTTTGACCAAAAGCTCCTTTTTAGTGAGCATATTTCTTCAATTTCTAAAAAAGCTATGTCCATAGTGGGGATTCTATACAGACTTAATGAAATTACCAACCTTTTTGCCCTTAAATCTGTGTTTCTTGGTTGTGTACTGCCCATCCTTGAGTACTGTTCTCCCATCTGGTAAACTGCGTCCCCCACTACACTTAAAATACTCAACCGCCCCCTTAACTTCTTTTTAGCCATAGTCCGGCATCACAAGCCCTCCCTTAGACACAGCTCTCTAGTTGAAATTCTTTTGTCTCTAGGTCCCTCACATCTCCCACATCGCCAGATAATTTCTGACCTAAAATTTCTTCACTCTATCATGAACGGGTCCCTCCGTCCTGATCATCTTCTCTCCTGTTTTTCACTCCGCATCCCTGCCTGCACCACTCGCGATGTTAGTCTGTTTCACACACCCAAATTCCGTCTCTCCACCTCCCAACGTTCCATTTTCTACCGCCTACCTTCATTTTTAATTACCCTTGCAATCAATCACCCTACCCTTGACCTTTTCTCCTCACGCAACTTCTTTTCTTCCCAACTTAAATGCATTGTGTCCTCCTCTTCTTCCTTCCTGCCACAAAATTGATTTTTTTTCTTTTTCTTTCTGTTGATTATTGTTCTTATTGTTATTACTATATATTTTTGTTTTATTTCTTAACTTATTTTTTGTTTATTTAAACCCATTGTAAAGGCCCTAGTTGCTGTTTTTGGTGTTTTAATAAATAAAAAAATAAAATATTCAATATTTGGCAAGCATATACATGTACATAATATGTAACTCTCTATGCATGCTACAAAAATATTTCTCTGACTAGAAATATAGATGTCCATAAGTACAACACCAGAGGTATACTTGATATTTTTAATAATCATTATAGAATATCACAGCTTCAAAAAACTCCTGAATTCTCTAGGAAAATATTATTTAATAAACTTCCTTTGGAAGTAAAAGAAATGTGTAACCAGAAAAAAGATTTCAAAAATATTTTAAAAGATTCCTAAGTAAAAAATCCATTTTACTGCATTCAAGAATTTCTATTCTGATACAGATTGTTTGTTAACTATTTTGTAATTTATTTTTTAATTAATGTTGTAATTTACTTTTTAATCGGTACTTTGAAGAGACCCATGCAAATGTAATATTTGTTTTTATGGTAAATAAACTATATATGCTTATCTATCTATATATGCTTAGCAGATGATCAGGTAGTTATTGCACAGGACAATGATGACCTAAATTACATAACACGGAAAATTACCAAGGAATACAAAATATGGGGTCTAAAAATGAATACAGGCAAGACAGAATGTGTGTGTATGGGAGGCCAACAGATAAACCCTAGCCTTGGATATAGAGAATACATAAAATGATAATATGAAACAAATATCTGGGAATGAAAGTTTCACCAGAAGGAACAATGGACGCCACGATTAAAGACAGAAACAATGCAGGAAGAAAATAAATATCCATATTAAAGAGTTCTCTGGGACCAGAAATCTTGAAAGAAAATAAATGTAATAATATCACCACTGCAAAAATTATCCCAACATACAGCTCTGACATATGGGCGATTATAAAGTGTACTGAAACAATGCTGAATCCTACAGAAATGTATCATTGGAGACGTGCAGTAGGAAAGTCAAGAATAGAGAGAATAACCTATGATAGAATAAGAGATATTATAGGAATAACAAGCACATTAACAGATGAGATTAGGAAAAAACAGCAAGAATGATATGGCCAAGTACAGTGGATTGACAAGGATAGGGTCTCAAAACAGACCCTACACTAGGAACCACACAGAAGGCGAAAACTGGGCAGGCCAAGTAGAAGCTGGATAGATGGCATAATGAAAGAGCTTGAGGAAATGGATTTGGAGGAAGATCTGCAGAAGGACAAAGATTGGAGGAGACTGGCAAACTGAAGACGCCGAAGAGCCCAGTAAACTGATTATCATATGTATATTTACACCTAATTGGTAGAAAAAATTTCACTACATAATTGCACTGCAGGTTGCAGAAGGACTTTTCCACACTTAACACTCTGTAACATAATCATCAACAAGGAAAAGTAATGAGATGAAGGTAAAAAATTAGCTAATTCTGAGGATAATTATTGCATACATGCATAAAGTTATAATTAATTATTGATAAGTACCTCAGTTTTTCCGATGAGTTGGAAAATAAATGATGCAGTTATTGCTATATTACAGAGGTGCTATGTGGCTGTTCAAACATCACCATAAAATGATATTAATAATATAATTAAAACTTCATAGGATTACTTCATAGGAACATTTTGACATGACTAGTATTAGTGCATTATTACCTATTTTTCTCAGTTATTTGGCATTACTAGCCATGGAAATTCAGAGCAATTCTCTCTCTTCATGCTCAAAAATGGCCCACACCCAAGCACTTTTGACAGCCAATATTTTGCCAGACATGAGGGTTTATCTTCGGATATACATGGTAATTAATCACTCGCAAGATAGTGACTGATTTTGTAAAATGCTAATTTATGCCATTGAATAATTAATATTTCATGCTGATGGTTTAGGTACATACTGTAAATTAAACAATATAAAATATTTGTTAAAAACTGAAACAAGGCCAAAATGGAAAACTTATTCCAAAATTGTGAGTAATCGCATGCAATTTTGGCCCAAAAACCATTTATTGAACAAATAATTAGCAAACTCCACTATATTGAAAAAGAGAAAAAATTTAAACATCATATCACACACAATTTGAAATGAAGTGATCTCACTACATCGAATCTTTCATTGTGTCAACATTTTTTTACACAGAAAAGCCTCAACTGCCAAACCCATTTCACTCTATCACATTTCACTATAAAGAAACATCAGTCCTGTTCATTACTAATAATTTAATGAACTTATTTTGGAGGCTTTTGTACATGAATAATACAGCAAAATACAATGTGCACATCTATTTTATTCCCAACGTAAAATCAATCTCCAACTTGAACTTAAATTGTCCAAAGATAGAAAATAACCAGTAAAGTGGCAAATAACAGAATCCTCATTTTCTCCATATCAACCACGGCTCACACAAATTTATGGTCCAAAAAAGGACAAAGCAAATTAAATAAAGTCTTCGAAACCTACCTTATGTTTCTTCATTAGCTGATCAATCGCAGATAAAGAGTCAAATGTGAAGAATTTAAGCATTCTTTCTACATCTGCATCAGGTGTTCTCACTAAGTATTGGTACAATTCAAATGGAGATGTTTTGTATTTACTGAGCCAAATTGCATTTCCTGCTGTTTTTCCAAATTTATTTCCAGATTCAGTGGTGACTATGGGCACAGTAAGACCTGAAAGAGTAGGAATTAAATAAATAGCAACCAACACCACAAGCTAAAATTAACATTTAGAAATGGTCTATTAGATACAACACTGCCACAAAGACACAGAGGGTATGGAATGAAAGAACCTAGACTGGCACAGCATCTTTTGATCTGACAGGTTCAGCTATTCCTTTCAAAATGCAAAGATATACAAATGCCAGTGAGTTCAATTTTCACTGTGCACAAAATGTACTAACCTAAATTAAGGCATTACATTTCTATTTTAGGTCTTCACTTGTAGACGCTACTAGGATATGAGGAGAAACATTGTTCTGATAAGCAATGTGACTGCTTCTAGAAAGAAGTAGCCATGTTCCATTTTCTTAAGTTATTGCCACTAAGTCCTAGGTCTTCTTCAAGAAATCACAATAGAAATGGAGATAACTACTGATAATCACAAAATCTGTCAGCATATTAGGCTCAGGAGTAAGGGGAAATCATGACAATTGAGTTAGGCATTTGTAAAAAGAATAAGTCAATGAAAATTATTCACTTGTTGCCAGCGGTAATTTGACAAGAGTACTAATGTAAAGACAGCAAGTAAGATTCTCCATCCAAATATTAAATTAATGAAGGAAAAATTAAATTGCTTGGAAGTTAAGGATCAAAACACAGATACTGGTGGGGAATTTTGGGGCAGCAATAAACAAAGAGGAATTCCACTAGTGAAGATTGCTCCTGCCTAACAGGCCCATTGAAGAGGAATGGGTAGTAGGGTGGGCCGAAAAAAACGTAAGTGTCCCAATCGAATTGTAATAGCACGGAAAAGTTGCTACTTGTCACCCTGATCACAAAGAAAAAAATTTTGAAATCGGATCATACCTTCCGGTCGCACATCTCGTTTGAAGTTTCAAAAAATCGTAAATAATATGACTTTTTTGGGATTTAAAAAAATGAGTTACTGTGATTGGGTTGCGTTCAAAATCTGTATGTGACCTCTTTAAAAGATCCTTTGTCAAAAAATATACATATAATTCCCCTTCCCCCTTCTTTTAGGAGGAGGGAGAGTCGCTCATCGCGTTCAAATTATCGAAAAACCTTAAAAAAACATGATTTTTTTCTAAATTTCCTCAGTGATCTGATTACGTTCAAAATCGGTATGTGGCCTCTTCTTAAGGTCTTTTGTCATTTAATAATGGTATATTTCCCATTCCTACCCTTCTTTTATGGGGGAGGTGAGGGGCATGTACAAAAAAAATGAGTTGATATAGAGAATGTTTCAGTGAGGCTAGGCCCTTGCCCCAGTATTTTATTAACTTACTGAATTAGATCTTTCTGTGCAGGGTCCCAAGAGTTTGCAGCATATTCAATATGAGGCCTAACCAGAGAAAAGTAGCATCTATCTTTCACCTTTTCATTCGAGAAATATTTGCTAGATAAATTCCAGTTTCTTTAATCGGCATCACAAATTAATCCCCTACATTATCAACCCTCCCCCCCACAATAAAACTCCCTCATTAGGTCAGAAGTAAAATTGATTCCCAGGTATTTGACTTCATCAGACCCCTTTATAATCACCCCTCCCATTTTAGAGACATTGCCTAAGTGTGAATTCTTTCTTAAGAAGTGTACTGTGGAGCAATTACTGAGGTTAATTTTGAGCCCCCACTCCAGACACCACACATTATCGTAGTTGAGACCCAGTGAGAAAGATTCAAAGTTAGCATTTGGGGCAATTTCTAAGTAGATGACTGCACAGTCTGCAAACAATATAACTTTGTTACTTTAGAGTAAATGAGGAACAAGAGGGGACCAATCATGCAGCCCTGAGGGATGCTGGATGTCACTCTTGAATATATTGGGACTAATCCTGTCGATAACTACTTTTTGTAAGTGGACAGCTGGAAAATGATATCCAATTCACTAATTTTTAGGTTTCCCCACATGATTTTAAATTGAATACCGATTAGTTTTTTGTAAGGTACCTAATCAAATATTTCCATTAAATCAAGGAATAATGTGTCACTTGCTATTTAGCTTCATCAGATTTTAGAATATCATTAAGGAGAAGTACCATGGGATTATTAAGTTTTCCAACAAATGGAGCGGTGCCACAATTACTCTTGGAGGAAATTTGACTTCCTCTCTTGTGGCATATTATTCCAAGACCTTGCCAACGACGAGGGAAATTCAAACACAGTAATGTGGTAGGCTCATAGTCTAAGTTCGTGACGGCTCCCGGCTTGACCCGATCGCTTTTCGTGCAGTGCATCTTGGGGGCAGGGGCGCACTTCTTAGACTGGGAATTAGGGGCATTCCACTTCAATGGATCAAATCATACCTTCCCAACAGATCTCAGATAGTAACTTTTACTATAAATGGTGTAAAGCATTCCTCTACCACTCTAAATTCTAAAGTGGGTGTTCCCCAAGGATCTACTTTAGGTCCACTTCTATTTTTGTTGTTGTATATAACTTACCTCTTTATTTATCTGTAAATGATAATATTAAGCCAGTTTTATATGCTGATGATACAACAGTAATAGTTTCAGCTAAATCCCACCAATCCTTAATTGACCAAGCTCAGTCAGTAACTGATAAAATTAGTAAATGGACTCGGGACAATTTCCTGACATTTAACCCCAATAAAAGTAATTTAATACACTTTGTATCAAGTGGACAACCAACTGAAAGCATGCTCATTAGAATGGAGTGTAAATCAATAGTACAAGTTGATACTTACAAATTTCTAGGAGTATTTCTTAACTATAAAATGTCCTGGACTGAGCATATTAATTACCTTAGCAGCAAACTTAGTTCAAGCTGCTACATTTTGAGACAGCTCAATTCAACTGAGGAAAAAGGAACTCTGATAAGCCTGTACTATAGTGATTTCTATTCCCATGTATTATACAGCATAATTTTTTGGGGATCTACCTATTTGGCTATGAAAATATTTCGTCTCCAGAAACGTGCAATGAGAATCAGAGCTCCGAAAGGTATTAGATCTCCCTGCAAACTCATCTATTAGGAATTGAACATTCTCCCAATACCATGTATATGTATTTTCCAAACCACTTTGTATGTTAAAAGAATTGCTCAAATTTTAATGTGAACTGTTTATCATAATTACCATACAAAGGCAAGAGGTGACATTCATCACTAACACTAACATTCATCACATCACTTTGTGCGCACAAAAATTGCTAAGATGGAGCCTAATGAAATGGGGATCAAAATGTATAATAATCTGCCTAAGTGCATAAAAAATGTAAGCAATATTAGCCCCTTCAAGTTGAAATTGAAAAGACACTTGCTAAACTAAATGTATTATTCCATTGAAGAATATCTCATAGATCCCAGAGACAGCTCTGTATGTGAATAATTCTACTTGTATTTGTTAGCGCTTTTAAATAGATATTTTTGTGTATGTACATGATTTGACGTACCTTATATCTTGTCTATTTTTTAATGTATAAGATCCTTGGGCAAATAAACATTATTATTATTATCATTAGATGGGCATGCAAATAAACATATATGAAACGTCCTATTTAACTCTCTTATTTTCTCACAGTGCTTGCTCTCTTTCCCTTATTCTTTATTTCTCGTGAATTTTCCTCAAGCCTTGTCTCCACCTTTCGAGAGAGCTCAAGGTGATATTTCAAATGCATACAAGGTCATCTAATGTGCTCACGTCCTCATGTCCAGCGGGAAAATGCTCAGGGCACGCAGATGGCCGTCCCCAATTGGAACTATGAGCCTACCGCCTGTGTTTGTAATTCGCTTGTCGCGACGAGGCCTAAGAATAATATGCCACAAGAGATGAAGCTAAATTTCCACCTAGAGTGATTTGTGGCGCTACTCCACTTGTTGGGACAATTTATAATCCCATAGTACACGCTGGGTAGTCCAAGCTCTACTCTTCCAAAAACTGTGCTGACTTGTGTTGAAGATGTTATGATAGTCTAAAAAGGTTTTGACTATACAAACACTTGTGCTCTAGAGAATCTTGCATGATAGAGATGTTACCAACATGGCTACGTAGTTTCCTCGGTCTTTTTTGTTTCCTTTTTTTAAAAATGTATAGGAATAGCACTGAGAATTTTCCAGTCTTGAGGCAATTTACATTCCAATAATGACTAGGTCAAAGTGATTTATAAAAATAGTGTTAAGTATGGGGTCAACTCCTTCAGCAGGTGTGCTGGTATCTCTTCTGCAGCAGGGGACATATTAGCTAGCAGAACGGTTTTATTATCCCATTACACTGTTTACTTATGTCACCTATTGGTTCACAGTTGAGCGAGGGTAAGGAATTCAAACCCACGCAATTCAGTGAAATACTACTGATGATGATATTAGAGACTAAGGGATGTGAAGACTAACTAGGCTGCTGTAAAAGACAATATCCCTAACTTGGTAGAACATCAAACATTCTTAAATAAAAACCACATTACATTGGACACATATTTCAACTCACCACAGACCATGGTTTCAGCACATGTGCCATTTCAAGGTACTTTGAATATAACATGCTTTTCATTAGAGAATGTTTGACCCATAAATGAATGCTCATTACTTAATGATAATCCAGAACTGGGTAATAAAATTGGATTAGTTGCAAGATATATAAGGAAAAAGTATAACTTGAAGATCAAAAAATCACTTTTGCCCAATGGAAATATTTTGAGCGGCGAGGGAAGGAAGGGATTGCTATTGGGAGGCTGATAAAGTCAAACTCAAACAACATTGCATTTACTCTGATGTTTTTGGAGTAGAAGATTAAGGATCCTTAAGGACATGCAGCAAAAGATGAAAGTAGATGACCAATGATCAAAAGTAAAAAGTAATCAGAGCATATAATTCCTTTTTAGACAGTGGGTGAAACAGCCATCTTTAGGATGAACTCTGTTGATGATGGGTATTTGGTAATCATTAACCTATATTGATTTCAACATTGGTAATTTAGACAGGGTAGTTAGGTGATCAGAGCCTGTGTTGAAAACCAGGTCTAGGTCATATACCTGGTCTGATTCAACTTGTCCCCCTTAGAATACCAACATTTCACTTAACCCATGCACATTATGTATTAGTCAATTTTGCATTTTCTCCATACCTTCTTTCTGCTGAAGGGATACTATAGCCCAATAAAAATATAAATATCTTCATCAATAGGTAGACTTTTAGGAAGGTGACCAACAACTGAGACAATTTCCACCATTAAGGAATGGTACTCTGGTTGGTGAGGTTTAGCTTTTATGGAGAATGTAGGGAGGATGGACTGAAACCTGGCATCAGCATTGACCTACTTGAAATGCTGTATACGAAGAGGTCCTCATTTTTCAAATGCCATCCAACAAACATTACTCCATAGGAAGGGCTCTTTACTAGCAATCAACTAAGGATAGGTATTCTGCCCACACGACAGAACCTAGACCCAACAATTTAATTCTCCCAAGAATTATGGGATTAGTAATACCTTAAATATTTACCATACACTTTAGCATCTACTATTCTTCCTATCAAATCATGTCCAGCAACAATATTTCCCATTTGATCATTACCGCCAATCTGTAAGAACCATGAAACAATTAGGAATTGGTTGAAGCCATTACATGGCAGTAATACAATCATCATGAACATGACACCTAAAAACTTGGTTTTTTATTACAATAAATACTTCAGGAATAGAAATAATTACCTGAAACCTACAATTGTAATTTTTTAATAGATGAAGCCAATCATATGCTTGGAATGTCTGATAAGCTAATTCCGAAAAACTCAAGCCAACATCTGAGGCTAACCGAGACTGAACCATACTTTTAGAAAGCATAGGTCCCACTCTGAAGTGGCATCCAATTTGACCCACAAAGTCAACAACGCTCATGCCTCTGTACCACTTATCATTGTCAACAATACTGAAATGGAAATACACCATATATGATAAAGCCTTTCACGAACTACTAAATTATTTGACCATGGTTATCAAGTAAAATTCACCTATTTAATACTCACATTATCTCTGGCAACTTATCTTTTTGACCTTGTTGCTGCCAGAAGTATTTTTCGTGGTTTTCGAATAAAGAGCGAATGCACTTGCCAATTGAAGCCTTATTTCTTTCCACCGTTTCAACTTCCAATTTTGGCCTCTCTGACGACCTACCACTTGGGTCTCCAATTTGAGCTGTTGCACCCCCAACCTGACGATGAAATAGGAAGGGAATCTAAGGGCTTATTAGATCAAATACTGTGCAGTAAACGGCGCATCATGTGAGCAGGAAAGCATAGTTAGAAGTAATTTAAAATACACATAGAGACTGTTCGGGCAGGTCCAAATTCCTTCTAAATATTAACACATTTTATGGACCTCAATAGATGTAGCCTATGTAGAAAACACAACTGACAGGTATTAGGAATATCCGTGGTTCGTATACCTCAACAGCCGAAGTTACAGCGGAACGAATCATTCCCGACAAATATTCACAAAATACAATTCTTTTTTGTTGTCAGTGATTATTTAATCCATCGTTAAAGCAAATATTTTATGGTACTACGTTAACTATCAAATCCCCAAGAAGATGAACGAACAGCAAGGTCGTTATTATTATTAGAGCCTAATCTACATCTTGCTTACATTAAGACCACACAACTATGGACATACCAAAGAAACTACTTGATGACCAGCTCTCTGCCAATGAATGAGGTTGACTAAAACCAATAGGTTACCAACATGAAGGCTGTCAGCGGTTGGGTCAAATCCTGCATACACAACTTGAGGTTGAGAATTCAGAGCATCTAAGATCTCAGAACTTGAAATAAATAACAGAGATGTTATTCCATCGACAATGTTAATTAATTAATAGCGCTAATATATGCTTATCAGCCCTTACGCAGAATTACTGGGAAATAGGTCTTGTAATAATCCTCTCTCCCGTAAAGTTAATATGTTTCTAGAAGTGTAGGATCTCGTCAACAACTTCTGCCAAGTTTTCACTTGAGAAAGACATGCAAATCGCTTTAACACTTTCATTGCGATAGCGCCTTAATTTAAATAGAGGGGCTACTGTCAGACAAATGAACATTTATTTCTCCCGGTTCACGTTGAACTGGACTGTAGGTCAAGAACGTCGTGAACTCCGAAGATTCCAATGCACGGCATCGATGACGAAAGACATGTACCGGTTTGACAAATTTAAAGTCAAAATAATTACTATAAAAATTAAGTTAACAATGATGTCTAAAAATTATTTTCCATGGAACACAAAGTTTGGTTGCGAACTGAAGAGCACATTGCTTCACTACAAGGGAATACCACAATTAACGGTAATTTTCCGGAAGTGTGCCGTTTGTGCCTAACCTACTAGCATTAGTTAACTTTGGAACGTTCGCGTGTGAGGGTCTATGACCTAAACCCCTTGGGAATTTACAGTTTGGAAGGTAATCGTCTTAAAATTTACTATTTTACAAATGAAATAATGGAGATTGGAAATACATTATGTTTCAAGCCAGTGCAATGGTTTAATTTAGTTAAGTAACGATCAGCTTAGCTCCACGCCGTTCACATGGGGGCTGACATTGCGCTTCAATCACAGCTGTTGTATAACTTAACAAAAATGTATTTTTCTGCTTTGGCACTTGTGAATTGGTAACTTATAATGCATGTAATCTCTAACAAATAACCTAAGGATGATTGATAAACAGGTCTTTTCCAAAATATTAGCGTGGAGGGCCTGAAATTAGATAAAGTCTGCAATTGCTTTACCGAAGACAGTGGAACTGCGAAATCGGTAACGCGTATTTCCGTGTTCTAGTAATGCAAAATTTGCGTGATTGAACAAATTTTGGCAAGATTTCGAGTTTAAAATTTCAGAATAAAATTTTATCACCCCTTTCTTCGAAAAAATAGGTATTCGTCAAAAACAGTTATCTAGACAGAAACTTGTACTGCCATTATCTTCCGGTTCAAGAGGGGTACACACGCGGATCTTTCAGGAGATCGAATTGGGAATTCTATTTTGCTATTAATTACTCCCAGACAATATTCAAGCCAAATTAAGATGTCGAATAATGGAGCACCAGATTCGTGGGAACAACAGGCTGACGTTGTGCCTGATCCCGCTGAATCCAATGATCTGTCGGCAAAATTTTCCACGTTGAATGTTAACGCAGCCGAATTTGTGCCTTCGTACTTGCTAAGTGTCCCGACTTTGGATTCCCCTGCATCTGCTGACAATCAGGTTTCTGTCATAAATGGTAAGCTTTGATGAGGGTTTAACAACTAAATATGCCTTCCAGCGTAGAAGTCGCTTAGATGTGGTAGTTAAGCAACTGTCTTGAACGTGTTGATGGTAGGTTGAGTTAATGACACGTATGTCTCAATTGAGTATAGAAGAAAGTAGCTTTTTTTTGTATGCATTGTTGTTTTGGAATGGATGTATTGCTTTTTCTCTGTGAAGCATAATCATTTTATTTTTTGTTGGTGGAGATATTTCCTGTGAAATTCAATATGTGGGCAGTAATTACCTGTGTATTTTAGTGTTCCTCGTGCAATGGTTCATGTATGCCGTGTTTGTGGTAATTTTTCTACCCTAATTTATATAACTGCCCATTGAAAGTCCTAACATATTTATTTATTCCGGCATTTGCTAGAGTTTTTTAAATTTTAATGGTAATGGTTTCATTACTTGAGTGGACATAGAACTCGTATATTGCTAGGAACTTAGTGATTTGGAAATTCAATGTTTTATTGTTTTCATGTCCTTGTTGGGTTTTGCCGTAGTTAATGGAAACCGGCCTCGTAAGTTAAGGTAGCGAAAATCATATGCATTATCTTTAGCGCCTTCATTCTCGACCCCACTCCGGCTCATATTATGATTTCCTTAAGATCCTCTTGATATTGCCTTCATTTCTATGGCAATAATACATATTCCGACAAATTCTCATTCTCTGCCGTTCCTTGCATAGTTGCTAATTTTCCAAGTCTCGCTTCTTTTCTGGGCTATTATCTTGCGCTAAGTATTTTTGCATGCATAATGGTAATTTTGCTTATTACTGGAGCCAACACTAGTATGGCGAGGCTCTTGAATGCAATGAGCGTATTGGTTGGCTTCTAAAAGTTCAGAGGACATGGATGTGTAGACCATTAGAGGCACTTGAATGTTTATGCCAATGACATCTGTCTCAAAGTCTTCCATTATCGCATCGTGAAGTTCTTTAAAATTGCTGTGAATGAGCTTATTGTAGATCTTGATTGGTGTTCATCAAGCTGATGGTTGTTTTTTTATGGGAGAGGTGTATGAACGTTATATATCTTTTTACTTTGTTATGCCATTGTAGAGTTATTGGTTTTCACGACATCAAATTAAAGTTTTGCTTGAACTAGCAGTGATACTCATCTGTAGAATTTTTCCTTAAAATGTTTTATTGTATGTTAAATCTCAGACATGGAATTTGGCTATTATAAATTCATTCATGGTATTTTGTATTGAACTTTAATTACTCAATGGAGATTTTTTGAGGAACATTTTCTTTAGATTATGTTATCTAAGGGGGATTCTTAATTAGCTCTGCATTATGTTTCTAGTCTCAATAATTTATATGTAATCATCACATACTCCATTGTTATAAACTCACTGGTTCTCCTGCAATGTATGAGTAGATCCCCCTCGAAAAATGGATCCTGAGGAGCCTCCAGGGGGAGTAGATGGAGAAGGGGCAGGCGATCCCCCCCCACAGCCACCACCTCCTGCTGATAGTTGGGAAGAGGAGGCTGACGGCGAAGATGGTGGAGTGGAGAGGGGCGATGATGAAGATGCAGATGGGGCAGGGACACCTGATGGAGAGGATGGCGCTTCATTATCTGCAGTACTTGATGCAGCCGATGGTGATGGGGAAGAAGCTGTAGTAAAACCGAAGAAGCGGCCGCCAAAAGCAGAAGAAACCAAGAGCAAGAAGGAGCACGTTAATGTTGTATTTATTGGTCATGTTGGTGAGTGTTTGGCTTTGCTCATGAAAAAATTATTAGTCATGTCATGCCTTTAAGTCTAAATGTTGTTTCCCTCTTACTAATAATGGACTTAAATTTATGATTTGCTCAACATGGGTTTCGTTTGTGATCCACCTGTAAAATCCCCTCTAAAGCTTTTATTGAATCATTCACATTTGGTGATTATGATAAGCTGACATGGTAAGTAAATTTCTTTTCATTTTGTTTTTATTAGGTTATGAGTTGCCATGGATCCATGGTTTTTGTGTGTATGACATTTAAATATTCAAATTTAGTTTAATTTTGATGATGATTTGATCATTAATGATAATTTTTTTACACTACATATGTGCAAAGAGCAGTTCAGGCATTAGTTTTCTGCATGCAACAGGAATTACATTGATACAGACCAACACTACCCAAGAAACATTTCTTAGTTATTCCTATCGGCAAAATTTTTTGTCCAGGTTGATAGTGCTATAATAGACTGATTTGTTTCTTGAAGTCCTTGATGAATGCAGGGGAAATTGGAACTTAGGTGTATTTATTTTTGGTTAAAATTCAAGTTTAAAAACCCGAGGAATTGTAAGAGGTGTAAATATAGCTGGTGTCATCAAATTTAATTGGGGTTATTCGAAAACTTCAGAGGCAAAAATCATTGTTTAGCTCTTACATGTTGCTTGTTACTCATTTCCTGCTTGTTTGGATCAAGCTCATTTGGATAGGCGTGGCCTGCAGTGTATCTTGGTTGGATATTCCTGGTATTTTACTTTCTGCCAGTCAGCTTCTAGAAAGGGAATGAAGATAATTTTGAACCCAAGGCTTTCTCTCTTTGCTTGTGAGTTGGTTTGAATCAGACTTTATGTTCACTATTGCTTATAGGTTGATTGTGAAAGATCTAGTGCTTCCCTGGCAGAGACAAATGTGACGTTTTTTTTCCATACCAGGTTAGATAATTGGCTGCTGTCAATGTTTTGACAAAAAATGATGATGAGAGTGCTGTTCATCAAAATGCTGGGAGAAACCAATTACTTAACCTGGTGTGAAACCCAAGATAACTTCACTACTGGTTGAATGTTTGGTTGGTGAGAAGGAAGAATACATTTCACCTCCCAATCCTCAGCTTAGTTGCACAAATGAGGAAATCATGTAATCATTTGACTAAATAACTTAATTATTTGAGTTAACTATTGATGATTTATTTCTCTGTTGCACTCAGTTATTCATAGATATATTGGACATCCCGTCATTATTACGTAATCTCAAGACATGGTAGCAATTATTTGTTTCTGTGACATAATGACACCTTTCTCTTACTTTTCTGGAATAATATGACTAATTCTACCTCGATGAAAAGCTACTCTTGTTGTGCTTTGCATTGGCCAAGAAACTTGGAAACCAACGATTATCTTAGGAATTTACTTCACAAAATGCTATCTAACCCCTTTAGTATGACCAGTTGCAAGAGTTCCACTACTAGAATAGTTTGCAGGGTTATTTGCTCTGCAAAAATTTGCCAATGCCTTTTCTTAGGAATCATAATGATAACGTTACGAGAGTAACAGAAATGCATATTCACATAGTAGCCAAAGCATACCTTGCCTGCCAGGAGTTCAGGTTCTGACCATCCTGAAAACATGCTTGCTTGCCAATTGTTAATGGAAAAATGGCACATTACTGTAAAGCAACGTGACTTTATAACAAAAACAAGCAGCAATTGAATGAAACAAATAGCTGGAAGAGAGGCCTTGCTTACTTATGCAAACTTCGAGGCCAAAACATAAATAGAAAATAATTAAATGTTTTAAGTAGTGGAATGCCGAATAGAGAATTGGGAATGAAATTTACCTTATACTCAGATTCTTTATCAAGGAATATAAGTAATCAGCCTGAATTTGTGAGGTGGTTCATAGAAAGATAGAAGCTCTCACCAAACGTTTAACACAATAACTTTGCCATTATATCTGTTACCTAATAATTATTGCATTGATTTTGCAGTTGTTGATATGTAAGGACCTGTCATTGCGATGACCTTTTATGTAATGTTGGGATCATGTTATGCGAACAAGTTCTGATAAGCATTTGTGTATGAATTATGCTGCTATGTTTGTGAACTCCTATTAGGTTCTCATGCTACCTGTGCAGTTCACGTTTTATACCAGGATATTTTATTTTTATCATGATAGCAATATTTTTTAATTGAAATTACCATTAAAATCTATTTATTGTCAAATTTGGATGAAGTATTAATCATAATTTTGAGAGCTTGCTGCATCTCATATTTATTTGCCTACTGATTGTACATAAGAGTGTAATGTTAAGTAGCTTGGTCTAATATGAATGCTAAACTTTATAATTACTCAAAAGTACATGTGAATAGATCGGTGAATTCAATACAGGTATACTTTGCAGAAACTACCATGAAATGTTTTTCAAAATGGCCTATGATAAAATTTAGCAAATATGAAAACGTAAATACAAATTCTAAACTCTACACAAAAACTGGCTCTTCTAATAATGTCAAGGAAGTTATAATAATTATTAATGTAAAATTAAGTAATAGCTATTCCATCTTATTTATTCAATGTATACACCCATCTAAGTATGTACACAAACTATTTTGAGCACAATCACTGAAATAGAGCCAGCTATTTGTGGGCATGTGTACATCAATTTGTGCAGGTTTTTGTTTACACAGATGCAATTTTGAAGGAACCATTTTCATACATCTACTTGCTGAAAAAACACCATGCACCACTCATAAATGGCTCATATCATGAAAATATTAGTTTATTGATTGTGAGAACTTGGTAAGTTATGTATAATTTGATAGATGGATCTTAATCACCTCACACCAGCTAAGATGATGACAAAGCAAGTGATTTGCTCAGCACTGTCAGCCCCTGATTTGTTGCAGTTTCTCTGCATTGATGCCATCAATCAACCTAATGGCAGTATTCAACTGGATGCTGAGGCCTTAGATAGCCAAAAACTTAATTTCTACATAGTTAAGCTTTTTAGTATGAATATACTGAGCTCTTAAGGACAAAATTAATTAAAAACCATGGGATATATTTTAATGGGAAAGTAATTATAGGCAATGCTTGAAAATAGAAATAAACATTCAATTGGCACTTTACTTCTCAAACTTTAGTTTTTTCAACATGTTGACGTAGTGAGCTTAGCTATTTCTCACTTGATATTACAATGAAGCTCATCTTCAGATTCTTGGCTCCTAAGTTTTTTGGGGAGTATATTGAGTTGGATAGATAGTTATAATCTATTTGGCTTTATACAAGTGGTCCTTGACTTTTGTACAAAATGCATTCCCGTAACATGTACGAAAGTCAAGCAGTTGGTTCCCATACTAACTTGTTATTGGCTCTGTTCCTTGAGAGCTAAAAATGTGGTGAAAAACTTAATATATTGCATGCGAATTTTATTTCAATTAGCAATATTTAAGTAGTTAGGCTTAAAATTACTCGGATTCATCTTAAGTTCCAAAAAGTTTCTTTTCAGAGTGAAACTTCGACTCAGAATACATGTGCATTTGTTATTTTTACCGAGCTGAAGTTAGCATTTCACTGATAATGTACACTCTTTCACATGAAAGACATGAATCAAGAAGCATACCATGTTTAATTTTTTTGGACAGTTAAACTTAATGTATTTGAAATTATAACAATGTTAGGCAAAAAGTTTTGTAATGTTTTCTTGGTGACAAAAGAAAAATGAAAATAAAAAAACACTTGGTGACTTTTAGCCATGAGGTTTCCATTGAAGGTGTAGAAGCTGGCGTAAATTGCAACACATTAATGCTCTTAGCACAAACAAACTGTGTTGAATCTGCGTAATGGAACTATGTTCTCTGCCCGAATGTATTGTAACCTGTCAGTACTTAGCACTCTGCTGGTGGTAGCAGTCACGGCAAAATTTTGTTCATTGTTAATTTGTTCATACTAGGTGTTTAGCAATATAAGCTATTTTAAACAAAGTGATTGACAACTGCACACTGTACACATTTGATGCATTTTCAGAGTTGTCGAACTTGACAACAATCACGGAAGTCATATTCAATATTCTTTTGTTGCTTAGCGTACATTGACTTTGCTTGTCGGTTTTGAAGTGCGCTATCTAGTGAGAGATGTGACGCTAATGAAGGCAAATGCTCTGTGGCAATGCGAAGATTCTACCTATTCTGTTGTCCATGGAAGACTTGAGTGCGCAGCTGTCTCAGCATGGTGTGCTTGCATCTTGTTTGCCAATCATCACAATCCTAGGCATCATTGTGTGCAGTTCAAAGTCATTGGTCATTGACAAATGTCCAAAAATCTGACTTCAGCATACAAAAGTCTATGGATATGTGTCATTTTGGAACATATGTTAGTGTAAATTGTATGATAGTTGAGTGTATATAAGTCAAGGACTGCCTGTTTACTCCCCTTTAAGCTCTTAAAAAATATATAATATAACCATATGCATATGCAGTAAGAAAGCTGAAATTTTTATCTCGAGGCATACAGGTAAGTATGTGCATTGAAACAATAGCTGGAAAATGTAAAAAGTATTTTTTTAAACAGAGTGATTGACAACTTCACAATAGGCACATTTGATGCATTTACAGAGTTGTATCGAACTTGACAAAAATCACGGAAGTCATTATCCAAATCATCCACATCTCATCATCCAAATTTCATTGTCCTTAATGTTTTTTCTTATGTGCCTCCATTCGAAGGATGTTGTTATGTTGTTAGAAAACGTCATTGTTTACGACGGTCAATGTAAGTTGTGGAACCCATGTAGTGATATGAAAGGTATGAGAATAATGGTAGACTTATTAATATGAAACATCTGGGACTCTAATTCTCTGTTAAGATGTCCCATGGTAGTCTTTTCTTTTGTTCCATCTAATCATGCATGTTCAGTTAATAAATTTGACTCTGTCATTTAAGGAGGAAATGATTTATGTGAGGTCAGTGTTAGTATGCAATCCAAATTGTGCTAATTTTAATGTCATTAAATGATAAAAGCTGAACAATAAAAGTTTATTCTTGTTTTATTAGTCTTACTCTCTCATCATATATAATTTAATTTTTTTTCGATGCTTTCCCCCTCAGTGTATGCAGTGTTCTATTAATATTATTTTAACTATACCATTGTCATTTAATGTGGCTTATAACTATGCACATTACTGCAATCTTCAGTTTTAATTTAAGCAGCCTATGGTATTTCATTCTTGTGAATTTCAAACACTGACTAAGTACATAATATATTTAAAAGTATTCATGCTTACATATTTTTATATTTTCCTGCAGATGCTGGAAAGTCCACCATTGGGGGTCAAATAATGTATCTGACGGGTATGGTTGATAAAAGAACCTTGGAGAAATATGAGAGGGAAGCAAAAGAGAAGAATAGAGAGACATGGTATTTATCATGGGCCTTGGACACCAATTTGGAAGGCAAGTACTTATAAATGTTTCTGGTATTTCATCCTCATTCTTGTTGTCTACAAATTCAAAACTAGACTGCAAGCCACATCTGGGGCATTTGGAGGTGACGTTAGTACATCAAGCTTGAAAAAAGGAAGGAAAACAAATAAGAAGAGGAAAAGATTGGAAATGAAATATATTCCAAGGCATATTCTTAGTGTATCACTGTATTTTTCTTGTAGTGGGAAGATGGAATTTCTGTACTCATGAGTTCAGAAGTTTCTATCTCTTAGCCTACTCAAGGTAATATCCATGATCCACGTAAATCTACCTTCTTTGAGTGAGGACAGGGAACTCTCACATGTCCTTAAGCTCTCAAATTTGTCAAAAAATACCTCCGAGAGTTAAGGCAGAGCATTTTGATAATGACTTTTTAATTTTAATTTAATAATGTTTTTTTGTCATTGCTTATCATTTAAGAGAGAGTTCTGTAGGAGTCAAACAAAAACTGTAGTGTAGGCAGGTGCATTGAACAATAGCTGCATTGCACATGACTCATTTCACAGTACAACACCATTGACATAACTCATCTGTGCTATTCAAAGTACTTGCTGAACCACAAGGGCTGGAGTAATTAAGGCCTTGTGGATCGAGATCTTTTGGCTCCTCCTGTAACAGACAACTATCTGAAGACACAACTTTTAAAAAAAATCCACCCTATGTTCGTCCACATTGCCAACTATTAGCATTACTATGGGAGACACCTATGACTAGCTTGCACTTCATACATGCTCAATTTTAGAGTAGTAATCAATACACAGCTGAAAATATGGTATATTATACTGTTAAAGGTTGTGTGAGCATTTTTCGTAAAATTTGTTTGGTAAATGGATTTGTAATCACCTTAAATTTTTCTGTTGAAGAATATGAAAGATTTCTTGTCTGCATAACCATTGTAGTGCTACTTCTTATCGCTCTTGCAAATGACTGTAGTGTCCACTTGCTTAAAAAGTTTTTACAAATTTGCCAAAAGCTCTCATCACTGTTTCGTTAGCAGCTATTGTTGATGGCAGTGAGAGACTGAAGACCTTTGTTTTAGGAAAATTTTGAAACCCACATTGATTAAAATAACATTAGGACCATGCCTGCAACCCCACCTATGCAGCCACCACAAAGGCATGGATGACATCGAATATTTTTGATGAGATAATGCATGACCTTGATAAAAAGACTGGGGATCAAAACAGAAAAATCATTGTTAATACATCATTGACCTCCCCCCACTAATTACTTCAAATTAAGGAAAGCTAAATTAGTATTTTCCCCTGCTAATTGCAACAGCCAGCTGCAGCCACTAGATTTTTGGCATTTTTTTGGATTTCATTCAAATTAAATGAAATTATGAAACTCTCTCCAGAGTGTCACGAAATAAATCAATGACACCGAAAGCATACAGAATTAGGTGATGTGATCGGTGGATACGTATTCCGATTTCCACCCTACAATTCCTAATTTACAATGTAAGAAAAGGGAAAGATGCATTGAAATAATATTTAATGCAATAAATTCGAATGCAAGTTAATTTCTGGTCATTCAATGCCAATTCACGTAAATTGAATACGCCACTTGCAAAATCAGCTGATGTTACCGATGCCATGACAATTGCAATGATTGGAAAGCATTTCCCCTTTATAGTTCGTAGGGCGTAGAAAAGTAAAATGGACATTGAAAGAACACGATTACGCGAGCGTGCGGGCAGGGAAGCAAGCAAAGTATTCCAATAATTGTTAAAAAAGAATCAAGCATCAGTAACTTACTTGCTTTATTATAATCCTTGGAAAATTAATCTATGTCTAATACAATTGGTTGCCCATTATAAACAAACAGTCAAATAAAAAATAGCTTGTAGCGGATGAAGGTCAACTGCTGAAATGAAAATGAACAACCTAAGCTCAGTAAAGTCACGGAAACTAATGAAGGAATGACAGAAAATGTAGGAATAGCATACGCTGGGAATGTCAAAACAAAGGAATCACACTGTCATGCACTGTTGGAGGCACCGGGAAATACATACGTACACCTAAGGCTGTCTCTCTCGCCAGCAAATGAAGGAATAGTATATGCTGGGAATGTCAAAACAAAGGAATCACCCAGTTACCTACACACAAGGAAATATTTACACACAACGCTGTCTTTCGCGTAATGGCTACCTTGCGGTAAAGGCAACGATCGTCACCCATGTGTACTTACATTAACCTTAAACAAGCTTTTGTTCTTTTCACCGAGAATCTTGTTCCTCATTTAGGTTTTCAAGTACTCAGTAAAGCATCTGACTCAAAAAAACTTCGCAAACCAATTTTGAACCAAATTCTTCTCGTTTAACTGCACATTCACACTCCAAACTGCCTTCACAACAATACAAATCTCGTCGTAAATGAGGCTCAAAAATCGCATGTGTGCCACCTATCGTCAAGTTCTGAAACACTATTAACCTGCGACAGAAATTTTAGCATAAGACGATCGAAAGCGCATCAAGAGTCGCATCCTTATGCAGTGTTCTTGGGTATGATAAATGCACAATATTGTAAAAATAATGAGAACTAGAAAGAAAATGCTTTTAATCACGAAGAAAAATGACTGAAATACCATGGAACACCAGTAATCTGGCATCATTTTGGTCCCAGCAGTGTTGGATTGAAGATATTTGACTGAATGTCGGTTCTTGTCCTGGCTGGTTGATTTTTCACTATCACAAGCTTGGTTTTGTGCATGTTCATTTTATTATTAACAATTAATATGTGGTCAGTGGTGAAATCTATTACCTAAAAAATCTTATTCATTGTTATGAGAACAGCTATCCATATTTAATTTTATTTCTTGTCCATTGAAGAAATTTAACCTGCTGCTACTGAGTTGTATCTTCTTAAGCATCTTATTTCAATTCTAAACATTGTCTTACGTTTATGTGGTGCCTTGATACATATTTGCTTTTATCTTTGATAGAAAGAGAAAAGGGAAAAACAGTTGAAGTTGGAAGGGCCTACTTCGAAACTGAACGCAAACACTTTACCATACTAGATGCTCCTGGTCACAAGAGTTTTGTGCCCAACATGATAGGGGGTGCTGCTCAAGCGGATTTAGCTGTTCTGGTGAGTAAAAATTAATTGACAACTTTTGATTATGAAGTTGTGTGGTTTTTAAAATATTTTTTCAATTTTCTTTATATTATGTTTCAAGGTTATATCTGCTCGTAAGGGAGAATTCGAAACTGGATTTGAAAAAGGAGGACAAACCCGGGAGCATGCTATGTTGGCGAAAACAGCTGGAGTGAGGCATTTAGTTGTTCTAATTAATAAAATGGATGATCCCACAGTTGAGTGGTCGGAAGAGAGGTATTGATAATTTTATTTACTTTCCCCTTTGTATTCCTAGTTGCTTGTGGGATACAGAACACCTATTGCCGGTTTATAAATTAAACTGATATGCTAGGATCGCTGTAAATGTGGAAGAGTAATCTAAAGACCACTCGTTACTTCATTATTTGTTCATTTCTCTTTTAAGGTATAATGAGTGCCGTGAAAAATTAATGCCGTATTTGAGGAAACTGGGCTTCAACCCACAGAAAGACCTTTATTTTATGCCATGTTCTGGTTTAACTGGTCTTGGCTTAAAAGACACTCTGGATGAAGACCTTTGCCCATGGTACAGGTAAGGATTGTTTATCCTGTTGTAAAAGTCATTACAACCAAAGTCCTTATCTTACTATGTTTGCATCAAGGACTTATGAATGTCCGTGAAGTTCATTTCCAGTTTTCCTTATGCACTCATGAATATAATATAGGTTTCTTGTTGCCTTAAATTCAGGTGTGCAAGTTTGTATTGTGTTAAGACTTATCTTTTCGTGTGCATCCTCTTTCCATTCTATGATAATCGTTTAAAGAGTTTACTTCTCCTTTCATTTGCACAGTGTTATTAAATACAGTCAAACTTCTGAAATTTCTTGTTCTTCTAATTGGTGATTGACTCTTTAAAAACATTTAGAATTTCCATGTTGAAGCTGCATGGATACTAGCTGGATACAAAATTTTACCCAAGCACCGTATATTTACAGTTTGTGAAGTACCCAATTAATTTGTATGAAACTTACTCATTCACTGCTTTCAGAAATGACGATTGCTTGAGTCCTCTCAGAGGCTGCAACTGGGGACACATCCTTACCACTGTGTGTACATAAAACCCTTTTATTTTAATACTTTGTGCCTAAATAAAAGGGATTCTCCTAAATCTAAAAGCGGAAGAGCCGAGTAATAACTGCTGTAAAACTACTATGGAGCATTAAGTGTTTCCAAATCAATTTTTCATTCATTTAGGTAGGTTACCTTAACAGGATTTATTGTTACTCAATAGAAAAAATATGGGCCCAAAGGAAGCTGATACAAGAAGAAAGTCAATACACTATGATATACTGTATATTCCTGCGTATAAGACGACTGGGCGTGTAAGACAACTCCCAATTTTTCCAGTTAAAATATAGATTTTGGGCTATACTCACCATATAAGACTACCCCTCTTCAAATGCACACCAAATGAAAATTAAAAATATCATATTGTGGATACTCCATATTCGCGGGTTGTCCTGTGATACACAATATTCGACCGTGTTTTGTCGACTGACCCCCCCCTTCCCTTCCCCAATGACAGACTGATCTAGGCCCTTCCCCTCTTCACGAGTCGTTGTCTGGCCAGCTGGCCTAGCCATGTAATGAGGAGGGCTATGGAGAGCTAGGGAGCAAGTTAGCCACTGACCAGCTGTTGTCATGTAGGATGGTGCCGGTGGGAGAAAAGAGAGCTTGTTTGAGACGAAAAAAGATGGGATAGAGCCAGATTAGCCCTGCAGTGTGCGTAATTATCTGTCTGATGAATCCGGCCTGAAATGTCAATTATTACAATATTAATTCCATCTGCCAAGTTGAGCATCTTTGTATCCTGACAGCATTAAATTTTAAGGATTATTTTGAGACCATCACTCGCATGCTGCCAAACTCACCTGTGAGCAGGATAATATCTGGCATTTCCGCGCCTTGTATCTAAGGGACGCAATACGGGCTTCTGCACCAGGGTTTTTTGAGCTTGTGGGTGAAATGTAATGACTACGACTTCATGGTTTGAACAATGTGAAAAAGAAAGATGATATAGAAGTCATTAGGAAGGTTTTGTGTATTGATTGTGCGAGTGAAAACTTGCCCATATGTGACATACATTGCGCACACTGCCAGGTTAAGCTCAGACGATAGATAGATTTTCTTCTACCGTACTTGTACCATGGAATAATATATCCATGCTTTTATATTATTATTGCTTGAACAGCGCTGCCGTTGCTGCTTTCATACGGTCGCCGCATACGGCGGAGATACAGGTGCGGCCGTTTTTGAGATCCCTCACCCTATACAGCGACCGTAGATTCTGTAGTCTGGTGAGAAAGTTGGAAAACCGGCGCTATGAGACCAGACCAGACATGAGTAGGCTACAACTTAAGGGTGGCTGAACCCAAACAGGCAAATTAGGATACTCAGGGATTCGAAGTTGTCTATAGGCCTAGTTAAATCAGTGAATAAGTAAATGGGATGAAGTAAATTATGCCACTTCAATGTGCACAAAATGAAAAATACATGACAAACATAAAATAATTATTAACTAAAAACAAACCTTGATATGAGATGATAAAATTCTTAACCTAACACATCCTTGTTGTCCATGCAGAATAGTTGCATATTGAAATTTCCATCACTGAGTCTTGATCTATTTGGTGACAGCTTCTCCTTGCTCACACTAAATAGTCTTTCAACAGGAGCACTCGATGTAATACCTGTGTTATTTTTAACAAAGTGAGACTTCAGTGATGGAAATTTCAACAGCAATGAAAGATCTGTTGTCATGCGGGACAAATAGGAAAGTGTCTCCTCCAGGGCTGGAACACCAAATCCTATTGTGAGGGAAGATGGAAAAATAACGCTTCCTCATCACTGCCTGCCTCCGCACTCAAATTTTCAACTGAGGCTTCAACAGCTGCCTTCGTGGAAATTCCTTCGTATTGACTGGCATGCGATCATCATCCATCCCAAACCACAAGTAAAATACAAACAGAACAAAACTAATGCAAGGACCTTCGTTTACTCGTCCACTCTGGCAACATGCACCGCACACAACATCACACCAAACTAGAGTGTTGCAACACCGAAGCAGCATTGCCAACTCTAACGCTAGACAGGATCATGCAATCGCCTTACCGGGGAACACCTATCTTCGTTTTCTTACAGGAAGCGTGTGGGACGATCGACCTCTTACTTCGACGGATAAGATCTGACAGTCTGTGACATAGCAACTGAGGGATGATGAACTCCTCCACACGTCCCTAATTTATCATCATATAGAAGATAATAAAGTAGAACTAGAACAGTACATTCTAATCAATCTGTTTCTGAAAGATTTACGATTGTTTCTCCTGTGAAAACAATGGTTAGAATAAAAATAAACTATAAAGGGACTAAGATCATTCAATTTGTGTATGATCCTACCACTGGATGGCACATCGCACTAGGAACGAGATTATCGTGTTTATGCAATCAAGATCGTACGTTTGGCAACGCTGCACGGAAGGTCATGAGAGCAAGGGCAATTGCTCTGGCAGTTTGCAAGGCAATTGCAGTGGCAACTACTTGACAATTCACGCGATAGTGAGATACGTCCTTGAACGCTTCTCTGTTCAAGCTTGTATAGCAGCCAGCGAAGCTGCCTGAAAATAATAAATAATAAATGTTAACATGGGAGTGATTAATCGTCGGTTTCAAGCAAGTAACGATACCTCTTTCACCACCAGAAGTAAATTAAAAGTTTAAATTACATTTCGTAAAAAGTATTCGTTACAAGTACAAATTACTGTAAAAGTAATTGTTACAAGTAATCCGATTACTTTTACTCGATTGCTTACCAACACTGGATATATTGAACAATGACTTCATAATTTTTTTTTCCTGAGATGATGCATTTCATTAAATAACCCTCCGCATTTCTCACTAGTACCACTGGTAGGAGTCAGCACTAAGAGGTTTAATATTCTACATCCAATAGTCCAAACTTTTATGAACCACTGTCTCATGAGTATTCTGGCCGTCAATGAATTGCTTCACCCCTATTTTGTACATTTTTTGTGTGGAAGAGCTTTCCTAAATAGACCAGTTTCATTCATTTGTCATTAGGGTTGTCCTTAGTTTTCAATGTTTGAATCTCTCTGGTGACATCCCCTATATTTATGCCATTGGGTTAAAAAAATATTTGGGTTATTTGAAGCTCTGTATGAGTCAGCTTGGAGTGTGTATTATTCTCTTGCTTTACATCCAAGGCAATCAATGACTTCCTCTGGTCTCAAGACTCTGTAGAACACCATTACACCTATACATTGTGCTCACTTTATTTATGTGTTTGATTTTTTTCAGATTTTGTTGTCAATGTTTCCACCCTTTCAATCATTTATAAGGGTGAAACATAGCCTGTAGTTTTTTATGTTCCTATCTAGAAAAAGTAACTCCACTGACTTTTAAGGAATTGAAGCTATCATATTGTTATTTTCTTGTGCTCCCCTTGTTATGTGTGGAAATTTTGATATAATTATGAAGTTTCTGACCCAAAGCGTCTACTAGCTTACTAAATAAACTTTTGACTAATTGAATGCATGCATGATGTCCTGTCAAAGAGCAATAAGGTCATAAGATAACTATTACTTTGACCGACTTTAATATGATGTGAGGACTGGAACTGGGCGGGGGTGAAGTCCTCATCTGCTTATCCTGGGGTCCTGTGTTGAAGTCCTGCATTAGTTGGTTTTTCTTCACTGGGAACATTTATGTTTCTGTCAGTTTCTGTTTGTTCATTCCCTGATAAACATGGTGAGAAGCTAAAATTGGCTTATCAGGATCACCAGGGTATACAGACCACTAAAATTGTCAGGAAAGCAAAAAAATCAGTTAAATATCTCTTTATAAATGTGTATGTTCATTTTCTAAATGTAACTTCCCCATCGGCTGTGTGTTAACATAGGAATGTAATGAGATTATTACTATTTCTAGAACACCCAACATTTTGACATGTATTACTTACATTTAAAAATTCCTTCTACTGAGAAAGGATCTTGTTTAGCACCATGAAACACCAATAGTACCTACTGTTGCCCCACCATTCTGGAAGGCTATAATCTGTCATTAAGCACTGAGGCATGCATGGAAAATTCGTTTTCCGGTAGATGTATGGAGTTGTGAAATGAACGGGAACATTTAGTCTTTCTGGGCACACTATTATTATTATCCCAACCAGGGGTTCTACATCCTCAAGGGTAAGATTGAATCATCTCGTTATCATTAAGGTGATTAGTTGTTGATAGAGGTCTGGAATAGTACACTCTTGACAATTATGTTAAGATGTTGACATTTACTTCAAGGTTATAGTATAATGTTTGTGGAATATTGCAAAGCTCATTTTCATTTTAAAATTATGGCTATGTAGGAAAAGATTACAAAATACAGAAATGCTGAAACAAACTAGCTACCATACCTCTTTGTCAAAATTACCATAAGTCATGCATATTACAGCAAAATCAAAAGTGTCTGCATTTTTGTATTTATTGATGTTCATTCATGGTGAAGGTTTGAAAAATGTGAAATTTGCCCTGATTTGTACTGCTAATCTTCAAGAATGGAGCAAAGTAGTAACTAGAAGGGGTTTCGGCACCACTAGTAAATAGAGCAACAAGAGGACTAGATAAAATAGCAAAACTATTTTCTGACACCAGAAAACTAGACATGTGGGCAAGTGTGCATTTAAGAAACATTTAGACCAGTGCTGGCCTCAGCTCTGACTTCGCCGGTGTGCTTAACAACGGCCTTACGCAGTAACACAAAAATATATACAAATGAAATAAATTAAGCTTTATTACTTACTCGACGGAGTGAAACTTGAGAAAATGCATGCAGTGCTAGGAGAGCTCTCATCTCGAACATTTCAACTTGTGTTAACTCTCCGGGTAGAAAATTTACTTTGTACTGGCCCAGTGGTATGGGCATATCTGCCATCCATTACGTAAACTGACCATGCCGACTCGAGTTATGTGGCAATTTTACCGCTCATTATGTAAGCTCACCAATTCCTTTGCATGGTAAAAATTTCGATGCGACTATATGCTCATTTTATCTCCCCATTTATTATTTTTTTCCATAACATTTTATTGGATTTGATTTTGAAGAATTTGAAAGAAACATGTTCCTGAAGTTATGTTTTATTAAATAAAACAATGAACTATCCATTTTGAAATTGGTGTTTATTCCTGAAGTTATATGCTTGTCATAAAATTTATCAAATATTTGCAAGTATGTTCAATGTTATGTCATTCTGATGATGCTACATAACTGTTAAAATATGTTCTGTATCCTAATTTTACTTAATTTTATTTTGGGGTTATTCTTTAACAGCTTTTAATCATATTTTTATCATGTAGATAATTTCAGCTTAATACTTGTGTGGCCACCCTGAATATTGCCTAATCCATCAATTTGGCAATCAAATGTCTCTCTATCTTATTTCTTTAGGGAAGCATCAGATTGTAATGGAAGTTTGTCTATGCAATCTTTTCTCACTGTGCCCGTTACTTAATGGCCCATTGAACGAAGTTTATCAAGGAGTGCAATGCTTGTGAAAAAGTTATCGAACACAAAATGGTATTTTCAAGGGTGCTGCTTCGTGAGTGCCTCAGTAAATTGCAAAACAACTGAAGCACCAACACCATATTCTTGGTAATGAGTGTTTGGATTTTTTCCCTGATAAGGCTGAAACCAGCAAATGTAGCCTAGATGTGTTGCTTAACACCAGAGTTTATATCCAAACCGAATGGGCTTACCCAGAATGAACTGTTTGCCCCCGTGACGACCAAAATAGGGAATCATGGCCTCATCAAAGCTGAAGTAAATTTCATTTGGTACAAATTTCATGCATCTGTCATTTAGTTGGTCTTTGAGAGGGCACAACTTGGAAAACTTGTCAATGTGGTTCAAATTAGCATTGTTAGAAATATGAAATTTAGAAAATATTGTTTCAAATTGGTCACGTCTTATAGCGCTACTAACTAGAGCATTATGCGAATCTGGTCTTTGCTCCCAAAACATTTGCCATCTGGGAACTGAGACGTAACCACTCAGGAAAATTATTCCCAGAAAACATCGACATTCACTTACACTCAAACTTACACTCTTACTTGCAGCATATATATTAGAATTAGAAGCGGCCTCTTTGTTAGAGACTGAGAGCAAAGGGTTCAGCAATACCTGGGGAAAAACCCTCCAGTCAGCACGGCGACAAGAGTGGGGAGCTGTTGTTCTCTATGCCACGATGTGCAGGGCAAGGGCATAGCCCGAACACTTATAATATACATTCTGTTAAAAAGGAAAGGAGGAGGACATTGGGTGTATACAGCTGCACTTCACTCTGTGAGAAGTTGATCATGACGTCATTATGACCCAGTGGGAGAGCCCCAAATGCAAGAGTGCACAGCATGACTTTCATTTGTTTTCTTCTCTCTTATCATAAGTGCTCAGTTGTTTATCAATGTATTAATTCCCTCACTAAAATTGCTACTGATCAGTGTTGTGATGTCACGTCGTTTCCCTCAATCACATGACGTCAAGATGCTTCATTGATCAGAAAGCGAAGTGAATCGCTCGGTGCGACTGAATGCACCCATGATAGTAGTGGATTTGCCTCGAGTTCCAAAAATGGAACACTAAAATAACAGCCTATAACTAAAACAAAAAAAAATGTTTCGAAATATTCTTTTTATAGCACTAATAAATAACTATTACTGAACTTGCAGGGAAAAAAATACAACATTCGGGTGTTATGGCAAAATGTTATTATTACATTCCTTGAGATGGTCCTGGAGAAACCACCTTAGAGAAAAAGACAGATATTTCTCAAAAACACTGGCTGTGATTGGTCAGCAAAACTGACTGACTCTGCTCATCAAGTAGTACAATATACCTTTGTAAAGAGGTAAAGGAAGAAAAATCGCGACAATGTCACATTATGAGTCGTGATCATTAAATTACATAGTCGTGTCAGGTGTTCCATTGTTGGAACACTAGGCATAAATGGGTTAATGCACTTACCCCTTAATTCTATGAGAGGTAAAGCCTAGAAATGTCCTAAAAAAATATACACAAAATGCCCCTCAGCATTATCAATGAAGATATCAATGGAATCCTGTGATGTCCACAGTTCTAGAGTAAACTGTGTTATGTTTCAGTTGCCATGAGCCATTTAAGTACCATCTGAAAACTGAAAGCCCATCAATAGACAAGACCCTGAACTCCTGGGGTGAAATACATACTTGGTCGTGTGTGTAAAAAGTTTCAGAGATGGAACTTTTATTTTTCTCTAATGATTTCGCTGAAAATATTTTAAAATTGTTTTTTTATACAAGTGTGTGTTTATCTATCCAAGTATGTGCTTTAATTAAGACTGTGAGTCAGTGGCCTAAGATTTATTTCCTTACATATTTAAGGGGGTACCCACTGAGTAGTCAATAAGTTACATACCTGGTAGTCTTTTTGAAGTCCTTCTCTTGTGCTATCATGATTATTTCCTAATGCTAATAGTAATAATATCTTTTTTCAGAGGAGAAGCCTTTATTCCTTTTATCGATAATCTACCTCCAATGAACCGTAATGTAGAAGGTCCTTTCATTATGCCAGTTGTGGACAAGTATAAAGACATGGGAACAGTTGTTCTGGGGAAGGTTGAATCAGGAGAGGCTAAAAAAGGACAATCGCTGCTTCTTATGCCAAATAGGGTAAGTAAAAAAAGAAACAAAATTTGCTTAAAACCCAGAAGAATTAGGAATATATATTTGTCACTGCTAATTACTTAAACCAAACCTAATTTTCCTCTTTGTAATAAAATGTTTCTATCATATCCTAAGTGGTAGAGGAATATCAATTGTAGTAATGTGTAGCAGTGATGAATGTCCATTTAGAACATTTTATAATCAGTGACTCTATAGGTAATTAAAGTGGATATGGATTTTGTTGTGTCTTCATGCAGTACAGCTTTTCACCCAGTGGTGATAGTTAATGACTAATGCTACAAGGAATGACATTCGGTTGAGTTTGAATGGAGCAACTGCAACTGGGGGAGGAATAAGTGGCTTTATAGTATGGGACACTCTTTGCTCCATTAGCTTGATTGAAGAAGTTCATTGCACAGTTTCTAGGGAGACCTGAGTAATCAGGGACATGGTTCTTAGACCTGGCTAACTTGTGGTTAACGTCATACAAAGTCCTGGCTAACGACATACAAATTCAAATTTTTACACTGGAAATCCGTGGGCAGTCACTCCTGTTTTGCAGCTTAGTTAAGATAACTTTTTTTTTATTCTCAAAACTTTTACAATATCACGTAACCCGATGATGACGATCATTTGTCGAAACCTGGGTCTGTTTTATTTATTTATGTGTTATTGTAAAAGTTTTGTCAATAAAAAGTTTGTTAAACATGGAATACCACCCAATAACAAAATTCAGAGTTTTATTTATTTGGTAAGAAAATATGATTGTGAATAGGGTTGGCTTAAGTTTCACTACTACATTAAAATAAATGGGGATAACTTTGAGTAAAGAAAAAAACTTCGTGGGCTCAGGCTTATCATGAATAAACAAGAAAAATTGCAATAATTTTTTTAAAGATTTTTATTTGCCAGAGTGATGTACTAATTTGGTAAAGTTATCTGGGAGCTAAACTTTCAACTACGTCCACCCTTTCAAAGACTAGTGATGACCTCAATGCTGATGTTAAAGCCACTTATTCCTCCCCCAGTTGCAGTTGCTCCATTCAAACTCAACCGAATGTCATTCCTTGTAGCATTAGTCATTAACTATCACCACATGAATAGTGCAATGAATAGTGATGAACTGCTTGTTTAAGTTTTTGTACTTAGTAAACAGCATATCACGTAGCACTGTAAATGATCCTTTTCCCTGAACAGCAATATCTTGTTATTCAACTGAACAGATTTTTTTTCATCACAGAAAGTTTGCAGTCTAACTTCCTTACTTTTTTTTATTATAATATGGTACAGTATGCTTCTGCACTACAATTAATTCACTTTAAGATCTGGATGCTTAGAATTATATAAGGCACTGACTTTGAAGCCACGCTTAAAATTTCCCATTTGATGGCTATAGTTCATTTTATGTGAAATCAGTGATAAGAATATTACAGTGGTGAAATATTAAAGGATGGGACAAAAAATAAAATTTGAAGAAAGGAGCAGAGGGTGAAACCTATGATATGAGACAGGATGATAAACTGAAATGGAATTTTCTTCACTCATGGCATGGGTGTTTGTATATGCCTATTGTTTCTGTTTTTTACATCTGATGTAAAAACTCCAATTGTGCTGTTTTCTAGGCAGTAAAAATAAACAAATAACAACAGATTCAATTAACAAAAAGACAAAAGGAATTTTTGCTCTTGTGACTTCGCCATGTGTGGTTTGCTTAAAATTTCTTTCCTTGTGCTAAAAGCCATCTAGTATGAAAATATCATATATGCTAATAATGGGAAGGTTATTTCTGTTTTTTGATAACCTGAATACATTTAGGTGATGAAGAAATAACTGATACAGTGCATACTCAGTTATCCATGATTTTCATTATTAGCAGAAGGTCATATGCGTACACTCTGAATTCAGTGGCCATTCTGTGCATCAAAACTTTTGGAAAATGCTGTGAGAGTACACAATAATTGAATTGTGTTGATCGTAAGGTGATTTGACAAGTTTATTAGTGATCCTATGTTCAGAAGCAGTAAAACTGTTTTTCTTATTTTGTATGTATTAATATATTTTGAAATACTTTGTGTTCTCTATGTACGCCTTTTATCCCGATTTATACGTCATGTCATTAGCTCAATGGTGTAATCACACTTGTAACTCCTTGCTTGCCATAGAAACCTAAAACAATTTAGACTTATATGCTCTCTATCCAATAATGTACCTTTTGAAAACCCAGGTGTTTATCAAATCAATAACGAGGTGGCATAATTCACACAAGTGTCACCAAATTGTGGTGATGTTGAAAAATACTGAAAACTGAAAATAAGTAATGACAAATTGTGAGAAAATGTCCAATAGAGGCGTGTTAGAAAAGGTTTAAACTCAGAGAAAAGTATGTAATGCTAAGCAACCTTAAGTAGAAAGAAAACTTTTCACATGTTTCTCCCAAACCTTGGGATGCCAAGTGCTATATGTGTTTTCTATGGTTCTACGGGTCAGTCTTCTTGCCTTTAAACCATCTGATTGGCCAGCCATTTCCAACTTTGTGGCAATCCCATCACACACACATACACACTACTTTAGCACAGGCAACCATGACATACTTTCTGTAACAACCATAATTCTTGAATTTTGGGATTGCCTCGTATGCAAGTATAGTTATGTGTAAGTCGAGGCTCTGAATCCTGGGGATTGCCTGTAATATCTTAAGAACTCATTTAGTGTCTTCTCGTGAAGAGTTTTCTTTCCTGTGTATTTGATGTAATTGTTATTAATATGAGTTAGGCTGGCCAACATTTGGGCTTGACTCTTTTTCATTGGCAATAGTGATTGAGTATTCTATATGCTAGGAGAAATAAATTAACCTTGTTTTAAAGCCTTTCCTGTGGTAATTGTGTTATTTCTTTTCAATAGACTCCTGTAGTTGTTGACCAACTCTGGTCAGACGATGAAGAAGTTACAACTGTTGGCTCTGGAGAGAATGTAAAGATAAAGCTGAAAGGTATTGAAGAAGAAGATGTTTCGCCTGGTTTTGTACTTTGTGATGCCAATAATCCTTCCAAGACAGGGAAGGTGTTTGATGCTCAGGTAAAACATTTTAGTTTAAAATCAATGATGTGATAGTTAAGTAATGGCAATTTTAATTTTAATTCTTAGTATAAGATACCTAAGCTAGAATTTCATTGAGATTGAATTTTCTTATCTAATTCTTTCTGACCTACCTACCTTATTACAGTATACTCTCCTTATTACAAACAACATTTATACGAAGTTTTCATTCTTACGAACCAAATCGTTGGGCCCGATGATAGGGGTATCTAAATGTATGGTAAAGAAATGATATTACGAAATAACGAACCTTAGTCCCAGTCCCCACAGGAAAAAAAAATACTTGATTACGAAGTTTGTCACACAAATAATGAAATAATAAAATAACGGCATTCATTCGGCTATGCACGACGCTGCATTAAAAATCAGGAAGCTTTGGCACACGTACTGTTCTCAAGAGCATGAGAACTAAAATATATACAATAGATACTTCGTAAAAGCTATTTAACTGGGTACAGAACTCCCACAGGGTTACTGCACTACGAAATGAGTCTGAGCGCAGGAAGTTTTGGCACACGTACTGTGCCCAAGAGCATGAGAACTAAAATACATATATAAAATGGATACTTTACATAAGCTATTTAACTGGGTTGAGGGTACAGAACTCCCACTGGGTTACTGCACTTCGAAAGGAGTCTGAGAGAGCGTGAGAGGTCGAGGAGAGGTTAGAGGGAGGAAATGAAAGATAAGGACTTTCTTCTTCCCTTTCACCCCTCCCCTACATCTGTCCCTCTGAAGGTCACTCACGCAATAGGGGGTCCGGTACAATTCCCGGCTAATCCTCCCTCCCCAACCAGCTTCCCGGCCTGGCCTTGGCTCCACTCACTCCCCATTCCTGACCCTAGCTCCCAACCCCCTTTCCAATTTGACTGTGCTGTGGGCAAAATGTGTCCCTCTTCCCCTCAGGCAGTGGCAGCTTAGCGTTACCACTAGCAATCAGCAGGGCAATCACTCGAGTCTAAATCGGCGAAGTGTTATCAGTGCTTTGTAATGACCTGGCGAAACTCTCTGCCGGGGCTTGAGGGAATGACTATGCTGCATGTGAAGTTTCAGCATCATATTTCCATCGTTGAAAAATTATCTTCTTGCACACTGAAATTCTGGCCTCAAAATCCCTGTACATCGTACATATGCATTTAAATGTTATGAAATTGTGACACTCTTTCGCTCGTCTGGAGAGAAAGACATCAGTTCTTCCGTTTAGATGAGAAAATTTTGTTATTCATATCTTAAATTTCGTCAGTGAGAAGGCATAGCAAATAAACTCCAGCAACATTACAAATTGTAAAATTTGGCATTTCTCCCTTTCACTACGAATGCAACCGTGCTTACACGCATCAGATTTTTCAACTGAGGCAAATGAAAGTCGTTTGTAAACATTGTAGATATTGCCACGCACAAACAGCAAGGCAACATGCCTTTGCGGCTTAGCAGAATACAAGCAAGCGAAGGAAAGTCCCAGGGGAGACTATGCACCCCATCTTGTGGTACGCCGGACTGTGTCCATGGTCCATTGTTTTTTTACGTTGTGGATTCACTAAGACAATATGTTGAATGCATGAAAAATATAAGCTCAGAAATTGAATGTTCATTATACAAGAACTTGGTTATCAATAAAGATAAAGTTCCATTGAAAATTGGTAAATTCAAAGTGAAACATGAGGATTGCACGTGACATTAAGGTAGTAATGAATAATTTAATCATTAGCAAAAGTTTTATCGATTAAAAGTTAAACGTTATGGCAATGAAAAAAATAACAAACAAGTTGAAAAGTTAACGAAACCTGTCTCGGTTAAATTTAATCGTTAATCCCAATTATGTTAAGTGAATACACGGGCCATGAGGGGAGATGGTTCTGAGACAAGGGTCGTGATTGCCTCCGCCACACGTTCGAGGAAAGTGTCTGTAATCCTGCTGACTTGTGCTCCAAGACAAGGAGAAGCATTGGTGCATGTGGAATTCCTTGTCGCGAGAGAGTTCTATGCGTAGGAATATGTTCACCGCGCTCATGGCAAGGGTAGAATTTTTCATTGCATGGTCCGAGGGTGAAAGTGGAAAAAAAACACAGGCAGCATACGATAACATCAATTGTAATTATAATTTATTAAAAATCGTTATTCTTGTTTTGAACTACACCATGTTTGCTGTTATTATGTCCTGGCTTGGTTCTTTAATTCAATTTATTTAATGGTAAAGCCAAACTGTGTATCGCCTACCTCTCAACAACACGTGCCAGTGAGATGACACGCTTGCTTTTGGAGGACCCCAAAGCGAGCATTATCTCTTCACTCAGAACAGCTGAGGGGGTTTATCTTTCAAGGTCAGGGTTCTTGCGCAACTGTCCGAGCGTAAATAAGTCAACACCTTGAACCCATAACTTTTCGTGCTGAATGGCGGGAGAGTAAAATAATAGATTATACCATTAAAATGCCACATATTACCTAGGTACAGTTGAATTTTGCGGTCGTACGGAATTATCATGAAGATTTTCGTTAAAGACGGACAGGAATTTGGCCGATTTTGCTGAAATTTCTTTGGAGTTCTGTAATTTCATTTCATAAAATCAATTCGTTACCTCCACCGTGTAACGAAACAGCTATGCGTAAAATTGTAACATCGCATTTACATAAAGTCAAATAATGATTTCATGATGAGGTCAAATAATAATTCCATATTGCTTAAGGAATCAGGCGGGACCACTCACTGACTTTGGCGAAATCAAACTTTCCATAAAATCGATATACTTAAATTCGGAATTCTACTGTATTAATTTTGCCGCATAGTAATTGTACAGGCAGCCGAGCAGTTGTTCGTGGAATTAATCTCCCAGCTAAATTAATTTCCCGGCTTGCGACGATTACTACAAAAAATAGCGTGATGCATGATTTTCGAACAACAAATTAGACTGTTTGATTTCACATCTTCGGGCATAATTTGATTGTTATTTACATGTCTGATATCATTTCACTGCATGGCTGTAACACACAAAAGATTAAATTGGTCAAAAAAGAGCAAATGGATATTTTTTACGATGTTTATATAAAAACTACATTGATACGAACAACGTTATTACGAACTGCCGATTTTTTGGTCCCATGAACTTCGTAATAACGAGAGTCTACTGTATTCTGTGAATATCTAATTTAGCATTACTTTTTTGTCACGTGAGGTTTATTAGCAAAGAAAAGGGATGAAATTATTTAAAAATAAGATTTATGGCCAGGTTTTGTGTTGAAATCAGTATAAACAGGCCATTTCTTATCAGGCAGTGGGCATTAATGAACGAATATTATCTGAAGATTTAAAACCTGATGCTTCACATGTGTAGTGGCACTGGCACATACTGCTCTGTAAGGATCACTGTCTGCTAGTGCAAATGCTAATGGTCAGCTTCACATCTAATGAGAAGCTCTAAAAATAAATTTTAAAAAAGCCATTATGATATGACAGTGTGCAAAGGTAGCCTTGTTTTAACAATGCTTGGTTACCAAATGGTATGGTTGA